>JBBMJY010000021.1:9906867-9943355 GCA_037833715.1 Toxotes lorentzi
GAATGAAAGTCTTATTTTTTTGTTGTTACCCCACTACAGATAGTTACATTCCAACTGTAGATACTCGATGAGTAAAACATCCCAAACATCAAGATATTTGCCAAATGGTAATTTGTAATTTTGTGGCCATGTTTATCTCTGCCTTCTGTTAGACTAGATAAAATTAACCCCTCCCACTTTTCCACTGGCTGCTATGAGTAAACAGAGCACTAGCAGCAGCAGGAAGTTGAGCTCTCTGCTGTTAGTGGCACCTTGGCAACAAGAGTCTGTGCCAGTACTTATTTTGTAAGGGAGTTTCAGTTCTTTATTTTTCTCTCTATCCCTCCCTCTCTCTCTCCCTCACACATATATGCACATACACACACACCTGAAAGAACCTCAACACATGCTGCCACAAAGCAAAGGGGTGAAAAACAAGACAAGAATCCTGGCCTTGCAAACCTGCCCAGGGAGATCAAAGACAGCACAGCTTACCATCAGTGAGCTGAAAAGAAGGCTGACATGAATCTGTGGCGTAATCATTAGTATGCAGAGGGAACGGTCATGGATGTCTTTATGCGGTCCACAGGCCTGCTATGCCAAAGCACTGACTCTCCCAAAGGCTCTATTGTCACCTAATGGAGTTGAAACCAAGGAGACTGCAAAGTCTGGGTGTACAGAACCTGAGAGAAAGGGAGCTTTAACACAGCGTCTTGCCAAAAACTCCAGCTGCTCTAGAAGTAATAGACAAGCCTAACTCTCTCTTCACTTTCCCCCCTCTCTCTCCCTTTCTCTTGTTTTATCTCATTACTCTCTGTTTGTCTTTTCGGTGCCAGCAATAAAGTACAAATTACGCGCTGCATGCAGGTGCGCAAACACACAGGCAGATCACAGATGCACATGCACACAAACACACTCCAATTTTGGCTGATGATTCCTTGAGTCATAACCTTTGTAGAGCCATGACACAGCATGGAGCACAGCAAGAGAATAAGTATGCTCAGTATATCGATGTCAAGATGAATAACTCACACAACACTTGCTTATTTTTATCCCCTCATACGCATTTTTCCCTTTCTGCTCGTCTTTCCTAGATACACCTTACTGAAAATGTTCTCGCTCAAGTTTTCTGAGAACATCATGAGTGTGACATCTCATGCTTGAACAGAGAAGCTACTGTATATTTCCTCCTCCTTATGTAAAATCCTTTTAGCCAAAGGTCATCAGCTGGTTTGGAGAAAGACCGTTTTTACTGTCACTCCAACAATGTTGTGAAACAGTGAAGTTTCTCTGTCAGCAGGCACGCCTTTCACTGCCCTGGTCACAGCTAAGGTCTACCAGGGCCAGTGGCACAGGCAAAACATGAGATTCGGTGCAAAATGTGTTTGTGTTCATGCACACACACATGCACACACAACATTACCTGAAAGTCACAAGGACAATCACTATAGGATTTTCATCTCTGATATGCCACTTCCTTTCTTGCCTTCTACACCTCCGCCCATTATATATTGTTGAAAACAACCACAAGTGTTATGCAGATGCACTTATTTAACTTTTACAAAATACTGCTCCCATAGTTCTCATCTGAGAAAAAAAGAAGGATTCAGTGAATCCAAATGGATGATCTGTGACAGGAAATCCAACCTTCTCCGTTCTAGTCAAACATGCAGATTTGATGATAAAGGAGACTTGAATGGAAATGGTACACTTGAAAACATTTTCTGCACTACAGAGGTCCTTTCACTGACACCTTTTGTTATTAGCACAATTAACTGATACATTTTACCACACAACAAAAGCAGTTTTGCACCATACTAGCCACATATTATCTGTCTTCTGTTTATTGTTCTTCTTTATGTGAGGGTTTTAATTACACTTTTCTTTCTTGGTAAGAACTGGGGGCGGTTAGCCTAACTTAGCACACATTTAATTAATGTGTACACAAACAGAAATGGAAAAATGGACATTGCCAAGTTAGCTGTTGCCCTCTGCTTCAAGTCTTCATGCTAACAGCTGAGCCAATCACCCATGGCTCTAGGTCCACACTTAACAAACCAACATATCATATAAATCTTATCTAATTCTCAGAAAGGAAAAAAATATATATCAAACTATTCATTTCATTTAACAGTAGTGTTGTTTTTATCTATAACATTTTGTCTGATACAGTCTTGGTTGCAAAACTATGGAATAAGGAACCTATTCCTTTTTTGTCTCAACATGCACGTTCTGTGTCTTTGTTCTTAAAATCAAAGTATAGATCCAGTATAATCCTCTGTCATTCGCGATGATACGGAGATTTTGGAAATCACTGACTCATGCGGGAGGGTGTGTGTACATTACAGAGCTCTTTGTGAGCACTTTTCCCAGGAACACAAAGACTTTAGTGTATGTGAGGAGGTATATCAGACAGGAGGAGTACTTGTAGAAAGCATGAACCTCACACAATGGTTTATAAAAGTAATTAGTGGGTTTAACAGCTCATAAGGGTCGAGACAAAACCTGGAATTTGTGGACCCCATCACTATTTAAGACCAGTACTATCAGTGTCAAAGACACTGGATAAAGAAGAGAAACTAAGATGAGGAGGTTATACAAGATATCAGTGCAGGACCATTCAGCTTCAGGGTGGTAGGAGGGTAGAGTGGTAGAGGAGGCAAACACGTGTCTGAGAGTCTCAGATGGCAAGTGATGGTACTCAGAGCCTGTACAGGCACAAGCCTTCTTTGTCAAGGCCCAGTCCCAGTCCACGGTGCCCCTGACCACCCCTCAACTTGAAACATGACACGGGCGCATGCAGGAGGGGTTGTTAACGCCAAGGAGGCAAGTATGGTCACATTTGCAGGAAATCCAGCAGTCAGGTTCGCCTGAGTGCATGCACTTGAGTTTGTGAGTATGTGTGTGTGTGAGAGAGAGAGACTGATTCTCTGTACATAAGAAGCAGGACTCAGCTATTACCATATCTGCACTTACTGTCTATATAGGAAACTCACCAGATACAAGAGCACTGACCTCATACATCAGATAAAGTTACTGAGAGTTTTGGATGTGTTGAAACTTCTGCAAATCATCACTGTTAAATCCTTTACTGGATGTTAGAGGCAGAAAACTGACGAATTATCAAATCTGGAAGGTCTCGCATATTGGTGATAATTCTTTAGTCTCATGATCAGCTGAATTATTGAAAGACAGTAATGACTTTGAATTATTCTAAATTGGATTTTTATTACATCCCATGCAGAGGTCAGACAGTCACATATGAATTTAAATGGATGAAACGAATTTAATTAACTATTGAAAAAAAAAAACTGCCTTGAATGCCTTTAGGACAGGTTCAGTCACTACTGTATATATTCGAGACACCAGTTAATAAAAATACTCAAATTATTGTTTTTTTTCCAGACAGTTTTCATTGAACCACTCATACTCATAAATGCTATTGGTGGGCATCCAGGCAGCATCACAAAAACCCCTGCATAAATCTCATCCTGGTTTACATGGATGTCTGGCGTGGTCACAAGTCCAGCTCTTAATGATGTGCTTAAGTTGAAAACACAGCTACAGGTTTAAGGTTTAAAGACAACGTCTGGACGGGGATGAGCAATAACCACCGCAGGACACTTCTCACCAGACACCAATCACGTTCAACACATAAAACAAGGAGATACATGGACAAACACTCACACAAAAGCTCACAAGTCCTCAGCACACAAGAAGCTTTGTGGGGGCAAGCACATGCTGCAGCGCCGGTGGGGGCGTGGGGGGGGCATACAGTGCACATACAAGCTGTCTAGGTAGCCTCTTATTTGCCTTTTAATACTGGTCAAATTTATAGCTTGATGCTGATTGTTCTTTGGCGCAGTGCCAGAGGGAGTCTTTGCGAACAACCCCACCACCACCTCCTCAGGGAACAAGCCAGACAAACCCTAGACCTGTTTGATTCAGTACCAACTTCACCTCCAGAGATATATATCGCTCCGAGCAACAAATCCAATCAAAACCATACACAGAAAGCAGATGTGAGACAGACACAAAGAGAACAGAGGGAGACACTGAGGGGGGGAAAGCTATAGCGATAGCTGAACATCCTTTGTGTCAGAGAATAAAGCACTACGCGTGGCGGCACAGGCTCCAGCTGTAGCAGCACAGCAGAAAGAGGAAAAGAAATCTTGATTTCCTCTTCTATCTGAAAACAAGGACTGCTTCTGAAAGCTAGACTGATCATCCAAAAGCCTGATTAATAAGGTTCACTTCACCGCGTGTGAATGTGTGTGAGACAGAGAGTGAGCAAGAGCTCCTGTCTCCTTTGTGTCTATCAGGAGTCGTCTCAGACTGCCAGACGTAAGCCTGTCTGCACTGGTGTAGCACGCGCTCGCTTGCCGGCATCCACTCATCCATTCTACAAGCAGCAGCAGCAGCAGCAGCAGAAGCAGCAGCAGCAGCAGAGCACAGCCTCTTTCTTTCACTGTCCTCTCTTTACCTTAAGACTCACTCAAATTCTCAACTTGGCTCAAGATGGGGGAAAAAAAAAAATCCAGACAATACAGTTTAGTCCTAAAATCTGGCAACAAAACAGCATTGCCAGACAGTCAGCCAGGCACACTTTAGGCAGAATAAGGTAAAAAAAATAAAAATAAATAAAATCCACAAACAAAGAGCCATCCGCAGGGCGAAGGCACAGTCCCCTCACCTTGAAGTTGTTCTGACCTGGAGGAGGCCAGTAATCCAAGGGTGACCCCCAAGAGAAGCGTCCACATTCTGGGTAAACCGTCTGGCGAAGGCTGGGTGAGTATCTGGTAGTAAAGGTGTGTTACAGTTCTCCTGTGGTCCTGTCTTCCCTCTGCCAGGAGTGACGGGTGGTGTGTGTGTCTGTATGTGTGTATGTGAATGTGTGTGAGAGAGAGAGAGAGAGAGAGAGAGAGAGAGAGAGAGAGAGTGAATGAGTGAGAGAGCAGTCTAAAAAAAAGAGAGAGAGAAAAACTGGTACTGTGGTGGGAGTTGCTGTGAGTGTCTGGTAGCTGCTGGAGGTGACTCAGACTTTGCCCCAACTTTTCTATCCTCTGCCCGAGAGACACAGAGGCTAGTGGCACACACGTAGGAGGAGGGGAAGAGTGGTTCATGTGAGCACACACCCTTCTGCCTCTCCCACAGTTGCCCCACCCCTCCCCCCCCACCCCCCACCTCATACAGCCTCTTTTTCTCTCTTGCCCCCCCCACCCTCTCTCTTCCAGCCTCTACAGTTTGTAATGGATAAGAAGAAGGTGATCTCTCCTTCTGTCTGCCCCCCCCCGTTTCCTCTTTTCATGTTTTTGACAGCAACAGTTTCTGAGAGCCCATCTGGTCTTTTGTTCAGTCCTCACTCTATTTTCAATTCATCCGATTTTCTTGTCTCTGCTCCCTCACATACTTTGTCTTCCTCTCTTGCTGTATGTCTCAGTGTGAGCCTCTGCCAGGTCACATCCTCTTTCGGTTGGTACTGTCAGGAGAGGTCTCATCCTCTTTCAGGAGGACGAGACATACTTCATCCTCAAGTTTTTATAGATTCACAGGGCATTGATAGAAATCTCCGAAATGTTGCACACATTTCTGTCAGCTTTTACAGGTCTTGAGCTCAATGGCAAAAAACGATGGTAAAGAAAATCTGTTCCAGTTATGCTTCCGGCTAAGGAACCCTGATGCTATCTGCAGTATCTCAACATCCATAGCGTTTTCCAACTCGCCAACACTCTTAAATCAGGTTTAACTTTTCACTTCACCAGATGACGGCAGGAGTCATCTCAGATTTCGGGAATCTCCCCAGCAACAGCATGTCTAGTGTTGTTTGCATGTGATTGTACAATACACAAACAACTGCGATAAGAAAGCATGACTAGTGTGTAATGGTGTGACTTCCTCACCAACCAACCATAAAGAATGTCAAATGGCTCAGCATGGCCAGTAACTTTGTAGTCATGGGAACGGCACTCAAATAAACTGATGGGACCTGGCTCTTCAGTTGAAAACAGTTTTTTTTTTTTTTTTTTTTTTTTTTTAGCAACATGCTGAACCTACTCTACTACTTTAGTGACATGGCAGCATTACAGCTTATCTATGATTCAAATAAAAGATCACACCTGATATTTTTTTTCTGGGTGATATTTTTAGCTCTGCTTTAAAGACCTCAATAATGAGCAATCATATAGGAAAGTGTTGATTCTGGGAACGCAGATGCTGAAAGGTCTATACGCAGCTCAACCGGAAACTTCTTACACACTTAAGCAGTGAAGCACAGGAAGTGTGCATTGACAAGACTAAGAGTGTGCAGCCATGTCAGTGAATATATGAGGCTGTACTGAAGCACAATAGTGCCATGAGGTAAATGCTAACATGAACATGTTCAACATGCTCAAGATGACAAAGCTAACAACAAGCTAATATTAAGCAAGTGTAATGTTTGTTATGTTCACCACCTTCATTTAGTGTGTTAGCATGCTAATGTTTGCTACTTAGCACTATAGACAGCTGAGATGAGAGTAGTTCTGCAGGGATAGTTAAAAATCAAAGTACTGGATTTTGTTTTGGACTTTGGAATTGACCTGGCAAAGTCACCACATGAAAGGTTAAGGGTTTACTAAAATGATTGCAAGTCATCCAGAGTGGACCATGAATATCTGCAGCATCCATCCAGTAGTTGCTGAGATATTTTACTCAAAAACACAAATTTCAGACCTACAGTAGCGCAAGAGGAAAAACCAGGGGATTACCAAAACCTTTGGGATAAATTTCATAGACATTTGTGTAACAGATTTTTCAGCGTGGACCTAACATATACCAACCGATGGATGCTGCCATCCAGAGAGCCAGTCTGTTAGCATGGATAAAAATGTCAGAATACACCTGAACACTGCCTGAAGACTGCCATCAGAGCTGTAAACATAATCCCCATCACAAAGTTGATAATGATCTGTAAATAAACATGCAGGAAAATGGATAAGTATACATAAAACAATGCTAACACCACTGAGAACAATGTATTCCCAATGGATAACTGGGACTAGCCCCTCAACTTCCTTTAGCCTTCACTGACCTCCGGTTTGGGGCAAACCACTGATTAGACTGCTAGGTCAAGTGGTTTCACAAGTGACTATGAAAAGCAGACAGACTGATGATCTTTGGCAAAATGCAAAGACCAAAACTTAACTGGAGAAATTTTTCGATTTAGTTTAGTATTATTACACATGCAATTCATAATGTCACACCAGGTCTAGGCTAAACAAATATGTTTTCCAATGACTGAAATCATCCACCTAGATTTCACCCAAGAAATAAAGGTCAAAAAGAGAAGAGAGCGTCAAAATGATTCTGTCCTACAGATACAAGTCACTTCCTGTTTTAGCTGTTGCCATAGTGAAATTTGTTTACAGTTCATCTGAAGCAATAACAGCAAACAGTGACATCATATAGGAAACAGTGTAACATGTAAGACTGTGTATAGTTCATGGTTTTGTTTTTCTCTTGTAAACCACACTGAACTTTTGCCCAGTATATGAAATGTGTGACATGAAGTTTTCCTTGCCTTTATAAGGGTGATTAATACATTTACCATGATTTGAAGATGAACATAAATGTGTAGAGATAATGATTTATAGTCCAATCTAATAAGGTAATACTGAAAATAAAACAGTGAAACAGTGACAGTAAAATCCAGACAGATAAGGTAATGAAAAATGGAGGGTAAGAGACAAAGAATGAAACAGAGAGTGACAGACACACTCTGAAGACAAATGATTATCCAGCCTTTGTTTCCCTCTCAGAACAACGTCTGCCCTAATTTCACTCTCTGTAGAATCAACACTGACACAAACTGCAAAGACGATCCACTCCTTTAATGAATAGTTGAGTCAATGTGTAACATTTGCTGTGATTGATAAATCGCTTTTCAAACAGCTGAACATACACACACTGCCCCATGTAGGCTAAAAAAGGCTAACTTGGTCAACACTTCAGCACAATGGAATGCACAAAACTCTCAATCACTGTCAATCACACACACAATACACAAGTAAAATAAACTTGTTCACCCTAGCTGAAATCAAGTGTGCATGTTTAGGAGCTTGTGGGGGTCATATTTCTCATTTAACTGTGGAGTGGCTTTGAAAGAAGATGGGGAAAAAAAGACAAGAGGGATAAGGTTTCTAACCAGACCAGCTACCAGCTTGAAGGTTGGTTAGAAAAATAAATAGTTAACCAAGGCTCCAGGGTTATTCTCTGGCTATCTTTGCTGTATGACGCCAGAGAAGGACAAAAAAGAAAAAAACACCGGAGGTGAACAACTGTATATGGAGCAGGACTGAACCTAACCTAAATTAAACATCAGACTGCTGAGTCAGCGAGTACGCATCCAGCAATGAAAACAAAATGTCCATGATGGTTACTCAACAAGGACATGCGTTCACTCTCATCAGACACCCTTGTGGTTGGGAATCCTTGTGGTACTGGCTGACTAATGGCACCTCCTCAGCATTCCTCTCAGGCAACGTGCCTTTTTCCCCCAGACCAGTGCAGGAACTGGAATGTGAGTAGAAGAGATTTCCAGATGTCCATACGCTTACAGAGCAGCAAGATGAAATCCTCCATTCACTGTCTAAACATGCACTGAATATGAGGGTTTGGACAGATGTGGTGTAATGATAAGAATTACATGGTGCACTGTAACTGGTGATTGGTATTATTTGTGTAAAATATCAGCTGGTGAAAAAGTTTCACAAATTTCAGTCTGATCCATTCAAAGAACATGTGAACATTGGGATTTATCAGACAGTTGTTTCCTCTTACTACTTCCTGTTAAGTGAAGCTACTGAAGGCAATCAGAAGTCTGTCCATGTTGCAGCCTGTGCTGGAGGTCTCTGAGGAGATGAGGAAGGCTGTCAGCAGTGTGTCCTTACTGTGTATCTTTGGCCAAAAGATGAGCACTGCCTCACCCTGCAGTGTCTCGGACTGAATGAGCTACCCCGGCATCATGGGAGCATGACTGGACTGCTTCAAAAGGCCAGGCTTTGTGCAACAACAACAAAGCAAGGGCCTCACTTGTGTTTGGGTGCTGTGACTGCAGAGCTGGCGTGTTTGGACAGTGAGTGTCACAGAGTACTGTATAGCCAACTGGAATGTCCTGTGTCATCCCCCTTCTGGGTCGTACTTTGAGTCAGCACCGTGATGATAAGCCTCAGTAATCTCACAGGTGAAATGTTTGCAGATGCCCGCTCTGTTTGTGTGTAATTCACATGCCTTAACCTTCCAGAGTACAACGTACCCACCCATGGGACACTTTGACGTTGGTAGTTCTACTTTAGTTGTGTTTTGGTCTGTACCGGACTCCGTCTTCACACAACCTTGACAAATTATACATTGTTTAAAAGATCTGAGTCTCCTGATATCTGTGCAAATCAAATAGGATCCCCATATCACTGCCACAGCTATTCACACAGAGTTGGGTCAGACCTGTGGCTATGGCTCTTAAATGTTTTTCACACAAAAGGTACCAGAGTTATGACAGTAACCGGGAGTTGGACAACAGTAACCTTATATTTTTTAGTGATTCTGCACAAAAGTAGGGGTAACAGAATGGGCAAGAACCTTTCCCAAGAAATGATATAAAGGTGTAAATGTAGCAGACATTATAGACAGAAGAAGGAAGTGGAAGTGCAAGGTGGTCATTTTATGGTGGGCTTTGAAAGCAAAGTGTACAGCCCAGTTAAAAGACGACTGAATAGGGAAGTGCTGGTGGTAAGGGAAAATGGAGAGACGAGAGGAAATCCTGTCAACAATGGTTGAACAAACTTGAGCGTGAGATAATGTGGATGAGAGCAAGCCACTCCCCAACCCTGGTGATCATTCACAAAGCCTATTCACACACAGAAATATGTGTCTGTGTGAGAAAGACCGTAGAAAGAGAGAGGGATAGATTCCTGACTAAAATGGTTTATTATTGGATGATGCAGGCATCAAGAAGTATCATTGATCCTTACAATTATCCTCCAAAACACTACCTTCCTTGAGTATCCATTAAAAACCCATTTGTTTTAATCTGAAAGCCTTAGAACTGTTAATAAATAAACGGTTCCAAGCTTTGATACAGCTCAGGAAGACTGGGAGGGGCTGAGAAGAGGATTAAGGAAAAGGGAGGTTACAGACTTCGGCACTGCACCACTCCCTCCCACTATGTGTTATTTTATTGTTGCTTCCAGCCCCTCATTGGATGTGCAGTTGAAACCCCTCAGACATGGAATTCAGTCATTCAGACCACTTCTGCTGTCTGGACCATCACATTCATCAGACAACATATCTGAAGGACGTCCAAATATCAGCATGACAGAAGTGCACAACTCGCCCACTTTGGTCTCCATAGCAACTGCCTCCATCACTCTGCACCATGTTGTGTGAGTGTGACCTACACGCCAGCTCAAGCCCCCTCACTATCTTCAAGACCCTGTATACAGTTCATCAAAACCTCGGCGGGAACAAATCTGATTCCTTCTGTCTGGTGGCTCTCTCATCCAGCTGTTCCAGATTGGTGGGCAGCAGTCAGAGGAGTAAATGTCAGACTGTGATAGGAAAGCCAAAGAAATGTCAGAATCTGTTTTGCTGCATTTTCAGAGCTGATATTTTGAAAGGCATTGTTCAACTGCTCTGCTTAACAGCTCCAGCAGCTGTCAGGCTGACAGTAAATTGTGACAAAGCATAAAGGTCTACTAAAGGAACGTGATTTCATTGTTGAGGCATGCCGTATTGTGCTAACAAAGGGCTAACAAAAAAAAAAAGGATAAAGCTTCAACAGCAAGAACAGCCAAGTTCATCAAAAATATTAGGCCTGAATAATATTGCATACCAGTGACACGATGAAGCTTTGTCCCAACACAAACATCCACTCAGGCTGGGGCATTTGGTAGTGCACATGAGAACATGAGACCATAGCATTTCACATTAATATGTGGTTATCAATAACTCTTAGCATTTTTAACATGGTTTCCATGTGGGCTGCTGGGGACAGATCTGACATCGCACCTATGGGTACCAAAAACACACAATATAATACTCTTACACATTGGTTTCACTTGTTATGGAGTTGCGCCAATTTCTGCCTTTGACTTTATCTGATCTTGACTCACACAATAACAGCGTATAGATTATCACTGTGATAAGACTATCACAGTACACCAGGACCTGACCTCCTCACTTTCAGGATGCGTTCACGTAGATGTTTTTTTTTATAGTGAAATATCACTATAAACAGTCAAATGAGACCAAGCACTGTCTCATTTGACTGTTTATAGTGATATTTCATGCTCAACAAATCACAACTATCATGAGAAAGATGATAGAGAAAGCAAAAACTGTGTGAGCACATCGGTAAATGTTTTCCATTGTTGTATGGTGATTATGACTCAAGCTTAAATGTCAAAGGGCACCGTTGAGTGAGTGTACCTTCCATCACCGTGGTAACTGGCACTGTGGAAGGTGTATGTCTGTGTGTGTGTAGAACAGTGGGCAAGCTGTAGAAAACAGCTGGGTTGTGCCAATTGCCTGAGTGCCCCCCCCGCCCGTCCCTGTGTACCCTGCATGTATGTCTCCACTTCTAAAAGCAGAATGCACACATCTCTATCTGATACCACAGCAACCACAGAACAAAATGTTCTCATTTCTGTCAATAAAAAGAGGTTATTAAGTGTGAGAAGAGTTTCAGGAAAAGCAGAGTAGTAGAGAAAAATGCTGTATATAGAATCACTGTCACAGCTGTAACAGAATCATATAGGATATTAATACAATTCCTGTGTCTCTGTTTTATTGCTGCCTGTATTGTCCACAACTGTAAACCAGTTAATGCTGTGCATAACAAAAAAAAAAAAAAAAACACAAAAACAAACCCATGAATTCAGAGGTGTGTTTAGATCAGTCTCTTTCTCAAATGTCACCCATACTCTCATACTTTCCTTGGAGCAATATGTGGTGTGTAAAATGGAAACCTAAGCTGGAGAAATAGGAAGTTTTTCCATAATCTAACCAGACTCTGCTTGCACATATCTAGGATAAGCTCTGCCCGACTGGTGCTGACACATATGTAAACAGCTTTTCTGCTAGCGCTTACAGCAAAGATACACATCTGCCAACAGAGGCTGACCTGTATACTCACCCCAGCAAATTATCCTAATTGGCATCTTTGAAATAATTATTATGTAATCTCTTTAGATTTTAATTAGATAGCAACACACACACAGACACACACCCGTGGTTTCCCTGGTAGCTATGCTACATCATGTGGGTGGGGAGAAACATGTTTTAATGAGGCGCTTAGACATCTGAAGGTTGAACAGTGTGTTTTATTGGCATCTAAAGACACCAAAACCTAAATGATTGTATTTATTCTGTATACACATGGACTTGAACAATTCGTCTTCAAGGATGGCACAGCATCTACTTTGAATAAGTTAAAACATATTAACACGAATAATTAATTAAGTGCTTTAGTTGTATTGTGTTATGAATTTCATAACAAGGTACCAGTATGTGGGTCTAACCTTATTGTCACTGTGACTTGCCGATGATGTTCAGTAATAAATATCTCTGACAAATGTACATAGGGGGTTTTATAGTTCCATGTACTATTGTATTAATGAGACAGAATAGATTCAGTGGTACTGAAAAATAGAACTTTAACCGGAATAAACAGTTTATATTGATATACACAACAATGGTGTGATAGAACGACCATCCCTATTACAGTGCGTAGGAGGCACCCTGCGATGCCACTTCTGCCTTAGTAATATTTGGCATGACTGCTAGAATCCTGTACCACTCTAGCAGAAGCACACTTTAACTCCTCCATTACAAAGCCTGGTAATTATCTGTCAGAAGCAAGCCACAAACTGAAGTTTACACTATGTACAGGACTACTTTGTCAGCCTTAATCCAAGCACCAACAAGAATCAACTTTTTAGCAGCGCTCTGCTTGTGAAAGCACAGGACAAGCTTTGTCATGGAGGTGTTTCTTGCTTTGTCTTTCCGATTAATTTCATACCGCTATGTCTTTGTTTTTCAGGCTAGGGCCATGCGTTGGGGTTGTTCTAGGTTGGCGCGGAATTTATCAAGAAACCGTGAGGCTAATTCGTCATCCACTAGCCGTCCGTCACTGGACAACGTAACTGTCATCAGGTGCTGGGTGTGCAGGGTCTCGTCATCCTCGCGTAGTCGCAGCTCGGCCCTGGAGGTCCCGACGGCGAGGATACACGCCTGAGGAGGGTTGATCACAGCGCTGAAGCCACTGATACCGAACATCCCTAGGTTAGATATACTGCCAAAGGAAGGGGGAGGAAAGAAGAGACAGGACACATATTACATCATTAGTCTCGAGCTCAAGCTCAGCAGGGGGGAAAATGCATAAAGGTGAACTAAGTGGACATGATGGTGGTTCTAAAACAGGCTCCTTGATGAAAAATAAGAACATCACCACTCAGAGTGAGTCAATAAAAAATGAGAGGGTGAATTAAGTGTATAAATATAATTGGCTGTGAACATCTTATTACATAAAATAGAACACTGATTAGTAAAGATTAATACAGCAGAGCCAGCCTCCAAATCTCTCCCTAAATGCTGTGCATGGTGAGTAAGACTGACCTGAGGGCAGTTTGCTGTTTGCCTTAATAAGAGTTCTAGCTCAGGGGGAATGGAAAAATGAATAGAGGAAGGGCGTACACACATATCCTCAGGAGGACAAAGAGGGCTGCATCTCCATAGGAATTCATCGCTCCCGCCTGACACAGAAACCCCATTTATGTCTCAATGACACCATTAATTCTAATGAGCTGAAAAGCCTCCCTTCCACTTTTCTGCAGTTGATGGCACAGTAACTAATGGTCCTTGTCGGCCAGGACCACATTCAGTTCAGGACCACATGAAATGCAGAATATGCATAATATATTGACTCTTTGTGAAACCGGATTTAAGCCACAATAGTGGCTATTTATGATGGCTATCTTATCACTGACCCAGAGAGGAAACTGTGACATAGACTTAGGTGCTGGAGATAAAAGTGCCTTTCTTCCCCACACATTAAAAAAAAAAAAGAATTCTGTTTATTGAATTTAGAAAATTGATAGTTACACAATAAAGGAAAGACTGGAGAATAACATTAATTTTAATAACATCATGACTTTCCATATGCCTGTACTTTACCTAAAAGATGATGCGTGTTTACCTGAATGAGCCTCCCTGGTACTCCTCAGGCAGAAGTTTCCCATCTCGAGCCTTCTGGGCCAATGCCTACAGAAAAAAAACAAAAAACAAAAAAAACCCCACATTACTCATTTCTCATTTAAGACATCACCAGAGGTCCTGACTCTGAAAACCTATCAAATAAGCAGAGATATTTCACAGGTTAAGTGAAAACTTTGGCCAGCTGGTGACTCTCCGGGTAAAACTTAGCGATCACCAAATTTATAAGAATTCATCCTCTGAGGACCATGTACATTATTTTATGGCAATCCAACCAATAGTTGTTTTGATATTTAAAGTGTTGGACCAACTGAGCATCAGCCCGTCCCACAGCGCCATCCCTACAGCTGTGCTGCTAGCATAGCTAAAAAGTTAAAAACTAAATACACACATTTTTTTCCATGATATTCTATTGGTCCTGCTGTACTGACAGTACATCAGATGTTCTCTGTTGTAACCAGTAAGCAAGCCACGACAGACTTGTATTTTAGAGAAACTTCTTACCCACAGCAATTCACCAAACGTTTCAGTCACATTTTTATACCATTGCAACCTTTTGTTGAAAGGCTTCAGGGGTCAATTTTCAAATACTATGATCACAAAAATGATTAAATGTCCAATAGCAACCAGTGGGATAAATGGAAACTATCAGACTGTGCAATGCTAAAATGAAAAAAAGGGAACTGACAAGACCCAGAAGGAAGATGAGGCACCTGTCGAGGAAAACACATTACCACAGGTCCATGTTCTATCAGACCAGGGAAGAGAGTGAGTGACAGCCTCGGAAAGAACACAAGATATCTGTCAGATTAGAACAGAGTGTGATGATGATCTAGTTAATGTGTGTCTGCACTTGGTCCACTTTGCCTTCACCAAGAATGATTCCTGTGATTCGAGAAGCACTTGCAGCCATATCACAGATCAAGCATTATCTTTTGAATCTGATCAGAGTTGGTGAAAAGGTGTCGTTAAAACTCTTTCAAGCTATTGCTCTCACTTGGGCTGAAACTGCTGGATGGCCCCCACGTCTAAATTCAGCATGAACTTTGTTCAAGAGGAAATTAACTTAAAGGTTAATGCAGGGATTCAACCAACACAGAACGTCAAGAATGAGTCACAGGATCTTTGAGACACAGAGGGATATGGTGGGCAGGTTTGCGATAAGAGCTCTAAGTACAAAACTGATGTTCCACTCCATCATCACTAGCCAGCAGCGACCCCTCCATACTTCATTCAAACCACATGTAGATTTTAATTTGCGACCAATAAGGACTTGCAAATGTAGACTGAACTCAAGGCAGCAGCATACCTAAACTGAATAGCAGTGGGTGGCACAGTACATTTTGAAAGCTTAAGTGGATTGAAATGGCTGCGGAGCTGTTATGTGTGCGCGCTTATAATGTAACATTTCACACAGTGATTTGATTGGTAAGTACTAAGAGACATTACATTATTTGACTTGAAGCAGTCAAAACTGTTTAATAAAGATAACATAAAAAAAGAAAAAGAAACATCTAACACTATCCAAAGACAAAATCAAAATACCCAACAAAACTGTATAATGCTATTTTTATCCAACCACACCGGAAAAGATCTCAGCACTGAAAGGCCCTACAATCACCCTAACATCTGGCATCAAATAGTAAAAATGAAACCCTTTTTTTTTCTTCTTTTCTCTTTTAAGCAGAGACAACATATTCTAGCAATTCCATCAAATATTGGATGGAGTAACAGAGAGTTATCTATAATCGTGAAAAAGGGAAAAGACCAAAAACAGGAATAAAACAGTTTGACAGAGTAAAGATAGATGACATTAAAAAGTTGTGACATGGTTGTAAAATACCTTATACTGTATATCATGTACACCATTATCGCTCACACTCTATAGGCTGTTCTGTAATCATTGCTTTGTGGTGTTGTTATGTGTTGCAAATGTACTAACTAACGCTATTCCTTGGTACAACCACATGTTGAGGAAGCACATCATCTCCGTCAGCTCTGTGGCACCATATTTACAGCTAGTTTTGCTAACAATTGCAGTATAGCATAGCATTAATGTGCAAAAATATGTTCAGACAAACAGGCAACACCTCGCGGACTGAAGCAATCACATCCATTGCAAAACCTGACTGCATGGACTTACACTATTACAACATGGTCATGCTGGAATTTGGTAATAGTATGTCTAAAACCTAATTACACACCCACCCACTCTCTCAACCCAACCCACATCAACTCTTACTGATAGTCACAGGCAAACTGTGTATTGGCCAAAAACTACCACACATATTCTCACCACTGCCGAGTTGAAATTGGTATTGTCACAACTACAAATACTCCTGTACTAATTCTACTTCAGCCACTGTCAGCACAATTACCACTGCAGCTACTACTGCTACTACTATTATGGTTGACACTGAAATGTGATGTCAACACTGTTCAGATAACACTGTGTCATTAGGTTAACAAAAAAAAAAAGTCTTTCAGATTGACAGCATTTTTTTTATATCTTACGGAAACAGTCAAGAGCCTTCCACACTTTGTTGCAGATTAAAAGAATACATTTACAGAGACATAACGTGTGGACATGGGCCCTGAACAGTTGGAGATTATTAGACCAGGTCACTGCTAGTGAGAAACATTGCCCTCATCTTCAGAAATGCATCTATTTCATTTGTGTCTCTCTCTTTAATGAGAAAGACAGAGAAACTCAAATCATCAAGAGTGTTGTGTGCACATGTATATCAAACTGCGAGAGCATATTTGTGTGTGTTCATGAATAAATGTGTGTCCCCAGCTGCTGGCTGTGAGAAGGAGAAAGAGCTGACCATTGTTTTTTTCTACCCCACCTGTGGCCACTGACAGCTGAGACCTGCAACCTAACAGCCCCAAAAATCAAACCGTCCCAAATCTAATGATCTATCACGCTGATTTGAAAAGACTATTTCTACTCTACACCATCTGATGGATAAGAGGGAAAAACATGTCCTGGATGAGCACAACTCTACAGATGCCCACAGGGTTCATTTTCCCATATAGTTGGGCTACAGTCAAACCTCAACTCCCTTATTTGTTCCCTCCATGTCTTCACCTTAAGTGGTACAATGAACGCCCCCACAGCTTGAAGTTATGACCAACCCATAGCAAAGAATAATGAGGAAATTTTCCATCCAAGAAGGCATTAGGAGACAACTCTCACAAGGTTACATGAGAACATACTGTAATAAAATGGTTTCTAATGTTTTCTTCTTTAATTCCTCTTGCCCCTGCGATTTTTACCTTAGCGTTAGCTGAGATTTCCTGGACTCCTTTGTTAGCAGCGTCCTTGATGATGGGGGTAATGAGGCCTCTGTCAGTTGCCACAGCGATCGAAATATGGATTGAGTCGAGCGCACGAGGTCCATCACCAGACCAGGTCACATTTACTTCTGGCATCTCCTAAGATAAAATGTCAGAGGTCAGCCCAGGTCCTGACAGGGGACAATAACCAGACAAAGACAGAAAAAAAAGACTTCCTGCTTTGGTGTTTCCATGCAGTTTGTAAGAGTGGAAAAACAAATCTGATAAAATACCAAAAAAATTCCTCTGCATACAAAAAAATACAGTGGAACCTGTGCCAATGCACACCAATTTGTTAAAAAGTGACACAAAACTGGCCTCAGATGCCACTTGCTGATGTGCTTAGGTCAAATCAGGAGAGAGCACAGTTGCTTTTTCCACTTTTCTGATGTTCCAGCATTACATAAGCGAATCACAAAGTTTAGAGCAGAAGTCAAAGACTTCTGGGCCGTTCACATACACATTAATGTTCCACATTCCTCACATTCAGTGTAACACACACTCTCAGCTGCTGCTTCATATGACAGTGCTTCATACATGTCTTCCTACAGTCTTTATGGTGTAATGCCAAGTGCTCATGATGTCTGGTACGTAAAATTTGTTGACACATTCACTGAAGCAGATATAATATTCTATGATAAGTCATTAAAATAAATAGATTGATAAGCAATGCTGTTCCTATCAACATTTCTTGCTGGAATAACTAAATTACCAGAGGAAAGCATCTATTTTAACCAGCATTTTCCTCCACACAGTCCTCGAATCGAATCACAGCACCTTTCATTCAACAACATGCATTTTAGAGATTTCTGTCTCTCCCATTGTGTTTTCTTAAACTACCCAGGAAGATGAATGGTTTAATAATTTCCTCAGAACTTACTCACTACCTCCTACCTACCTACCTATTTAAAGGATATTTAAATATACACAGCATTAGGGGATGAATTAAAAAAAAAGCTTGAAAATTACACAGGTTTATGGAAGAAATGACAGCAAAAAAAAGGAATCTAAAAAGTACTTACTTTAAGTGTAACAGCAGCTGCCTTGATAATGAAATCATTAACAGACACTTTGATCTGCTCTGAAATGAAGAAGATGAAGAAGACACAACACGTGAGTCTGATTCAAGCTTTAATGATAATCAACACCTGAGTATTCCATCTTATTACCACGGACAGCTGTAAAAGAGTTGGTCTGGGCATGTATTCTGTACAAGAACTGTGACATGTGATATCACACAAAGCAGCTTGTTTAGGGGCAAGGTCTTAATTGAGAATATAACCACAGCACTCATATAGGCCTCCATTTCACACACACTCTTGTAAATGAAGGATAGCACGCCTGCACACATTTTCTCATGTGAAAAAAAAACACAAAAAAACAAATCCCATATCGTGCAGACCTGTGCTCCAGCTGATCAGGATCAGTCCCTCTCTATTTGACTCAGGCACTAGCATTTGCTCTGCTCCCCTCTCTGTGTGTGACACCAGCGGACCAAGCGGGTTTGGCCTGGCATCGCTGCCAACTTTTACTCGAGTCCATTAGTGCTGTACCAGACGGTTATGAATGCTGTGAGCGGGATGATTAACGAGCTAACCGTGAAATCGTGCTGCCCCGGAACAATGAGAGTCCGCAAAAACAACCGGAGAGAGAATCCCTCATACACACACAACCTCGCTAATAGGTCTGGAATGGCCGTCCCTCATTTCCTCCATCAAAGTGACAGGACCCAGAGAGATTTACTGTTTGTTTGACAGCTAGGCAAAGTTAAGCTAAATAAACCCAATTATTTGATAGTGTGTTGATCTAAATGTTTAAAAATAGCAAACTGATGAAGCACTCTTGCTATATCAACACGAAAAAACGGTTGCAGTTAAGGATAAACATAATCTTGGCTGAATGAGGCAAAATGCTGAACAGTAACTGTTATGGCACACCTTAATCTTTATAAAAAAAAAAAAAAAAACACACATCCTGATGGGTGTAACACAAGAAGTTGCGGTTTGCCCAATAACAGTTACTAGTGGAGGATGTGAGACTGAGAAAGTAAGAGAGCTTATCAAAACATGGGGAAAACACTGCTAGGTCCAGATAATATTTTATTTATTATTGAAGCCCTACCAAAGCATATCACTTTCCCCAGAGTCTTTTGATGCTCTTCTATATTATGAATTCTGTTGTTCATCATACAGGGTGCACCAAAGAGCCAAAACTCTAAAGAATCCATTTGAGACACTTTGAATCAGAGAGAAATTATTACTCTGGTAATAATTTCAGGTAACAGGTAACTCTCCTGTAAGCACAAAGAAACTTCTATAATGAATGAAACCTTATTGTCGTGAATGGAAACAGCTTCCATTTCTGCCATTTTATCAACTTGCTTTGTTGATATAATTTGCTTTGTCAGCTGGAGTGAACCATTTCAAGCTAGCAGAGGCAGCCACCCTGTTAGTCAAATATGAGAAATTACGTATTAGAAGCTATGTGCTATGACTAACAGTGGCCGTCTTATCAAGATATGATCAGCCTAACATTTTCATGTGTGCTATGAGCAGATCTGATCGGTTTCATATATGAATGTTTCCAAGATCTCACAATGCACATTTCAGCCCTCTGGAGGTGTTGGGCTTCTAGGTTTGATTCAGCCATTTCCATTTTTATCCACTTCATAACCCATAAAGCATGTGAACTGTAAATTACGGATACAGTGCAGGGTTACTCTTAGATGTAGGGGATATTATATGTATATGTGTGCATCAATTTCCTCTGTATGAGAAAAAGAAAAGTCACAATTCTCTGTGGGATGGAGAATGTGTTGTTTTGAACCAGAGGAACATGACTAACCTGACTGAGAGGTCACCACAGGTTCTTGCAATGACTGTCATCTTTGTCAAATGAGTAGTCATGTGAAAACCCTGAAATCCAAATCTTCATGGAAATGTTTCCTTACAAATTTTACTGTCAGACATTGACTGAAGAACGTAACATGTGCATGTAAAGAAAGGCGCTAATGCGTAAACACTTGTGTAAAAGTCTTGTGTTTTTACCTTTGGCCAAGTCTTTGCGGAGCTGCATGACAGCAGCCATGTCACAGTCCACTGAGGCATACGCATGGGGGATGGTGGTCTTCGATTGTGTTAGTCTTTGAGCAATCACACGGCGGACATTTGAGGCGGGGATCTCTGTGAAAGTGCCCTGAGGAAGATAAGTGGAGGGAAGGGAAAGCAAATAATTGAATGAGAAGAAGAGGGTGCTTGCTATTGACTAACTTGTTACAGTGAGTTTATGACTGGTTAGGAGTGACCGATGTTGCAAAAAGAAAATGTGTCCATCTGGTTGTTGTTAGACCCTGTCTACTATACGTCAAGCCACAATGCTTGTGGAGCTCCACGAGAATACTAAAAGAAACTGAACCATCAGAAGTTATTTAGTAACAACCCCACTCTATGTGCACACAGACAAACAAATACATACAGAGACAAGACCACAAGAGCAAAGATGGCAGGTGTGGAATACTCAAGATGATCACTCATCAGTCCCTTTACGGCCCTGACACAAAGCCAAAAGTTAGAAGATGGGTTGTTACTGAGCATATGTTGCTGATATCTAGTAGTTCTGCAGACCTACCATAAAACCGACACTGAAATGTGAAATTGTTTTTGTGTGAGACAGGAAGAGAGATGGTGAAAGGAGTACTCACAGGTGCTCCTGGCTTCCCTGGTATAGAGAGAGGAGGTATGTTTGGTCTGCTGCCTGGGGGTGGAGGGGTAGCTGCCGGGGTAGGACCCAGACTCGGGGCAGCCACAACTGGTGTTGCTTTGGGGGCAGGAGATGTCTTCAAAAGATTCAATGCATCTCTGTTAAACAAACAAAATAATAATAATGAGCAAATAACTTTGATATTTGCTTTATATTCAAACTTTTTCCTTTCATAATGTTGTTCTTTGTTCCTGATTATTAATGGCAGCCTAATTTTTACTGTGGAAAAACTAAATCTAACTATTTCCTTTTGTTTGACAAATCCTGTCATTTCTTTATTGTCTTTTTCACTATAATAAATGAAACTGCAAGAGTACAAAACATCACTGGCATAGCTAATAATGTACAATGATACATTATTAACCCATATGCTCCCACTTGGCAAGCTTGTATTTAGCCCTCTGCCGGTTTTGTCTGGATTCTATTTGAGTCAGGCTTACAGATAGAGAGGTAGCTTTCGGTCATCCTCAAGGGGATGCACATCATGAGAATCATTTGCAAGTCACAAACAAACCCCATCAGGCCGGGAAGGATCAGGTGACAGCTGCAGCAAGGGACAGGGTTAACCTTGGCTTCATTATACTTTCCCACTGGTATGGTGAGCCATGAACATCGCTTCTTTCCATACAGCATCCCCCCCCCCCCCCCCCCAAAAAATAGCACTGACTTTTTTGGTGCAGACACCTCATGTAGAAGTGCATGTCTAATAATCATACATACAGTTGTATGTATGATTATGTAGCGTATGTTTTGAGAGATCTGCCCCGGATTTCTTTTTTTTACCCATTAATTTTGGTCTTAGTAGTGAAAGTAGTGGGAGAGGCAGGTATCAGGTGTGCCCACTTGAAGCCTCTGTGGTTCCAGTTCAATGCACTGGGGTCCACCTACCCACATGCATCCAGTCTTTTGTCTGGACCAGCTGCCTCTGACCTAATCGTGTTGTCTGGGCCCCACAGCTATTTTCTCCTTGTCTGTCTCTTCTTTTATTTCCTCTATCATGTTACTTGCTACTGTTCTCTCACTGATAGGACTATTTGTTTGTGGAAGGACAGGGGCAACTTGGAAATCCCCCACCTAACCTGGGAGGACCATACTGTTTCAAAATATAGTGTTATATTTACAGACATTCATAAAACAAATTAATTAAACAACACAGAGGCTGTATATGACTTAAAATCTGAAAAAAAGGACAGTGCAAACAAATGAAAAAAAAAAAGATGATCCATATGAGGAAAAACGAGAGAAAGAATTGTGAGAACGCATAGGCAGATCGTGTATATAAACTCACACAATGTTAAATGAAATGAGAGCAAGTCAAGTCAACAGCAGCCTACAGCGGCCACATGATGATGACACCATAGACAGCTTTTGTGTAGCTGGCTGGAATCTGCTTTTTACACATCTACTGACAGCCAAGGCAATCCCCTCTTAAAGGATGGGAGAGGGTGACTGGAATATTAAAAAGGGGACGAGGCAGCACTCACATGCACAAGGGCGCACACACACATAAATGAGCACCAAATGTACATAGACACACATGGATAAACTCTGTCTTCTACTGCCACCTGACAGGCCGAAGTGGGAGAAACGGTGCTGTAGTCATGAAAACTGCTCCACTTGACTGTTTTTTTTCATCCAAATTAAAAGACAAAATGAGTGAACAATCGTAAATAGAGAAATCATGAAATTTAAACAACAACCTGAATTTTATGGCTAAAGTTGAGACCAATGTAGAAGAGTCTGTAGTCTAATGTTGAGTTATTACTTCAGCAATAACACTAGAGAAGCATCACACACACACACACACACACACACACACACACACACACACACACACACACACACACACACACACACATTTAGTAAAATTACAACTTATTTGCACAGCAAGAAACAAAAGAAAGAAAAATGGGTCCAAATCAACACTTTCTCTTGAGGAAGCTGGCACAAAATAGGAGTTTTGCAAAGTGTAGCAGCAAGCGTCAGTGTTTTTGAAACGATAGAAAACTCAACATAATATAAAAACAATGCTGTAGGGAGACTAGGAGAATAAGACATAAGTCATTAACACACAAGATGCCACAAGATAGTAACATTCTTTAAGACTCCTTGTTTTTAAAACATAGCCTTAGGAATAAGTCAATACTGTTACTTTGTGTTTTACCTATAACATACAGTATCTCTGCTGTTATGGTGGGTTCTTCGAGTTTTCTGAATAATGCGAAAGTAAAGTTTTAGCCATGTCATTAAAAACAAAAACCCTACTCTTTTGGGCCAGCCCTCATTGCTATTTGACCCTTTTTTGAGAGTGCTATGCTGCAGGAAGCAAAAAATGTAATAAACAGAGATGTCACAATTAAGTGAGCGCTAATAAACATCTTTATATTTTATGTATGTGCCCTAGCAGTTGACCAATTGATCATTAACCTCCAAAAACTTAAATTAAAGATGGACTATTTTATACAGACTAGCACAGCCAAAACAACAGATTATAAAAACTAGTAAGGGAGAGAGCTGACAGTTTGAATGTGCAGGTGTGTCCTTCTGAATTAACATTCTGTGAAATCATAAGTGTTATACTTCTATTAAAATGTGATAAAAGTTGTTTATAAAGGCATAGCTTCCTCTAAGTAATAGTGTTCTTCCTGCATTTACACAGGGTGTAGTCTGACAGTCATTCTGCCTGTAGGAAAGTACAAACAAAGACCGGTATGGCCCAACGAGAGGAAAAAAATCATCAAAACCTTAACCCATTGCTGAGTTAGCCTTGCCTCTTGGCGAACACTGCCATTTATGCCTATGATGACAGATAACGGGAGAAAAGGTAGTGATACACATGTCGGTCTTTGCACACAATCTGTTTTTAAACCTCGCAGTGGATTATGTAACATGCTATGATCTCATCCCTGGGTTGCATGACCTCTGTTATTCATGCCCACTATGGGGGGCCCTCACTAGAGCAGAGGGTGGAATGGGAGGGGTACCTTTCCCTGGTTTCAGTCTTATCTAATGTGCCAAAGGACAAAGGAAAGGAAACCGGGTCTATTCTGCCCTCTCCTGAAGGAGCTAAGCCGATGTAAAACTATTTGCACAAGGAGATTTGGTTTGCCAGAACTGTTCAGTCTCACGACATCCCTAAGCTACAGCCCATACTGTATACCTAGGTTCAGCCATTTTCACCTAAAGTTTTAAAGACACTGGCCAGAAAGAAAAAAGGCTAAAACACACCAGTTCATCAACTGGATAATGGATGTGTCCTAAATATGAACATGTTTGATCTTTTTTTGACATTGAATTTCCATGCTTGAGCGAGCAGCCAATGATCAATGCATCCACAATTTGTGAATTATAGCCTGTAACCCTAGACACGTCATCTGCAGAACTACTGTACAAAGGATGTTTGTTTTCTGTAATTATACTGGACATCCTCCACATTTTAAATTTGTGTTCCTTAAATTATGTTTTCAACAACCTGTTTCGAAAACGAAAAAGAGAATAAAATGCACCATTCCAGGCTAGGTAGTGCTTTAAAAGTGAGACTTGATAAATTTCTTTTTTTTTCCTGTGGTTTGGCCAGCAAACTGTTTGGAGCAGCCCATCATTCAATTCAGGAAGGCTTCTTAGCAGACACATTGTTTTTTTCTTAAACCCCTTTGCTTGCAGAGTCTCTAAGCTCCTGTAGACCCTTCCACTGCCTTCTCTCTGAATCAGCCTTCCTTTCTGAAGACTTTCTGAGCTAATTAGCTATCTTGGGTGTCAATAAGTGAATAGGCAAGCCATTCATGCAAGTCTCAGCACATGGTTTAAAGAGAGAGAACAGAGAAATCCCGTCAGAGCAAATCATTGGGATATAATTAAAACCACATAACTAAAACAATCCAAGCTCCAAAACCTAGAAATAATGCTGACACCACAACAGCAAAGAGCATCCTAACCTAGACAGTTAATTACAGCTATATACTGAAGGAACTGCCTTCTCTCAAGTTCCCTTCTTGCTAGTTGTTAAAGTTTGTAGCATATGTTTTGATTTGTAATTTTCTGTTGGTAGAAAGGGGTAAAAACCTGGCCCCAGACACATTTTGTTATTGATAAGACTGGTGTTTTTAAACATTTAAATTTGTTGTGAATGCACCACTACTCCGGCTTTAAAATGGCCTTTTTTCTCTACATTTACACCTTTATGCATTAAGAGGAAAGGCTTTGCTGAATTTCTATGAGCTATCATTCTTCACAGTGTTTGGTTTATTAAGCTTCACGTGTATTTCTCTTTTACTGTAGACACGAAAACATATGGTCTGTGTTTCTATGGGCACCGGTGGGTCCTGGAGAACAGGTTGCTATGACAACAGAAGTTGCTTAAATGAGATTCCCCAGCAGGGTGTTAGGTGGGTAACGAGAGCATTCAATCAGGTCCCCACTGACAGCAGGTAGCCATTAGAGCTCTGTGTCTGTGTGTTCACAGCTTTCTTTAGTCTGAATTCACCACTCAACAGGATTAAAGCACCTTAAATCTTAGTCACCTCTTAGTCACAGTTTTTCACTTACCTAGACTCTTCCACATTTTCATTTTCATTCACACTGCCCACACTGTGGATGTGACCTGCCGTGCTCTGCTTGGCATCCCTTCCCTTCAGAGATACTATGATGACCACCAGGGGACCCTTTCAATATGTTAGGCCTGCCAAAATGTCAAGGGTGCTGATACATAGATGCAGTTTAAACAAATGGCAAAATATGAGACTAATTTCTTCATCTTTAATTCTTTGACCGATTAAATGGATCTTCATCACTTATTATACTCTTATTAAAGCTGATTTTGTTTTTGCAGCAACAGAGAATTTATGTTAATAAAATCGATGATTACACAGCCTGCATTAAAACGGGTTTGTTTTAGATCACTTCAATGTCACCAGCAATATAGAAAAAACTATGCAAACTATGCCAACACGTTTGTTCTGTAAGCAGGGAGAATTTGTATGTTATGTTGCTGCATTAGGAAGAGCACCACTTGCATGTAGTTTGACTTGAAGCTAACTCATTCAGTTATACTCACTCCTTGGTGATAAGTCCTCTTGGTCCAGTGGGTTTGGCCAGTTTTGGGTCTAAACCATGGGTGTCCAGGATGTGTCTTGCTGCCGGACTCAGACGTAAGCTGACGTAAGCATAAGAAAGAGAGAGAATGAAACAATTGTACAAAAGTTCTTGTGCAAGTTTCAAACTTTATGCTTTTGCTTTAAAGACTTAACTTTGATCCTAAAGTTCTTAATTATGAAAAAAAGTCAAATCCTAGCTTTATTTCTTAACTTTCAGAAATAACAGTAGATGACATGATGTACATACTTGTATACAACATATAGCAATCTGTCACTATTGTTTCTTTTCCTGTCTACAGTGAAAGTTGGTGTCAAACTGTCCATTTGTGGCATTAGTGGAGACTGAAAGTCTTAAATAGCCCATTTCTGCATCTCTGCATTTCCTACTAATCATTCTTGCTCCACAACAGTTCCACCTTTTCATCTTTCACCCATCTCCCACCATGTAGACAGGCTAAGCGTAAAATGTTTGCATAACAAATAGGCCCTATTTGTTCTGTGGCAGTTCCTTTGAGTATTTATTGAGTAAACAGGGACAGGTAGGATCTCATACATTTTGAAATGTGAACAGAGAAGAATCATCTAATTCAGCACGTTAGATTGTAGTAGATACTGTAAGACCTGAAAACACCATGGCTGTACACTGAACAAAAAGGGGTGATCTTTAGTTCATTCTTCATGTATCTTTATGCTGATACTCTGTTTTGACAACAGAGAGGTGTAATTTAAGAACTAAGTTTAAAGTGAACTAGCTTCAGCTGATGTTAATGCTGACACTGCACTAGTCTCTAGTTTTAGATGTTAAACAACACTATGACAATGAGCTGACTCACACTATGGGTGACAAATGTCAGTTGATCAATAAAAAAAAAAGCTATGCAGTAGAAGGGTAGCACTCACGGTCCTGACGTGGCTGGTTTTGGTGGAGGAGGTGCAGCGGGAGCAGCAGGGGGCACAACTGGGGCAGCGGCTGCCTGTGTAGCAGGTGGAGCTGCAGATGGAGCTCCAACATCTGGAGGGGGCATCTCAACCTGCTTCCAGTCCTGCCCTTCCTCCACCATGAGGGCAATGAGAGTGCCAAGGCGCACGTTGCGACTGCCCTCCTCCATCTGTAAAAAGGGTGAGAGAGGTGCTTATACAGTAAAGGGGGAGCATTAGCAGGGTTCAGTCACTTCAAGTGCGAGTGAGATCCCTAGAATAAAAGGTCTCTTGCTGTATAGTTTGGAAGCAAAGGATAAAAGAATAAATGACAACAAAGTGATACTGAAGTCAATCAGTTACCCAGTGGTCACTGAACAGAAGTACCTTTTCACAGCCATTATTAGTGAACCTCATGAAAAATGACACTGCCTTCTCATCCACATCAATTTCCATCACTCCATTTTCTCCCTTTGTTAACATGACACAAACATCCAACTATGCTGGAATAGGTTCTTGGAGTGCAATAGATGTGTTTTCATTGTGTTCAAAGCTGTCAACCATTGATTCACTGTCTTGTTATGGAGTAATCCAAATCCACTGCAAGCCTTTCGCTACTCTCCCAGAGATGTGCAAGGTGTTGTTACTCAGTCAATATTGATCAGTCTAAATGAAAGGCCAGGAACAATACACAGGGCTGGGGCTGCTGCACTTCATCTCTATCTACTTAGTGAGCTGTCTCTTAAAGATGAAGCTCAATACAAGGAAAGAAGAAGAAGAAAGAAAGGAAGACTCTCCAAATATGGCAAAGAGACATCTGATTCTAGCTGTGCTGTTTCACTAATTCAATCAACCAACATTACCACTGATCAGCCAAAAGGTGATAACTTGTAATTCTTAACAACTGAACAAATGAAAAAGAAAGATATAATTTTACAATGGAAACTGGTGCACACTGAAAGCACCATTAGTAAATCCACACTAACCAACACACACCTTCTAGTAGGCTTGAAAAAAAATCAAAAGCAGCTTCCAATAATCATATCCACCTAACTGGAAGGAGCTGCTGAACATATGAACACCTGCGCTCACTGGTAGAAAGACCTGCACTTCCATGCTTATTCTGTGCTACTTTAGTTCAATGTAGATCTAACTGTCCATCAGCAAGGTTAAGGAGATAAACACACAAAGATGAACCTGTAAATCAACTTACAGGTTGCAACAGTAAGTAATACTGTTACATCGCGGTACTAACACTTAACATAACAGCAGCTGATTTCATAAATAAAATGAAATAACTTCTAATAGACACCTGAGGATTATACTTCATTGGCTACATTGGCATTTACAATAAAAGAATTTCTGAGCTATTCTAACCTATTGGTACAATATATCAACCAATACAATAACAATATGCTGGGTCTGGTGTGTGACTAAAAAAGCCCATTTCTACTGTGGGTTTTTTTTTTGGTTTCGTTTCTTGTATTAGTCATTGCATGTGTTTTTAAAATTTGTTTAATTGTCATTTATTTAATGTTTTCATGAGCATGCCTGATTCGGGGGATTTCAGCCTGTCTTGTGCCATGTTCTTCAGGTTTAATGTCTCCTCTCTCGGCCAGTGGGACGGGATGAATGACGGTTAAGTTTAAGGACTAATCAGGAAAATCCAGACTTGAGCAAACTTCCACAGAAAGTCCCTTTCTTCAGGGATTTCTTAGGGATTTTACCACATGGCAGAGACTAGAGATGCAAAATGTTTCCCACACAAGTCATCAAGATATGTTTCACTGTGGAGGAAAACATGCCCCTTAAGAGACCAACTCACTAAAAACGGGTACTTGATCTAATAGCTGTATTAACTGCTGCGTGAAGTGCTTATAAGTACACACACGTACACACAAACACAGACAATAGCATGTGCTCATTTGTCATCATTAAACAGCAAGCAAAACGTCATAAGAGAATGTATCATAATTCTGCTGTCAACTTACAAACACAACATATCAAAATATGACATTTCATGTTATATAGAATTTATAATTTATACCCAACCCCCAAGATTTGCACCCACCCAAAAATGGTTTTTAAAAAACAAAATATATGCCAAACTTTAAACACAAACTGCAGAAAGACCAAGCGTGGTTTCATGGTTCATTGCTTATGAGGTTGTCACACACCATACATGCACCACACACACACATGACTGCTACCACAGTACTTGAGTGGATTCTCATAGTAAAACTCACTGTATACCATACACCCGGTGGGTGGTTGCATAAACAGATGCTTAGTACACTGTAGTGGTGTGGGGCTCAACACTGCCATCAAATGGTTATAGAACACAGTGAAGCCTATGGGAAATGTAAATGATGTTCACACCTCAGCTTTTGCAGGATTAGTTCAGTTATCCACTGTGTTTGGCAAGGTTGGTTTCACTTACGCTGCTGCTGTCAGAGAAAAAGCTGGTAGTAAAATCCCTTCTTTTCTGTTGGCATGTCAAACAATTCATCTTCACTGCCTGTCTGTACAGGCACACTGTGAAAACTATGCAAGCTAATCTATGCATTACAGAATATACACATTTGGTAATTAAATATACACTGTTCTACACGTGGAGTGGGTGGCCACTTCTGAATAAAATAACTGGGTAATTTGTGACCTCTGATCTTCATACCATGTCCCCACAGCCCCCTTTTCTCTGATGCTTAACATAAATGGGCTCATGCCTGAAAAGAAAGACAGTCTGATTGCTTTATCCAGTCGTTAGCCATTTCAACGGCAACGTTCTCTCTGTGAAAAGTCTAACAGATCTCAAACAGGGCTCTTTAGGGACCTCTTCAGAGCCCATCAGCAAGGCTAATGTTATTACAAAGTCAGAGTACACCATTTATGAGGTTTAACCTACTTATCACTAAACAGCTCAGTTACAATAACAGTTCTTCTAACTTCAACAGATTGCTGGATGCTATAGCAGTGAAGCTTTTGATATGTTCTATAAAGCGTGATCATTTCAGGCTTGTCAGTCAGTTCTCACACACAGGACAACAGCTCATGGTCAAACAGTGCGCAGTGGAAGGTTGCATAGCATGTGAGGGTTAGGGTTTTTTGTAACAGGAAGACAGGTTTTGCCTGAGCATGCACATAAACAGAGAAAAACATAAGAGAGATGTTGTACAGGAAGTGAGGCATGGTTAGTTTCTGATCAATGGATGGTGACAGATATTGCACAGAGAGGATTGCAGCAACATTCTTCGTCTTAGCGACTATAGTCTGCCAGTCCAACGTACTGTAAAAACACAGAGACACAATCCATGCCAGAACTACAGACTCAAGTAATGTGTCACCTCAACTAATTCAATGTAGTCTTTTCTCCAGCAGCAAAAAGACTACATTAAGGCTACAAAACAAAAAGACTACCAAACAAATTTCAGAACAAGAGTACTCTTGTACTCTTGTTCTGAAATTTGTTTGGTCAGATATTCTGGAGCGGAGACATGGGCTTTCACCCCTTTTGACCTCAAAAGGTTAGAGAGTGATTTATACGAACTATTGATTTAGAGGACACATAGCTTTTGGTGTTTAAATTGATGTTCTGGCTGATGGTGTGTGGAGGTGAAGAGAGGAGGGGAAAGGCAATGATAAATGAGAAACTGACAGTTTAGCGTCACAGAATGTGTTGGATATCTTCATCAATTTATCCATCTATTCAACAATCTATCAGTCCTATCTGTCATGTAATTCATCATATCAAACACCAGTTGATCCAGTTTCATCTATCTATAAATTCATTTTTTATCCAGTGTTCTCCATTTCATGCTCAGCAGCATTCATGTTTTAATACATTTGAACATAGCGGAGCTACAGCATGGGTATTTATGCATTCGCAAACACGTGTGTCATTTTCTCAAGGCTATGATTGATTGTACCCAAGGTAGATTTTCAGATTGAAGTCCCCAGGTCAGGGTAGAGCAACCCAGTAAGAGTGTGATGAGATACAGTAATCTGTGTTTATGGTGCTGGTGCTCCTACCCACAGCTCCTACATCCCAATATGAACAGGATTTCTCCCCCATTCTCTCACCCCCAGGAGCCATGGTAGAAATAGGAAATTGGTAGAGGGCCACAGCAGTACTTGATCCCCATAAATAACCCCTGTGGAGCACAGGAAGTTCCACGTCTACTGCAGCCTGCCCAGGCATTTGGCCACAGGCAAGTAATTATGGTAGCCTTTAAATTAGAAACCTACTGGGTGCTTGGAGAGCCATAATTACACCACTAAGGGCTAATGTACTCTGACCCAGAAAAAGTGGATGCCACATTGTCCATGCCATGAAAAGGGAGTGTACAAATCTCTGAATTATTGTCACAAGCTGCTGTTTTTCTTATTAACTATACACATAGTCTCTATCAACGAGAGAGAGAGAGCTAGGGGGCTTATCTAATGCAGACCATCTTTCTCTGCCAGCTTCAGCTCTAAAGCCCTTACCCCCAGTTCTTGGGTGGTTGCTATGGAAACTACCTCATCCCCACAGTAGCTGAGACAAGGATGGAGTAAGGGAATGTGGAAGAACGGAAGCAAGGGAAGGGAAAGGCAGGAAAAATGAGTTACGCCTATGGCTAATAACTGACATTCATGCTTCTGATTAGTAATTCATTCATTTAACCACTTCTATGTGTATGACAGCGCACATTAAAGCGCCATATATTCTTCAAGGATAATGTATCTGGGTGGGCATTTGTTATGTGCATGTGCTGGTGCAGACAGGCTGTGTATTTGTTTTTGTTTTTTTTTTTTGTTGAGGCTGCGCAAATAGACACATTTCTTACTAAACCCTGCTCCACTTAGGCTTTACCAGAACCTGAGCGTGTTATTAGATAAGGCACCCTCTGTGGCATGGAGCAAGGCTTTTGTGCCTCCATGGGAACAAACACAGCAACACCTCACCATCATCCTTCAGGTTTCAAAATGGGGAAACTGAGAAGGTGACCTTGCATCTTGTTTAAATTACCTCCATTTCTTCCCACTTACTTATACTGTACTCAGATCTCTTGCAGATCAGTCAAAAAGAAAAAGAAGATAAAACATCTTTCTGTTCCCCTGAACATCTTTCTGTTCAGGGGAACAAACATGTGGTGGAGTACTGATGAAAGAAAACTGATCGCTCTGCCTTTGGCAACCGATTAAAAATTCAAACAACAAACAGCACACTGGGGCGATGGAAAGAGAGAAATATTTGTCACTGAAGACACCTTGTCAAAGCTTTTCTGTCACTGTGCAGGAAAAAAGATTTAACGAGCATAGGCAATTAGCATAGGCATGGAAAGGATCTTGAAAGACTCACACACCAATATTAACAGGACTATACTCTATGTGAACATAAACTGAATATACAAACATAACCATAACTACTGCAAATTTCTGTCTTTGAAAGCAAGAACTGAAAACTGAGGAACAATCGTGTAGATTGTGTAGACACATACTTAACTACACAGAATTTAAACACACCCTCAGCCCTCTACTTTCAGAGGTGAGGCACCACTCAAGGCTTTAGCATGACTGTTATTTGCAAATAAATGACCTTATCTAATCATCTCCTGCAGAAGAGGTGTGTGTGTGTTTTTGATCACTCACCAAGATCTTTGCCAAGATGCCGTCGTCATTAGACTCCATGGTAACAACAGCCTTGTCAGTCTCAATCTCACAAAGAGCGTCGCCCGCTGCTACTGCCTCACCTGAAGAGGTAAAGAAACACATCCGTGAACTTTCAATATAACATTTATTTGGTATTTTAGGCACCGGATTCCCAAACAATCTTCGCTTTAAGAAAAGTGGTTTTAAGTGCAAGTGATTTGTTCCAGCTGTGTTTGCATGAATCATAATCACTGGCAGCATGTTCAAAACAACTGCTCTTTCACTGGGGCTTTTCTCACACACAGAACAAATCAATCTCCACAAAGAGGAAAGAATTCCATCGAAGGGACCAAAAGGTTATGCGGGAAGATATCTGCTCTGGCTTTGGGCTTTCACCGACATATCAAACAAAGAGCCTAATCAATATGTCATGGGAAAGAATGTGAAATATGGAAACACAGTTCTTTGCCTATCCTTAGAATCCAAGTAGATTCCCGCTGGTCTAACACACGAGAGAGCTGGAATATATTAGCATCTGCTTAGCAGTGAAAAAGGATAGCAATTAGGAGCCACTGCTGCAGTTCTTCGATGCTCAGACATCCATTTTGAGCTACACTTGTTTGTGCAACAGCTCAAATGGGCTTCCAGTAGAAAAATACAGAGACAAATGGACCTTACTGTCTCCGCGAACAGAAAAAAGAGCAGTAGAAAAACAGCTGCTGTCAGCTGTACAGCTCATTTGTAAGGGAAATGCTCGCTGGAATCAATAGTTTAATGTTGAAGTTAAAGACCATTCTAGCCCCCAGCACTTGATAATTTGCAGACAGTCAAGACAACGCGTAAGATGTTTTAATCCTCTTTGTGACACATGTCTGTGTTAAGATGTGAGGAGGAGGTAAGGTATATGGGATAAAGGTCAAGGGTTATCCTGATCTGAGATCTGGTCACGTTTCTATCTTCTGGCAGAACAAGCTGTAAGAGAGGTGCATCACCTGGGAATATGGCAAAGAGCAGGAAGGATCAAGGGCAGTGCAATGAGAAAAGAAAAAAAAAAGTATTTTGTATATCTTCAAATTAATACCTAAACTGAAAAAGACTTGAATTTGTTTGCTGTGTTTAAGGTAGGGAGATGTGGGGGACGTAAAATGGGTGGGTAAAGTGAAGAGTAGATGGGGATGGGTGAGGGGAAGGTTGAAAGAGCAGTGGCAGTATTGACGTTGGAAGCCCCTGAGAGCTAGCAGTAGTGGAGTCAAGATTGGATTTGTATGAGACTTTAACACCATATGACCCCAGGGGTTAGGTGTGATGTGCAATATTAAAGATTAAACAGACGACCCCAGGCCTTTTCACCTCTGCTCTACCAGCAAGGTAGTGGGGAAAACAACAAAAAAGATACTTAGACTACACAGATACACAGGCCAGTTTTTTTCCGCAAGTTAATCTACTAAATCAACATACTGATCTTGTTTCAATGGAAACTCAAAAATTGGTAGTTATGTGCAAAAACAGCTTATTTTAATATTCCAGAGAAAGTGTTTTCTTTTATCTTAACATCTAATTCATGAACCTAGAAAACAGGCTTTCCACATTACACAAAACACTTCTTCACACAAGATTCCACTGTTGAACAGTTTATCATATTATCATCCGACAAATTAGGTGCTTTTTGTAAACTGTCTCAAAAATCCTGTGATGTATTTGGGGGCAGAAAGTAGCATCCCGGTAGTGTTTGGCTTGTCACTGAGAATTTATCTTGCCTTTTCTCGCTTACACACACACAAACATATCTCAGCCCAAGTCACAGAAGCACATGGCAACACAGCAGAGCAGCCAATCAGAATTCAGTGCGCTGCCTCCTGATAAATGAGAGTGTGGCTGAGGCGCATGGCTGAGCAGAGTTGCTAAGCAGTGATGAATAGTGACTGCTGTGCTTCCTTGAGCCAATTAGCCACCAGAGGCCCTCAGGTGCTCCACTGCTCAGGCCTGTCTTACAAAGTGATGTCATACAGCAAATGATTAGTGCTACTGTTGGCCCATCATTACAGGAAAAAGAAATGTTGAGCTTTTTGATCTGATGAACACAGATGCAAAGCATGTTATTGTTAGAATTATAAATATTTTGACTGGGAGGAATCACTCAAATTTAGGTAGCATCAACGAGAAGGAAATTAGAACATTTAGAAGTAAAGGGAGCCGTCCATCCCTTCGGCTGACAAATTATAACACACATTAGTTTTAGAAGGTTAGTTAAAAGAAGTCAAGTAGAAGGTTGTGGTAAAGAGAGCAAGAAAATAAAGTGTTATGTCATATGTTTCTTTTACCTTCCTTCTTCAGCCATTTGACAATGCTACCCTCTTCCATGGTGGGGGAGAGAGCAGGCATTTGCACTTTGAGTGGGCTGACACCTAGAGGATAGAAAGAGAATAGCATAACTTTATAACTGCATAACTCAAGCAAAGTCAGGGGTCACAGGGCTTAAAAGTAAAGCAAAAACATTTCCATAAAAATATTCAGAACTCTCCTACAGCCAGGTCTTTCAACTTCAACTACACTTTGTGAATGTCAAAATAAATCAAGTAACATGGCCAGAAGCAGCAGTGTTTGGCTGCAACTATAGGCCTCAGGGGGTTGAACATATTCAGCTCAGCAGCAGAGCGCAGGAAGAGACAGTGCCGCGATGACAGAGCAATGCTGGCAGGTCACTTATGTAATTGTGATTCCGGCTGACACAGCACCAGAGGCTGCAGAGGCAGTTGTACTCTTGCAGGCCTTTGAGCTACCATCAGAGACCCCTACTGTCAACAGCTGCAGCCACTCAGAAGGCCAGAGTTCAATTGGCTCACAGCACTGTGTTGGACACTGGGTCTTCAGGCAGCACAAATCCAAGCTGCAGTGGCATCGCTGCTTTGCTACAACTAGCGTACAGTGCTGCAGATAAAAGAGTGGCCTGTGTAAATGCTCAAACATGACACAAGTCAAGGCACAATCCTTTGTTTAGTGTACTCTATATGCTCAGAGAACCACACAGATAAAACATCTATGATTTACAGAAAGAGAGAATGATATACTGAGTTCTCTCTCAGGTTCCTGAGGGATTAGGCACACACTGATAAAACAAGCCTTATGGTGCATGGATCTGAATTGCGATTCTCTCATCCTCCCATAGCCATTTGACAATGTAACGGCATTTGGCAGCTTTCCAAAATTTCCATTCATCTGGACATCTGCAGGCAGGTCACTTTCACAGTGGGTGGAGTCACTTACCAGCTGACTGAGTTATTGTAGCGACTCAATTCTTTTCTCACTCTCATTCCTCTCTCAGACTCATTTTCTCTGACAGTTAGCATTTTGCAGACGGTCTTTTAGAGCTCATTATCTGTGACAGCAGTAGGTTTTGGCTGTTTGACAGATTTCCTCCCTGGTTTACTTTTGCAGTAAAGACGTTGGGAGATAGATAGATAGATAGATAGATAGATAGATAGATAGATAGATAGATAGATAGATAGATAGATAGATAGATAG
>JBBMJY010000021.1:9967959-9991874 GCA_037833715.1 Toxotes lorentzi
CCCCCCCCCCCCCCCCCCCCCCCCCCCCCCCCCCCCCCCCCCCCCCCCCCCCCCCCCCCCACCATTCCATTTGGTCAAGTGCTTTTCACATGGCCTTGAAATTCTCCATTTACCCAACACTCTTGATGTAGATTACTGTAGATTGTAGATTATTGTGCAGCCCTTGGTTTTTCTATATTTTTCTTTCTACACTCACATCTGTACACATATTCAGCAGCATGTATTGACATATGTTATTGATACCTTGCAGCTACCTAATGAAGATAAAAAAAAATCAGTTTTTCTATGTTATTATTCATAGGATAACATCCTGAACGACGTACTGTAATGTCATTGCAGTTTCAAAGGCCATCCTCAAAGTCTGAAGTAGCCCAGGAGAAATGATGCCAATCTACTTTTCCAAAGTTTGACAAGTCCTCTTATAGGGTAAAATACATACCATGTAGAGAAACTCCTCAAATACAATTAAGTCACCATAATCACTTTCTTGAGACGACAGCGAGAAGAGAAAGATTAATGGTTTGGAAGAGCTGAGAGGGAGGGGACGTATTCTTCACCATCTTGGCCTTCTCGCTCACTTCCTTTCAGCCCCCATCCTTTTTGAACAGCTGAAAAGTCTGAGATACATTATTGGAGCTAATCAGAGTCGAATGAGGAAAGCGCTGAGGTGAGACAGCAGAAATTACCTCCCTCCTCAGCCTGCCTGTTCTCTGTGCCCTCTTTCACTGAGCCTCTGTCCACATGTTCTCTGATAGAGGTGGGGGGATAAAGGTGGAGAGAGATGATGATGGTGGGGGCGCAGCTAAGGTGCAGTCACAGAGCTGCGGCTATTGAAGAAGGTGATTAAATGATTCTCTAATACAATGAAGTGAGAATGAAAAGAAATGAAGGTTACAGTAGGGGGCGATTACGACTTAATGTAATTTAATTTTTCCTCTTTGTTGTGTTTGGTGGTAGCAAACCCAACCTACCAGTGACTTTACAGAATTTACTTTAACAAATTATCTAGAACAACATCCCCTCTCATAATGATCAAACATGACACAGTGGACTTGATAGTAGCTTCAGTTGTCAATTAGGCTTATGTTTGGTGGGTGTCATGTCTGTCTGTGCAGTGCTGGAAATGGATCACAGCTTCCTCTGTTTTGGGGGTGGATGTCCAGCGGTAGTATATATGACAGGTGGAAAATAATTGAGCCTGTGCCCTGGCAGATTCCCTAAATCGACGTTTGGCACCAGATAGAGTCAGCAACCTCCCACATGCTTACAGTTAAAACATTACAAGATTTCTTCTTTAGCATATCCATCATATCAGCAGTGACAGAAAATCTTTACTTCTTCATTCCCTCCTCTAACAACTCTTTTCCACCATATTAGTTCTGGTTCTTGAACTGGTTTTGGTCAGGAATCTTGAAATCTTAGTGCTATCTAGCCAACCAGCCACTGTTTCCACCAGTTTTGAGTGGAAAGATTGTAATCAAGGATATGTCATCAGTGGAAGATGTTCAAAGCATAATGTCACAGTTCCCACTTCAGGTGGGAAACCTATTTCACCTTAAAGAGATATAAGATGTGTTTCCTCATTCTCTTGAATTGTGTGTTGCTGTCTTTTCTCTCAACAGAGGCTTTCTGATGCTCAGGGAATAACAAGCACAGACATGCTGGAGCAGTACAAGTGGAGAAAGGGCTAAAAGGTCTGAAAGCTGATCATAAAGAGGTTAGATAAAAGCAGTTTGTGGAAGTTTGCTAATTTGAAGTTTTTATGCTGACAGAAAGTTTCAAGGGGCTGTCTGACCCCCCCCCCCCAAATAAAAAAAATAAAAAATAAAAAATGAATCGACTTCAAACAATTGTTTGCCACATTCATGAATCATCTGTAGTTTATTCACTGGCCATTTTATAACTAGGGGCTATGGGTGTTTGTTTAATATAAGTTTGAGAGTAGATATGGAAGTCGACATGCCCACCCACACATTCATGCTCACACAAACACACAGGCAATGCCCTGTGATATGTGCACCAGTATACTATCACCTCTTCAGCATCTGTCACCTCAGAGGATGATCACCAGATTTTACCAAGCAGTGACAGCTCCTCCGCCCGTTCTCATTGTCCCTGCTGGCAGACCACTTCTCCCCCTGTCCCCTTGCATTATCTATTTACACATGGTGCTCCTAGCCTACGGATGGACAAGAGGGCTTAAAAGGTTCATTAGGATTTATTTTTGTTCATTTCGTGGTCTGCCTATGGAGTGTTACGGTGGCTCCGCAGCAGGACTGACCCTGCGGTTCAAATGCTCTAACAGCCCATAAACAGAGACAAGGCCTGCAGATGACAACCTGCCACTGCCCAGGATCCGTCATCTGCAGCTCACCAAGCTCTTTAAATAGGTGTCTGGGGTGTCATCGTCTCTGAGGGCTGCCTTATGGGGAGGTGTATAATAAAACCAAGACTATAAACCTGAGTGTAAGTGGCACAGCCTCGCCCGTGGCTTATGCTGCAACTTTTGAGCAGCAGCAGCAGAATGTGGGCTGTGTTAGTTCTATGAGAGAGATAGAGGGAGAGGGGAGAGCGAGGGAGGAAGAGAGAGGAGTAAGGAAAGAGAGGCTTTATGACATTAAGAGATGAAGGCAGTAAATCAGCATTAATGTCAGACTGATGCATTCTCTGCACATTCTTCATGCACGCTAGCATTTTGTCATCACTGCGGGGTTGTCCACCTGTAGCTGTTGCATACAGTTTATTTATTTGTTTGTTTCACACATAAGGGATACGACTATAATTAAAAAGGACAGAGAAGCAGGAGTGATTGAAGTATTAAAAGTATAAACGAGTTTCTAATAGTGATCATTGTTGATCCAAATCAAATGTTTTTGACAGCAGCACCTTTTGAACATAGACACGGACACAGAGAAATTCAATGATGATGACATTATTTTTTATTCTAATACAATATCATTCACCTCAAGTCTGGCAGATCAAGATTATTAAAAGATGGGGAAGAACCCTTTTATTTCAACTATCTTTTTGAGAAGAGAAGCACCAAACACTTGAAAAGAACTCATTGAACTTACAAGCTATATTAAGAGGATCAGAGTAAGTAGAGCTTCCATCTGTAAGGTTAAAAGAAATCTTGAAGAGGTCTTTTTCCTTTGAAGTAGCTGATTAATAACTTTCCATGAAGCCTTGGTATTGCTTTCAGAATTTTGTAAACTGATCACTGAAGAACCTTTTCTTGACTGATCTAAGGAGATGATGGTGTTTGTTTCTGTAAGATTTTTAAGTAGCTAAATATAAGAGAGTTGGCGATGATTCCTGGTTTTATTTTGTACTAAGATTAATGTCAGAGTTTGGTGGTTAACAACATCCCAGTTTTGATGAACAAAAACTGAAGGTTAGAGGGTCATCCTTACATCTGAGAAACAACATCCAGCGTTGGCACCAGTTTTCCTCCTTGGCCAAATGGTTTCCCAGAGGGAATGCTCTCTAGTTCCACATGCTTGCGGTCCAGTTTCAGTTTTTCTGAGATTTTTCAGATCTTTTCCTCAGAGGCAGACACTTTTCGTAGTCAGCTTTCCTTCAAAGATCAAATTGTCAGGACGAGATTGTCTGAGACTTCTCCAAGTAATCACTTTTACCACTCATGTTGTTAAGGCTTAAACTGACTGTCATTGTTTAGTTAATTAGTATGAATTGACAAGTTGTCAGAAAATGATTTTAACTCATCCGTATCCTTCTGGGTGTAGAACTGATTTCTGGTCACGTAGCTCCTTTAAGACCCCATCTAAGGAGTCTATGAGCATTTGGAAAAAGCCTCTGAAGGTACTCTGTTGTTCTAGGAGGTCACGTTCATGTGCAGTAGTGATTAAGTCCTCATTACTTTTCACAACCTTTGGTGGCATGATTTCAGTCTTGCTATGAGAGGAAGTAGACCTTAGAAATCAAAAGCTGAGATTCAGCTTTGGTATTTAGACTGATCCAGCAGTTAAAAATACAGTGTCTTTGATGTGGGATAGGACTGTGTTGATTTTAGGTGGATTGTCTCAAGTCCAAGTGTGTGTCCATATTCAGTACAGCTGTGTGGTAGATCACAACTGATTTCTATCATATTTGCATTATGTGAATTTAAAAGACTTTAAGAAATGTGAATGAAACTTTAATTTTATTTGATCCAGTTTGAAACTAAAACACCTGGAACTGATTCTGTCAACCTAAACCTGAAAATTCGTGGTCATAAGTTTCAACCCACTGAGCAATTTTTTTTTCTCTCTCTCTGAGGTTTACTTAGGTTTGAGGTTATATTCCAGTTGGCAGTTCTCACAGTCTGGCTAGTAATGATGTTTGCTCTGTTCACAGTGTTGAATGGCGAGATGGTCTGTTGTAAGCCTTGGCTTTAAAAAGGCTTGTTTTCCAGTAGCTATAACTGCATTTACTGTTGCAGTAAGATCCAGGGAGAAGAATGACTGAGAGCCATCTGCCAAAACCCGAACATCATGAGCAGCTGCTGTGCTTTTATGCATATGTTGACATTTTTCTTTTTTTTTTTCTTTTAACATTATGTCATTGCTGTCTTGACCCTCAGATCCAGATGGTAGCATTTAAGTAGCAGGGGAAATAATATATAAGGGAGTAGAGGCTATTCACAGTCCTCCTGCTGATTTATGAATGCAAATGCTGTAAGAGGGCTGGTGTAGGAATTTAATTAGCTGTGTTTATCTGCGAGGGATGAATGACTGATGTGGTTATTCTTCCCTTCAAATCTCCTTTCTCCATGATGTGTAATAGTGATGGCAAGGGAGGAAAAGGTGAGGAGATGATGCGCTACATTACACGACTAGTGGCTGATCCTGTTTTCTTTCAGCTGCTATATGCAGCCTATTGTTAACCATCACATGGATGACTGTATTTGACTGGCTCTTCCACCATATCTGCGTAATGACCACCTTCCTGTAAAGGGTCCCTGTGAGAGTCATTATCCCCGATCCAATCGTCGATGACAGGGGAAGCGGATGGAGAGGACGGATGTAAGATGACAGGCGCTGTGCTCTCTGATGTCCCCCTCATGTCTCCAGGGGGAAGACTCACAGCCCCTACTCTTACAAGGAATCCACAGAGCAACAAAAGTAATCAGGCCTCTTCAGCGTCAAACTCAGGGATTATGTTTTCTTTCCTGGGAAGCCACATATTTACTCATTGATGTGCTCCTTGAAGGGCAGCCTACCAGTCGTGTACAAGATAACATCCAGGTCACTGGGGTTTAGAGGAAAGCTTTCTACACGCCACATGTTCCATGACATTTGGATATGATGTTTCTATTGTGAAGGGACTAAAGTCGTTACTTGACCCAAGAGCTGCATTCATGGTGCAATGCTTTGTTTTGGCTTTGTATGCATCAGCGGGCTTTGTTCTGGTAAAGAAAATGTCCCTTTTTCTTTGTCGGAATCAAAGGGCACCTGTCATCAACACACGCATGCAAATATGAGCTGGTTAGTTGACTTAAAAGTGCTTATTTCAAATGTTGCTTGCTAACCAATACAAAACGCAGTTTGAGATTACAATGCATTCCATTATTCCAGTGATTTTATTCATAAGGTAATCCATAATGACAATTCCTCATTTTCATTTATTATAATGACACATAGTAAAAAAGTGCCATTCTTCATCATAGTGATGTCTAATTTTGTTTGTATACCAATGGTAAGATTCCTTGATAGCTGGAGCTAAGTGAGCAGCAGATACAGCATTATTTGCATCGCTTGTTGGAAATATAAACTCCATTTTTTTCATATTACTAGCTGACTTCCAATATCAGCAGAGCAACAAAAAAGTCAGTTTTATAAATTGTATTCCATCTGAATACTCTTTTTGTCCGGTGTATTTAGTTTTATGTTAAGTTGAAAGGAGACATTTCCGCATTTAACCAACAAAACCCAACCTTGTAACCTAAAAATTATGTAAAAATATCACTGATCTGCATTAGAGATTTACATTCACTGAAACATTTAATATCAAGCCAGGAAGTAACGTGATGGTCATAAAGTGGACCAAGAAAGTGTTCGACTGAGAGCACAGCTTTTTTTTTTATCTCATGTAATATTGGAAGTTATTACTGATGGTTTTGGTGTGTATCCATGACCATATATGTCACTAATCTTACCCAAGTGGTTTTAGGTGCATTAAATGAACCTTATCTTAATCATATGTTAACATGTAAATTTTTGAAGCATTAGATGATGTTAGGGAATTTACAAAAATGAGTTCAGTAAGACAATTTTCTTTGACAAGTTGATAACAGTGTAATCTGGAAGGCATTATGTCTCCCCCAAAATGCTGTTTTCAAGATGAATGTAAATTCCTATGAGAAAAGACTGGAGGAATTATGCCACAGTTGAGGGTTCAGCCGGAGATATTTGTGTGCGAATTAGCTAAAATATTTTGTTCTGACTGGCTGGAATTTAGCGCATTCTGTTCAGAAGCTGTTGCTGTGTCTCTTGTTTTCTTTTTACAGCTGGCTGAGTTGCTCTGCGGTGGGGAGCCATGTTTTTCTTATATCAGCCAAGCTGCACAGCCAAGCTGTGCCTGCTGACTCTGTACTTTGTCAAAGTGGCTCTGTATTTAATGCCATTCTCTATAGTCAGGTAATCTGCCACTCTGTTCTGTCTCTTTAGGACCGCATAGCACTGCATTTTGCTTTGTGCTTTTCCCTTTGTGTTTAAATGAGTGTTGAAGTTTTGTTGAAGTGCTGTAATTTGGTTCAGTCTCATTGGTTTCAGGGTCCTACTGAGGCAAAAAGGTGAACTGGTGTCAGGAATAGTTAAGAGAGGAGGAGAGCTTTTTTTCTCTGCTCATCTCTTGGCTTTGTAGAGTTTTGTGGTGACAGGAATGAGGGTTATTTGCTTTGAGATGTAGCCATTTTTGCCATATTTGTTTGAATCCAGTATGTGCTATGCACTTGCAGATTGCCTTTGCAGAGGCCTACAAAAACAATTTCAACTTAGCATTACTATAAAACTTAGCTTTTCTTTAGCTGTAATTTACTGGGTGTTTTAACACAATGGGCATCTTTTGTGTCTAGTTAAGATCTATATTTGATGATGTTGCACATGGCATTGACAAACACACTGAAAATTAAATTGTTACTCTTTTCACCCAATAAATAACAGATTAACAATATTCATGTGGCCCTTCTTATACGTACTATCCACGTCCTTCTGTGAGAGCACCAGTCCACACACTGACGTGCTTTGTGATCATGTCATGTTCATTCAGGATTGGTTCAATTTCACATTACCACCGATTCAAGCTGGCATTTGAATATAAATTGCAAAGAATGCCCTGTATGCCTTACTTCTGTGTTCATTCACTGCTGGATGCAGCTGTCCTTATATCAGAGCTCAGTGCAATACATTATGTTAATGCAGCGTAGATGTTTGTAGTTTTTTTCCTGTTTACCGCCACCAGACTCTCGCTTTCATTTCTCTCCACACTAATGCCGGACCTCCTGCAGTTATTGTATTGATTTTTGGTGTGTGTCTCTGTGCGTGTGGACTGGGTAAGAACATAGCTCTCTATTAGCGTAGTTTTAACTCTTATTGAAGTCCTTGCCTGTAAGCAGTGGTCTGGCTTTAAAGAGTAAAAAAGTATATGAAAGGTTACCTCATGTTTGAAAAAAGATAAGAAATATATGATTTAGGAGAAAAGTAAGTAATATGCATTATTACATTATTACAGACATTATGAATACTGTGAAATTCAGTCCTGAGAAGACAATAACTCACAGTCTCAAAGATGGTGTTCAAAATTATTGAGTTCAGAAGCTTAGCATTATGAGGCACTGTTTGCACACTGACCTGAAAATGTTTAATTACATGCTCCTTTTTTGTCTCTTTTGCCTAATAGCAAGCCATTATCTGGGACTGTGTGAAGAATCTGGAAATAACAACAATTAATTTGAATCAAAACAAAACATACATAATTAGCAGTGGCGAGGAGGTAGTGACAAGGATCTTCAGCCCGATTCTTTCTCTGTATGGCCTGTTTTTGCCTACAGTGTGATAGTCATTAGGCAGAGAGTGCAGGTTGTTGATGATTGGCTGGGTTTGGCTCAGCTCACTATAAGGCAACACTTATCTGATTGCCATGGAGATGGTTCTATCAAAGGCACCAATCGGGGAAGCTTTGCCCTGCAGAAATCAAATAAGATATGTATGCTTAGTAGCATCTCTGCAGATTAGGAGGTTGAATAAAGAGAGAACTATGAAGGCGATAGAACAGGTGTGAGATAAAATGGCACCCTGGAGGAATATCTCCTGCAGGCCTTGACAACTTGCATACACAAACACTCACACACATTTATGCACACGGGATATACACATTGTAAACTATTATTCTTTCTACAACACAAAAAAAAATCGTGCCCGTCATATGACGGGAAAGTACAATATGTTAGAGGTAAAAGAGACGGGGGAGGGTGGCAGGAAGGAAAATGGCTTTCATTAAAAATTTGCATCTGAAGGTTTGTTTATGACCTTGAAAGTGACATTGCTGCTTCACCTCATTTGATTCCATTCACGCACTCAAGTGTACAGTACTGTAAAATCTCAATCCATCCATATACAACAGACGTCTTGTAAACCATTCCAACGGTACATTTATGTGAAACATTAAACACAGCTTGGCTAGCTTTTGGTCTCTATTTACCTGCACTTCAATGTGACCTCAATTACATTAGGTAAACTGCTGATTCAAACAACAGACTTTTAACAGACTATTGACAATACCAGTAACAACCCTGATGGAGCCGAGAGAATCTGGAAATAACAGCAATTACTGACCAGTCTCTGATGTAACACAACTAAAACATATCTCATCCGTCCCTGTCCAATGATGATCATTGACTATTTGAGCAAATAATTTGCATTTAAGTATGCTGTTTTCCATTTATCCAGTGTGTTCTGGGTCTACCCAGAATATAGCCAACTGGTAGGAGGACCCGGAAAACCTCCAGTGGGAGATGACCAGGAATAATGATCAGATGCCTGAACCACCTCAGCTGCCTCCTATCAATGCAAAGCAGCAGCTCCCCTAGGATGTCTGAGCTCCTTAACCTATCTATAAGGGTGAGCCAAGCTACCTTATGGAGGAAAGCCATTCTGAACCAGGGCCCCATACCAGAGCCAGACCTGGGAGGGGAATGCACTGGCGAGTGTTTGGTGGCTGGGCCTCAACCCATGGAGCCTGGTTGGGCACAATCCAAAAAGATTACATGAGGCCACCACTCTGTGAACGCACCCCCTGCAGGGAAAGGAATCAGAGATGGATGTGGTGCAACTCAGATGGCAAGCAAGGGCAGGGATCAGGCGGTGCCATTCCCTGGCATTGTAGACTATTTCTAGGGAATGGAAATGGAAATTTAAGTATGAACATTGGGAAATATGTTAATACATATAATAAGCATATTAATACACTCACTGCATGGAATTGCCAGTCATCTGAGATTAACACACTAGACTGGTAATTTAGTCTGACCCTGTAGCTCATACATACTCACACATATTATGTCAGCTAAGAAAGTTGTGACTGTTGTAGTCAATTACTAAGATGACACTTTTTTTTTTTTCCTATAGCCATCTGACAGTGATTTTCTTCCATAGGCAAAACATGTTAGGGTCAGCTTAGAGGTGCAGTAGTGATGTGCAATGACAAACTTAGAAAGGGATAATACAGGGAAAGGGTCACACAAGTCTGGAATGATTTATTACCTTTTGTATCTATCTTATTGTGGCACTGAAAACTGTGTGATGTATTGCGTTTTATTCTCACGGACAATTCCATTGTCTTCTAATATGGATGATTCTGCATGGGTCTTACAGGACAGCTCAAGTGCTGTCAGGCTGTCCTTTATTTCACACATCAGTGGTCTCTCTGCCTTCAGTATTATAGGCCTGACGTGAATGCTTTTTGGATGGTTGATATATTATAATACACAGAGAGTATTATAAAGGCATAGTGAACAATTGGCTGAACATGAAATATGATTTACCTATTATGATATCAAGAACGGAGAATAGTGGCCATGTCAGGTCCTGCATCCCGTCTTCATGCTCTAGAAAAACGCATCTGTGTCAGTTTCATTTATTTTTTTGTAGGAAATGTGCACTAGGCTGAGATAAGTGATTGTAACACGTTGTCTTTGTGGTCCTCTCTGGGGAAATACAATGAATAAATCACATTTCATTGAATATACTGGACTTTATTCGAGGCCATGCTGTTACTCATTATGTGATTATAGAAGTTAAATTTTTACTGTGTGTTTTTTCTTGTATGCACATTGTGCACGACCTTCAAAGGGAAAAAGTCAACAAGAGGAAAGGAAAACAAGCTCTGATTCCCCTGACAATGGAAAGTTACCTCTTTTATCACCTTGATTTTCCTGATGTGCAAATGCAAAATTACTTGTTCACCACTTTTTTTTTTTTTTTGCACAATTTCTTTGTCCCTCTCTACACTCCTCCTACATTGCCCCTTCTTTGCCGCTCCCACTGCAGACACCTGATGCCCTCCACCTAGTGTGAAACATGCACCTGCCCTTGTCCAGTGAAGTTGCCACTCAGGATCTATTTTAATGTCAGGAATGTAGTCTTCCACTTCCCAAATCACTGATGCAACACAGTATGGCAACAACATGCCATTATTGGTCTCCAGTCAACATGTGTACTTTCACAAGGCTGGCAAGGAACTCCACAGGGAGTTCTCCACTCTCGATATCTGTGTGCTTTTTTCATTCCCTGTAAATCCTCTGGGAAAAAGCATTCACTCTATCTAAGAACACAACACTGAGGGCTGGTCACACCTCATTAATCAACCAGGAATCCTTGTTTTTTGCAGCCATACACCTGTATCCTTTGTAACAACCTCCACAAATCTGTCAAAACATAAAGAAGACGCAAGGACTGGTCTGTCTGGTCCGTGTGTAGGAGTAAAGTGAGGCAGTCTTGATTTAACCACAGCTTCCACGTTTCTGTCCTTCCCCATGTTCTCCTTGTGACTACTGTCCAGGTCATCTCAGATTTATAATTGGGTGCAGGGTGGGACACCGGGTACGTAGGTAATGGGATGTCCCCATCACACATACACACAACCCCACCTTCACCTACCATCCATTCTTTCTCTTCAAGGCTACACACAACCTGTCTGTGCGCCTATGAGTCCTTTCAACCTTTTAAGAGGAAAACTAATGTCCCATCATGCTCACCAGTGCAACCGCCTATTAACTATATTACATGATAAAGTGAACTCTGACCATGCCTTGACTGAGAGCTCGATTCAAGGCTCCTCCTGTGTTCATGTTTGGTTTGCAGTGAAGCTGTTCATACACCCATCTTGCCTCTCTGCAGCTGCTGCACCGTCCTCTATTCCTGCCACTGCCATAACCACAAGGCCGTAAACAACAGGAGCTGTCTGAAGAAGAGAATGAAAGCTGAGTGTGAGTTTTCACCTTCAGGTGAGGTGGCACTTCATACAGTCCACCGTTGGAGTGTGTGTGTGCTCTCCTGTGCTTTCCTCTCTGTGTGTCTGTGCTTGTGTGACTGAATTATTAATACTTGACAAATGACAGCCATTTTGAACAGGACCCTCCACTCGACATCGATTAAATATAAACAATGCACATGTGTGAGCAAATGTGTTTCCACCACTGCCACAGGAGCTGCAAGCCACTTTTCAGTTTGGGAGAGGGAGGCAGAGATTGTGGCTGATGGCAGGGGTGAAATTTATAGCACCAGACAGTCACTTGGTATGCAGGCAAGGGACAGGCAAGACTGTTTTCACATAATTGTTCCATCATCATCTTCTCAGAGATATGCTTTTGTTTTGTTCATGTGTGCTTCTGTGTGTGCTTGTGAGGGACAAGGAGAAAGCGCAAGTGGCAGAGAAGGGGAAATGCAGAGTGAAAATGGATTATGGAGTATATGACAGCACTTTGTTTGTGTGTGTGGGTGTATGTGTCTGCGTGAGTCCATGTGTTCACCTGTCCACGTTCACCTGGGAGGGAGAAAGCTGAGAATGAGATCAAAGGCAAACAACTTTATTGGCAGTCTCCATAATTCAGCAGCTATACCAGGGGTCATAGTGTTTCCTTTGAGGTTGAGCTGCAGAGATGAATCTTTAATGCACTCCTGCCTGGGAATAATGGATGGCACAGGCCAGCAACTACCTAGCCTTGTTGCAGGAGCTGGGAGTGGGGGAGAAATGAATGGGGGTGAGGAGGAGAGTGAATGGAGGACATGTAGGGAGTGTGGAGAGAGAGTGGAACAAACAAAGCGAAGGATGTGCACAAGAGAAAGCACGAGAGTGAGGATTTGTGTTGTCAGCTCTTGTGTGTGTCCTGATTGCCTGTATGGATACAGTATGTGTGTCATGTGTGCACTGCATGCTTTATCACAGTGCTTGGCTCTTCGTATATAGGCTGAATTTCCCTGGATGACAGTCTTTTCACAGCTGCGTAGCTTCAAGGAGTCCTTAGGCTGGGGGAATGACTGAGCTGCACCACCCTTCCCACTGTGACCCACTAAGCCTCTCTGGCCCCTGTGGTCCCCTGACAGTCCCGCCCATGTCCACCTGCTCTCCCTGCACCTGGACTGGAACGGCAGACTCACTCGCAAACTATCTTTGTCCACCTGGAGGACGGGAAGTCTTCAGGATTCCTAGGGGAGAAAGAACAAAGCTACGGCACAGCAGGCAATGCAAAACCATCGCTTTTGTGGCTTGGCACTGCAGACAATGCCGGACTAAAGCTGGCGAGTTAATGCCACTGATAGTCTCTCAGCTAAGCTGCGTTTTACAGCTTCCTCTCATAAAAGGATTTTCGTTACTGTTCTGTTTCCTGAGTGGCATTAGGCAGGTTGATCTCTACCAGATATAACCTCAGACTTCGACTCATTCTGGAGAGTAATATCTGCTTCATCAAAAATGAACATCGTCATTGTCACCATGTAGCAAGTAGAAAAATGAGCCAGAGAAACCATCTACTATAGAAACAGGACAAGTTGACGTTTATGTTGTGTTACCCATATGTTATCTTCCTTATACGCTTCTCTGTACCCATAAACAGGCCATCTCTAAGTATAAGCACCCCATGTTTATATCCCTGACGGCCCAGATGAGCTTTAGTCCTTCTGATGTTTAGAGTGCTGTCAGAGTGGTGTCACACAATGCACTAACATTCTAACGTACTGCGTAACTGTGCCTGAGGGGACGGAGGAGAACCTACCACAGTGGAATAGCTAGAGTTTTGTATTTTCCTCTCAGTGAACTAGTTTGTAGGTATATTGCATTAAATCACATCCACACAGTGCAGCTTATTTACTAAAAGTAATGTATTAAAAGGGGAATGTTATATTATTAGAGAGAGAGAGAGAGAGAGAGTCATACAGTGTTGTGAAACTGGGTCATCCAGAGCTGGAATGTGTAGCCGGCTCGTCTGAGCCGAAATGAGGTATAAAATACAAACAAATGAGCTTGCGATGCAATAAACCGAGCATCACACATTGCCCCAGCCCTTTCCCGCTCGTACACACGCACACCTCGCCCAAGCACACACTTCACATTTCAGCTCGCACAAGATTACATCTCAGCATCTTAGTCAATCAAAACCTCCCATTCCCTCCCTCATCTCGATCTCTAACCCAGCACAGGGTGGAGGCGGGGGTGAGGGTGGGGAAGGTGTGGTGAGAGGAGGAGTAACAGGTTTTTGGGGTGGTGACAGAGAGAGGGAAGGAAAAGGAGACAGAAGGAGGGAAAAAAACAGTTGTCTATTATCTGACATGGGAGAGAGAGAAAAAGAGAGACAGAGAGAGAGAGCTCCCTACCCCATTTTGAAGCTCCAAATATATTACACGTTCAGTGAGTGTGAAAGCGTGAAGCCGCATGGCAGCAGAATGCTCGGAATAGTGGAGGAGAGTTCATTATGGAATGACATTGACTCAGGCTGATTTCCTGAGACGAATCAGATTGCAAAATGAGACATATGCATTTTTTTTCCCTCCTCTCTATTCCCATTCCCTGGCGTGCAATGAAATATTAACTCGTCCTGTATGGCAGCCTCTTAAATTGCATGCGCGGCTCACACAAAGGGCCGAGCAAATGTGCCATTACCTCGTTTTAATCTGAACCATTTTCTCGGCTGCCTGCTCGCTCTTGCCTACCAAGAGGACAGATTGTTGATCTGAGGGACTGAAATACGGAACAGAGAGACAATCCTATTCCAGATTCTTAAATTCCGCTCTCACGTCAATTTAAGAACATCCGTCAACTGATGAAGATCACGTCCTCCATCAAAAAAAAGCAGCAAAATCTGGGAGATGAGCTGTCAATGAACATGCAGTGACAAGAGGATCTTCACTCGGCAAAGCTTGGCGTACAATGTCTCAGTGTTGATGATTAAGATGTAGATGATTGTTGATCGAATCACTGCTGAGATCACACTGACAAATAAAATCTGTAGTAAATCTGTATCTGAAATTTGCTCTTTTTATATCCATCCACACTGAGCTCCACAGCACAGTAGAACACAACATGCTGGTACATGCATATACGACCCATGGGAGTGTGCCAATGGCAGGTGTACTGTACCCTCGTTGTCATGGTAACAATAATAAACATGTGGCTCAGATTATGGCACAGTCATGGATAAAAGGAACAACATGACTGTGAAGATTCTTAGTCATCCAGGGTCAGGGTGGATGGATGGGTCAACAAACAACAACAACAAAGCATGGCCATGGTCATTCCCTAACCTTGACCACATGTTTATTATTGTAACCATGATGATAAAGGTCCTCTATCCTTAAAGCTTGGTTTATACTTCTATGTAGAACTGACACAGAGCCTATGCCTACGCATTTCTATTTGTCAGATGGTGTATCTGTGTCACTTTACAATTACACTGCCAAGACGCTAGTTGGCCGTGGGGTTTCTATGATACTGTGTGTGTACTTTAAACAATGGGAACTGAAACGGAGCAGATCATGTTGGAGTTGGAGCTAATAAATGTTGAACAGTTACTTTTAACTGAAAACACTGCAACACAGAAAAGAGAGAAGATGTCGGAGATGATGTGTTGAACCACCATTGAACTAATTGAGGCAGAAGGAGGGTGAATTTTCCATGCTTGTCTGGCCACTGAGAGACATGGATGAGACATGCTACCCAGTGGACCAATCACAGCTGCTGCAGTCTGCGACATGTAGTTACATTTCTAGGGAGGTTCTTGACAGGCTAAGGCGTAGGGTACAGCATTGGGTATGTGGCTACGCCCTAACTACCTCACAGCCGAGGTATAAATTCAGCGTAGAAGAATAAATTGACCTTATAAAAAAATGTTGAAAGACACAAACAAGTGACGTTGTCCTGCCCACTGGAGCATAAGATCAGAAAATTCTTCCATGTGGACAAATTATTATTGTATTCTTATTATCTCAACTATGTTGCTACTGCTACAACTCTGGTTTCCCTCCTAATGCATCTCTCAGGGATTTTGTTGGGGCCTAATTAGCCATGTTGATGGATTGTATAGACTGTGTGCTATGCTCTTTACGCAGGGTGGTGGGCTGTGGGCTGTGAGAGTCTCTAGAGTCTATGTTAACGCAGTAGTTCCGTTTCGTAGAGTGCTAGCCATTAGCAGGCCTCTCACCCAGCCAACACAGGGGATTATGGGAATAAAGAATTGAGACTACGTGACCTTGGCCTCACACAGCCACTCCAGCATCAGCCCATCACATTTGGGGTTGCGTATGTGTCTGCAGCACTGTGTGTTGCTTCTGTGTGTGTGTGTGTGCAAGCGTGTGTTTACGTTGGTAATGCATGTGCTGTCCTCTCAGCTGCAAGAAAAAAAAAGAAGACAGAAGGGTTCACACATAAACACATCCTTCAAGGGCAGCCCTTACACCACAGACCACCTATTCTCTGAGACTTGTGTGCCATCTTTGGCAAAAAGTCAAACAGGAGAACAACTGAGATCTGAAAATTATATGAAAGCTCACCTCACTGCACAGGATGAGCTGAAATTTCAAGGGAGACAATAGGGAATGGGGAAGTGTGCCTCAGACTGCGCAGCAGGAAGTCGTATTCTATCTTTTGCTGTGTCTCTATCAACCTATCAATTAACATTGAAACAATCCCATGGAACTTGACAGCCCTGCAGGAGCTTCGCAGAATTCAAAGCCACACTGAGGTGTTACCTTGTGAAAACACTCCAAGCTGACAATGGGCTGCATGCTGGAAAACAGACAAGAAGACTAAAATGAATGCCCCTTTTTTTCTATTGACGTATCTTACCTGCTGCTGTATAATGTGAGCTAGCAGCAGATGATTTCTGTCACAATTGATCTGATGCACTGAGCCCTGAGACTATACTGCCAACTACTTTATTTAAGGTGAATGCTATACATCCATCACCCGCAGAGATGATCTGTGGGTGAGTACATTTACAAACCATTTGGTTCTATCCCTTTGCTGCTGCCTCAGTCCCTACCCCCACCACTGCTAGTCAGTTCCAATCTCTCTGTCAGTCTTGTTCTTTGTCTTTTGTAGCATTTCTTACACTAGAGCCAGACTACGCAAATGCGTGCACAAGCACACATCAAGTGCATGCCCAAACACAGACACTGGACATGCAAATAGAATGTTGTCTGGTGCAGATGGTGGTTGCACTGATAACCAGTAGAGGGAAACAAAGCGCTGTCATTTCCCCGAGTGCAGCTGCTGTCATGGTGGCCCTCATCTGCTGTTGTCATGCAACAAGCATACCATTCAAGGTCCCTCATCATCTTCCACCCACAGTGGTACGTTTTAGGAGCTTGTTAATGATTTCAAGCAAAATGAGCTACAACCAGCACACAGTGCCTTTATAATTAAAAGAATAGTTTGTTATACTTCACATGTTTGTTTCGCAAAGATATTGGTAATGATAGAGACAATTATTCTCCTTATAAGGATGCAAGGATGCAGTTTTGTCAGACAAGGGGGCATTATGATGTCCAGCAGTTTAAAACTCCAGCCCCCTAAGCAGCATAGAGGTATAGGTAATCAGTCTCCAGTCCAAAAGCTTATTCTGCAATGCATTTAAAATGAATCAGACCAGAATGTGTGAGATGGAGAGACCCATTTATTATAGTTATCTGCACAATACTAGAAAAAGATTTTTCCTTCACCCTTATCATTTTCCTCCACAATTCCTTTTTTTCTTATTCACCGCTGAGCGTACTTTGCAAGTTAACTGAAAAGGAACATTGTGTGTTGAAGTGTCTTGACCTGTGACCTTGTGATTTGGAGAGCATTACGAGGAAAAGAATCTTGCTTAATGCCACCCCCCCCGCCCGGCTTCATTTAAATGGTGCACATCATCGGAATACATTATTCATACAATCAACTTGCTAATCATCTTTTAGGGAACATCATCTAGGGAATGGCTATTTTTACTATGCTCATTTTGATGCCTTGTTTTCATTCACCTCCAGCTGAGCAGAGAGTGACAATAATAACAATCAGGTAGATGCAGAGAAAGTAATAGGTGATATGAGCATCAAGGGAGAGAACAAAATAACAGCAACAGATTATAATAAAATGCAATTCAGAGCAACAATACCCACAGCTTCAAAAATACCAATGAGTTGAACACTGAAAGCTTACTGAAAGTAATGCCTGTCACAGAGCTGTTAGGTGTTCTCTTTACTGCCTCCGCCCTGTGTATACAGACACCTTTATTCATTTGATGTTCATCCTATCTGGCTCAAAAGTGAGGAGCAGAATGTAAAATACCATCGAGACCCAAAATCAGAGAAAGTCACAGTACTTTGCGTCTAAAACCCCAGAAAGAGAAGTGAAGAGTTTCAGGAGGTGGACTAATATGTTACGACAGGTGCCAATGTCCATCATATCACTGCGTTGATATGCATGCTGCTGCTGTAAGCCAGCATGTCAGGCCCAGGCTTCCATTGAGCCCCTCTACAGCTGACCAATCACTCAGTGTTGACAGCTTTTTCAGCAGGATAGACAGTATGGCTCAGTTATAAAGACATACAGAAGACTGTTAATACTTGGAACAGTCTTCTGATAATGGCAACATCAAAGCTGTGTTCAGTGTCATACAATTCAAGACAGCTTTGCAATTGATCAAGCTGGATCTGGTTGGACTAACAGAATCTACACAAGCACACATCATATAGTCTTCACAACTTGACAAGACATGCTGTAGCTCAAGGATCCTGATGAAACTGTGGAACAAAAGCGGCGTACTTGTTGGCAAAGTAAGAGAAGTCAAACACACACTATTACTGACAAACTCTTTCTTAGTCCTGATTGTCTTTTATCAATTCTTTCTGAATTATTTTTTCATTCTGTTTGTTTCTCTCTGGTTGCTGCCAGAAGGTGGAATACTCATTAAATCTCATTGATGGGGGAAGATGCAAGGTTCATGCTATTTTGCATTTCATACTTGTTTGATGTTTTGATTTCTACTCACTCACTGTTTTTTTTTTTTTTTCACTTTCTGATTTACTCATTCATTGTTATTATTTTTTTTTTTTTGGGAGGCAAAAGATTCATGTGAAGGCTTAAAACAGGCTCTGCGCGGGACAGATAGCAGAAGGAATTAACAGCCATTTCACGCTAGCACCTCGGTGGCCGAGCAGGGCACCGGGAGAGGGAAGCAGCTTGGGTGCAGCCGGGGCACTGACGGCCCCCGAGACACTCTGTAATTGTGCTGCTCTGAAGAGCAGGTAGGTGTGCAAATTACCAAATGTGCCGTGTAAGCCCATTTCAGCCAGCTCAATCATCGTCAAGCATTTCCAAGTTTTGAGCAATTTCATTTTTGGTTCATTTCTGGATTTCTCAGTGTTATGAATGGAGCAGAATTTTTCTGTCTGTTAAGGTTTAAATACTACAGATATGAAATTTAAGATGTTCCCCAGTTCTCTCCACAGAGAACATTTCATTTTTAAAATACCAATTAAATCACTTTATCAATTACATCAATAGACTTCCTCTGAGCAAAGGAAACTACTGTACAGGGCAGCACAGTAGTGCAGCTGATGTCACAGTAGTGCAATGGTTAGCACTGTTGACTGGTTAGCACTGTTGCTTCACAAGAAGGTTCTGCTTTCGAATCTGCCAGCTGGGACTTTTCAGTGTGGACCTTACATGTTCCCCCTGTGCTAGTGAAGGTTCCCTCCAGGTGCTCCTGATTCCTCCCACAGTGCAAAGACATGCAGATTAGGTTAATTGGCAACTCTAAATTGTCCAAAGGTGTGAATGGTTGTTTGTCTCTATATGTCAGTTCTATGATAGACTGACAACCTGTTCAGGGTGTATCCAGAATCGGCTGGGATTGGCTCCATCCTCCTTGTGACCCTTAATAGGATAAGCAGTATAGATAATGGATGGATGGATGGATGGATGGAAATACTGTACATATAGATACATTTACACGATGACCTGGCAAAATTAGTTTTGCTAAATTATAACTGAGTTTACTTCACACAAGGACCAGGGTTTATACTCACTCAACTGGATTTTTTTGACTGATGGAACAAGAGCTTCTATTCAGAGAAGGTGGAGAGATTTCCTTACATGTCGATCAGCATTATATTTCTCTTCACATTCCACACCATCTTGTATTTCACTTTGCCACTCTGTCCAACTTTTTTTCTGGACAGAAATTCCTTCCCCTTGATAAATTGCCTTTATATAAGAAAGTGTCAAACCTGCAGGAATGTGAAGGATTGCAGGGCGACCTGGGAGCGCCTCAGGGTGGGCAAAAAATACCAGCTGATGTCACCCCGGCTTCCGCTAACAGAGCTGTAGCCGCTGTAGGTGGTGTCGGGGTTGGGGACCAGGAAGAGAACAAAGGAAACACTGACTCCTTGGTGTGCAACACTAAGGTGGAACCACAAAACAGAGTAGATTGTACACAGAGTAGGCCTGGCACTGTGCACTGTGATTTCTATATGGCCTCTCCAAGCATTTGCTGTCATCCACAGGCCACTCCTGGGGCAGGTGCCAGGACTTCCAGGGCATAGGTCCTGTAAGCTGCCTGGTGTGGGGAGTAATGCTTACTGTGCAAGGGTTGGACGTGAATAGTCCACACCACTGACCTGAAACACTGGAACACTACCAATGTCCTTACACAAGGTAAGCTCATTGAGAATTAGTTTCTGTATTCAGCATTGTCAGTGACGTGTAATATTAACAGTTATATACAGATGTGTTGCTTAGTTTCACCTAAATTAAAGTAATTTATGTAGCATTTTGATTCAATGCACATTTTATCTGTATAATGTGCTTGTAAGTGTGATTATTCACTTTCTGGTTAGTTGAAAAGACTGATGCCATTCTTGTTATCAGTAAATATGAAGCTAGAGTATGTATATATTAGACTGCCTGGCTTTGTTCAGTGTTGTAGTAACAAGCTACTTTGATCTTGTGTGCAAGTGGAGGAATACACCACAACCCAACATCAGCTTATTAAGAGATTCAGGGCGTTGTGATAGGCCAGTGAGCTCAGCCCCAGAACACGCAAGCAGCACGCTCTCATGTGAACCCGAACGACAGGCAAACAGAGAGGGCCGGTAACGAGACTGAGAGGGCCGGTAACAACTTTATGGATGCAGTGACCCACCAGGGTTTGTCCCGGTATGCCTGATGGCCACTGTGACACTGCATCTGCCATCTTATGTCCAGCTGCAGTAAAGCAGCATGATATTAGACATAAGGCTGATGTCTTAATATTAATGTCCGATCCTGGCATTCTGACCATGCCGTGTGGACTCAACTTTGGCTTACTTACAAAATCTGTTAAAAGTTTTCCAAATTCAGAGACCTCTAAGCACTTTTCAAATAGGATTCTGGCACTGACCTGATATGCAGCAGGTTTTGTTGGAACTATAAACCACCAATCAAGTGGCTCACACATGCCAAGGGTTTCTATTTCTCTTTCCTATTTTTACCTTGCTTGCTGACTTTTGGCCACTAAATTTGCTTCATTGCAGACCTTATGCCAAAAGAGAGGACGACCTTACATTTGCCAACAGTGACAGGGATTTGGATTGATCATTATATACATCTTACAGTGGATACTGTAAGGGGATAAATAAACACAAAAATTCTGGCTGTGAAGTGTGCAAATTGGCATTAAAGCAAAAATAAAATGTCATTTAAAGAAAATCATTTTACATTACCAAATTAAATTATGATTTGTATGTTTCAGTAGTCCTTTGTTTTTGTAAATTTTCTACTCTTTGGTTCAGATATTCCCCATTTTCTTCATCCTGTTTTTCATGTATAAACCTGTCACAGTGAGACATTACAATAGAATTCCTGTGTCAAGTCATGTTGCCTTGATGGCTGAACAAATGCCTTGGCAATAACAACAAAGGATAAGGACCAAATCGAAAGAAAAAAAATACAGCTACTCCAGTGGCCACATTCCGCCACATTCTGTGGCTTCGAATGCCAGTCAAATGATGTTCTATTTGGAGCATTGCGGTAGCCACCAGCATCTATAGCGAGGAGCGCTCCTCAACTGTAAAATTGGGCAGGCATGTTGACCCACGAGCTTCCGCTTTGGCCTTGGCGCCTCAGTATTCAGCCACCCAATCAGATCAGAAGCAACACCGTCTCCTCCACTCATCTCACAGCGGTGAGCCTCTCTGTCCATTTCACTCAAGTGCTCGTGGTCCTCAGTGCAGCGATAAGACAACCTGTTGACGTGTGGCACCTAACTCTATGTGTCATGGTCTAGAGTGTTTTTCATTCTGTGCCTGTCACTGTAGTGGGTGGCCAGTTGCTACACTTGATTGGTTCTCTGAGCGAACAGAGATACTTCTGCAGTGTTGTCGAAAAGAAAATGGAAAAAGAAAAATCGTTGAGATTCACTAACAGCAATCTATGTAAGAGAGTGACTTTAGCAGATAGGCTGGCCTAGTTCTACTTTTTGACTCATCACCCAAGCACAAAAGTGATGAATGTGGACTTGTAGGCCACCATAGACAGACTATAGGGCACAGAGACTAAAGATGTATAGTCGGTTCTATTTTCAGCTGAGTCATCTGTGAAATCCTGAGCACGTCTTCATATCTTGCTATTTTACAACCCACACTGCTCTTGCAACACACATCTTCTTTTCCACTGGCATTATTTGCTCTGGGAATACAATAAAGTCACTACTAATGAAAACACAAACACAGGACAGCAGGCATTAGGACTTCATCCCTCATCCACTGAGGGAGCCGAATCAACCGGGCTCTTATCTAAATGTTGACATTTGAACTTGAGAGTAATATCTTGAGGAATTATGAGTTTAAGCCGTCCTTAATGGTCGAGCCGATGGATCGAAATCAGCAGTCATCCTGTAGCAGCAGACTTGCTGCCCCTAGAAACACAGAGAAGTGGAGGGGCTTGATGAATAATATATCCAAAAGGGAAGGCGATATGACAGCAGGAAATTAAACACACTAATACAGGGAACGGAGGACAGGGCGATGAGGACTTAATTAAAGACTTTGAGCAGTAGAGGGCATGATTTAAGGCCAGAGATATACTACTTTCCTGCTGACATCAACGATGAGCTAAGGATTATGGGGGCATGGCAACTGGGTGTGTTTTGGGAGACCTTGTGCCCTCTTATGACTCTCATAATGAGCTGCTATTTCTGCTGTGGGATAATCACCACCCTCCACATGTTAACATGATATAAGTGTCTGGAGAAGAGTCAGTTTTCTAATAATACACGTGTCGGCAATGAGCTTTATTTCACCTCACAGAGACCTCTGTTGTTTAAACACCGGACCTCTTAAAAGGAACCAAATGGAAAGACATTCAAGTTTTTTTTTTTTAATAGGCAAAAGGCTTTGCTGTTTAATTATGTGTAAGTGCCAGCATCCTTCTTAGTGGAAAATCCCTCTTGTTGTACAGTAGCTATTTAATAGAGATGCACTACACATGACAGATGTTGGGGTGAACCAGACAATCACTCAGAGAAACTACAGGTACAATCTATTACACAAGAGAAATGAAAGAAAAGGGAAATAAAAACTCTACTACTCTTCCTCAGCTTTTAACAGCTGCATCATACATCTCTCTGGGGGGAGGCCCGTGAAAAGGTGGCTCAGGCTGCTATTCATCTTTAGGTGACATTCTTATTTTTATTTACACTTTCTGTCCAGCTATTCACGCATAATTCTATTTAGCAACTGCACATGTTGCCATGGTGTGTGGAGCCTGTGTGTTAGTATATACTGTAAATTTGGATGTTTTGACCATTTGACCTCATCTAATGACTCTCATATCAGGAGGCTTGTGAGTTTTCACAACCTTTTTTTCCACATGGCCACAGATGCTGAATGAAATCTTCATCACAGAGAGGAATTTCAGTTTTATTTACTCTGGATCTGAACATGAATCGCTGCCATGTTTATGTACTACATGGTGTGACATTAATAATAAATACTAGTAGTGGTAGTAAGAAAATATGGAATAAGAATATGTTCGAACGAGTACTGAATTCTACCCTGCTGTCCGATCCTGCTGTGATGCTTTTGGGCATACAGTAATAGCTTTTTTTTTTCTCATTTCACTGATGTTTCAGTTTGTCATCTGCATGTCAGGTTTTACAATTTTAATTTTGTGGCGCTCCAGCAGTGGAGCTCCAGTCTTTGAAATGCTTTCATTTGAGGGAGAAATGAGCTGCTGTTAATACTGACTCAGGTTTTATTAAATTCATAATTTTTCAAAGGTGATAGCTTGTTGCTGTGGCACTCAAACAGGATAATTCAATACAATTCTATTTTATTTATATAGCGCCTTCCACAATCAAAATAGTCTCAAAGCGCTTCACAGAGACCCAGAGCCTGACCCCAGAG
>JBBMJY010000021.1:9991974-10006138 GCA_037833715.1 Toxotes lorentzi
ACACCACAGCAAATAGGACTGGTTTTTCTGTCTTCCAGTTTGGATGTGAGAGGCTGAGGATAAGGCTTTCAAATGTGTTATAACTAGGCTTAGGTCTCGGATTTAGGATTAGGTCTCGGATACGTCCTCATAAACACTGGGAGATATTTTTATCAGAGCAGACATAATGCCATTTTGAAGCGGAATCAAGCAACTAGACAAAATAAACAAATGAAATGGCAACTGATGCTTATCTCTTTCATTCAGGTCTCCTGCAGCTCCACATATCTTACACCCAAGTGCTCCTCTTTGTCTGCACCTTTCCTACCTTCACTCCCTCCTCCCATAGATAGAGGATGCAAGGTTGATAAATGGAGCTAATTGTTTTATGGCATGGCTGCCCTGATGCTGGCAGCGCAATCAGGCTGAATGAGGAGGCCTTGGGGAGGCCATTACCCTTCCCATTGTTATAAAGGACAGGAGGACGAGGCTAGGCCAGTGCACTCTGGAGGGACCGGGTCACTGAGAGAGAGACCCTCTGGCACTGTGCACAGTGGCAACCTCTGAAACACAAGTATACACATACACATAGGTGTGCACCACCTCTAGAATTAAATGAAGGTCTGTGCTGTTCAGTTTGTCCAGTTGCCATTTGTGTCTTGACTTTGACAACACTAACACCAACTTATGACTTAACCAGTTATGTTTTATCACATGGGACCATTAGGTCCATAACTTGATATCTCATTCATAGTTATAAATTTAAAGCTGTCCTAATAAATGCATAATTTATAGAGTACATTTTTATATTGACAGTGGATCAAATGACCATATGCCACTGTGAAAGGAGTCATTCTCATCAGTCTCACTTCCTAACACAACGGACAGCTGTTTTTAGTGGGGAAAAAAAAGCTGTAATTAAAAGCTGTGCTAAAAAGCGAGATATTTCCCTGAAGCGACCATACTAGAGCTAAAAAGTGAGAGAATATTGGCTGGTTAAAATTTGTCAGGTGGCTAGAAATGTGTTTCCAAATGAATGCTAATGTTGCTCCGCATGTGAAAAAGCAACTGTGAATAAGCAACAGTGATGGCATGTTAATGACATATCAATGTGTGGTTCGTCGCAGACCTTTAAGTACTATTATTATTTTGTTTTTTTGACCTTATCTATCTTGTTTTCCTAATCCTAACCAAACATTAACCAAACCCTAACCATAGTGGAGATGTAGAAAAAAATTGGTTTTGAAAATGTAACATGCAAGATTTCGAGAAACATTTAAGTGAACTATACATACATAAGCTGACTGTACGGCACTAAAGACAAATGCATAGATATGTAGGTACAGTGCATAATTTCTTGCTCTACGGTCACAAATCGCAGTGGGCCGAGTTAAAATCAGTACGTGCAAGAACTTTTTTTTTTATCATCTTCTGATTTGCTGAATAATCATATTCTTGCAATTCTTTCCTTGAGCAATTTGGAAGACATGCAGCATCAGCATGCACACAAAAAAACATGTGACTTAGAACACGTAGCAGCTAGTCACTTTCCCACAGAGGCTGTTACTCTAATCGCTGGATCTACCAGATTTTTTTCATTTTTCATTTAGTCATTTGTGGTTGTCTCATTTTTCTGATATTAAGATAATCAGACATTATTCTACACCTGTAAAGATAACATATTGCTAGATAAGGCAGCAATGTCTCAAGAAATAACCATATAGCACTTGGAGCAATCAAAAACGACTGCTATCTGCTGGCATTTTAATAATGACGGCAACTACAAAGGGTATTGCAATCAGAGCCATTCTGTTTCTGATGTGCAGATGGCTCTTCAGAAGGACTTTCTTTTCAGACAGTTTCCTTTCAAGGGTAAAGTCAGCAGAGCAAAATCTGTTAAACACTACATTCTGTAATGGCAAGAGGTGTATTATAGTCAGAGCTGCATAAGTTCCCTTCCACTGTTTTTATACACATCTTGAATTTGAGCCAAAGAAGATCTGAAGGTAAACATCAGGTTCATAAAAAGTTCATGCGCTTAACTGAGATCAAGAAGTTGGCAATGTGATAAAGAGAACATGGGCTAAAGTGAGACTGAAATAGTGGGATTTCTGGCTGTGTAGAGCCAGTACACAGCAGCAGTCACCTGTAACACTACCCCCCCACTGCCAGTGCTTACTCTCACATGTGATAAATGCTGTGTTTAATGGAACGCGTCAATAAAGTAATGCAATGTACAAAGACGGTGATACTGGTGCTTATTTGATTAAATAATCTTGTTGTAGTCCCTCTTCTGATCGAAATGGATGTCAGTTGGAATTGTTCCTTTACCCATTTTTGGAAATTTCAATAATATTTCTGCAACAACAGAACTATACTTGCTCTCCCCTGTTACTGTCAACACTGACTCCACAGCAGCCATCTGTCTGGGCTCCAAAAGCCCTGCCTGAACTGTTGCGGTGTACAGCTCCACTGCCAACATACAACATCAATTGGCAGCAATGGAAAACACTGCTCTTTCAGTTTATAGCCAATCTGAACTGGGGTCAGGTGTTGCTTCACCTGGACAGTAAAGAACACGGCCCAGGCTGTGGACCAGGCTGGGACAATGAGGTTTTCTGGTTGACAGAACACTTGTATTCCCTGACCAAACACATTCACCCTCCAGGAAAAAGTGAAGGTCTGGTCTCAGAGAGAAAATGTGGCGGAACTGGAGTGACATTTACCTGGTCATTTGATGAAGAGAAAGGCAGCACATAATTTTTAGCAGTTTTCGGAGAACATGATGGGCAAAACTTTTTTTTTTTTCCTGACTGTGCCTAATGCCGGTATTTCCTCTCGATGCTTGAGCCGAATGTGAGCCAGGATGCCAAAACTGGCACACACTAGTGCCCAGAGCCTGTAGAGGAGAGGTCCTCACTTGCCTGTGGAGAACTGAACAGGGAGAGCCACAGGTATTGGTCTATTCAGTCATGCGCAAGACAGATGTAGACCATTGTGCCTCTCTCACTGTCAGTGTAGACACAAAGGCATGCAAATATGGCAGAACTAGGAATTAAAAACAAGTGTGATTTATCTGATTAAGGTCTGATTTGAGGGTTAACGTGGCTCCAAAAACCTTGCAGTAAGTGAAACATGCGTTTCAAGAGTTTCAACTCTTTCTCTTCTCCCTCTTCTTGTGTTTTGTAGCTTGCAGTGACAATACATTTGCATTGCTGCCATTTACAGTCAGTGGGAGCGTATCACATCACCTACCAGCTTAAACCTGTGCAATCTAATGCATGTCAAAATCTCCACAGGGTAACATAGTGAGTGGGGTGTATTAAGCTAATGCTTTTCTGTGCCATAGCGTCACCACAACAGTGCAGTTCATGCACACTCTCATTGTGAATTGCTGTCCCATTTTGGTAGTTTGTGGTTAGAGTTATTACATATCAAATACTGTTCTTTGCCATCCAAACATGAAACCACAGAGTTACTGACACGATTAGCTGTTTCATTTAACAGATTCTTGTTTTTCACAGTTTGTTCCTGTTTCTTGTCAGTGAGAAAACAATTTTCTCCTTCCCCAGTTGTGTTCATGTCCTCATGTACTTACAGTTGCTGCAGAACAAAGATTTTGGGTTTAACCATGGTAATCTCTCCCCTAAGAGACATCCGAACAAGAACATTTTCTGTCCCATTCTGGCATTGTGTTTCGGTTCCAGCAGAAATGTATTTCACTGTCCTTCCAGCTTGGTCATTAATGTTTGTGTAAGGCTCAGTTCCACCCCTGTAAACCCAACACACAAAGTGCTGCTGCTGCCAAGAGAAACACAAGTAGACCACCTTTCCTAGCGCACCAACAGTGGAAATGCTGAGTTCCTTCCAGCTGTCACTGCCTATCCAAATCAAGGCCACACTTTCCCTCAGTGCAGTTTCCTCCAATCACTGGAGCCGATTACAGCCATAGCTCATCAGTTTCACAATGGCTGTGGATATGAAGGGAGTTAGTTTGTCAGAGGGCAATCAGTGCCAAATGGAGCCTCTTCACGCTTTGGTTCACCCTTGCCCATTAGTTAACCATGATTGTCTCCTTCCTCTAAGAAGTTCCCAGCCTCCTTTGGTTCTGAAAACTCACTATGCAAAAAAAATTAAAATAAAATAAAATAAAATTACACCAGTAACTGATGTTTGATAAATTTGTAAATAATCATTTTAAATGAACACAATATTAAAGTATGTAATGGTTAAAATGTACACCTTTCAGCTGGATAAGACCTTCTTCAGTTTTCTTTTCTGCAGAGCTGGAACTCAGCCATAGAATAGAAAACCTCCCACACAGTTGGTGGACACAGGAACAGCACAAATAAACTTAATGGACTCAATACAATGAGTTCAGAATCAAGATCTGGAAATAAAAATGATCTCAGAACGAGTTTAATGTATAAAGAAATTCCTTAAAACAGTTTTCTTTGTCAGACAAGTCGCCAACAGTTGTCAGGCCATAAGTACAACCGAGTGTGAATTTCCTCAGAAAATGTCTGTATTATGTTAGTGGGTAGAGGTAATTATCGATGGCTCCTCTCCCTGTAGACTGATAAGGTGGCTGAGCTGACAGATGGATTGCTGTGCTCTGCATATCTGGGGTTGGAAACATTGATCTCTGGGATTAATGCTGGCCCCAGAGGAGTTGATGGCAGTCAAATAGTGTTTCTGTAATTATACATTTACATGGGGCTACTATCTTGAAAGGTGCTGAGACTCGCTCTTTAATGTTGCACAGCCACTCGGGTGGCTGTGCAACTGGTTTTTCCCCCTCACTTATTATAATACTTCTTTGCAAGATGAAAATGACCAAGCTATTCTTTGCAAATGGAATGATTTAATGATTTAAGATATTTCTAAAAGATTTATGGAATCTTTTTGTCTCCAACCACATAAAATTTACAGTCCCAGGTGAAAACTCAGCACTATGCTGGCAGCCAGGAGGCAACACCCAATCACTATTTTATTGTCAAAATGGTTGCTGATATATCGATAAGCTCACTTTGAAATTCACTAGACTGTTATTTAGGCTGACCTACCTGAATCAGAACATAAATTTGTCAGGCTCACCATCATTTTCAACTAGAGGCTGAAGGATTTAAGGCACATGACTGCTTGGCCATTGCGACAGACAGCAAACATCAAAGAGCTGGTTCTCGCAAGCCAGATTTTATAACAGTGGGTTTGTCTGGAATGAATGCAGAGATCAGTCCAAGAGACCTTGTAATCAGTGCAGAGCAGGTGCATTCATCCTTCCTATGCTGTAGGTACTGTGTGGCTTTAGATCCTCACATGGGGGTTGGGGAATGCTTTGATAATTTGTTTTTGACAAGACGGACTGCCTCTTTAGGAAAAAGGAGAAAATTAAATTTAGTTGTATCAATTTAAAAGTAAATATATATTTCCCCCTTCGGGATATCCACATTTGTTTTTATGAATTATAATTAACTCAAAAAAAAAAAAAAAAAAAAAAAAAAAAAAAAACTGGAGCAGATATTTCTGTTTTCTACTGTATATGTGGGTAAATGAATAAGCGTGAATGTAACACACACTTAGTTAAGATGAAGATAGTTTGGTGCAGTATGAATGCAGCAGAACTGTTGCTCATGATGTACCGGTTGAATAATTGATGTTGGTGTTTGCTTCTATTAATTGGCAGACAGGCAGCTAACACTGATTTCTGTGAAGGACAATGATGCAGTGGCTAAAGATAAGCCCTCTCAGTAATTACTATTGACATTGCTTTAAAGGTAAGCCATGAAAGAGTTCCTGTGGGGTTTTGGTCTCATCTTTTCTCAACAATTATACAACAGAAGGAAAAAGGATAACTTCAGTTAAACAACAAGAACAAGAGTCACATTAAAATATATTTGCAGAAAATTCATTATTATGCTTTGGTATTAAGCTTCAATTCCTTCTGGATAGGCAGTCGATAAATAACAGGAGTGAGAATGAAATTACACTGAATTTCCTAAGAATAAATGTCAAAAGGGACTATTCTTTCTACAGCAAGATCACCCGAACCCTGGGTACTCCATCTTCCTCCCACAAAAACATGCACGGGTTAGGTTAATTGGCTACTCTAAACTGCCTGTGCATATCTACATCATGTTACATTTTTTTGTACATGCTCACTTTTTTTAGTGATGCACTGTGACTGAAGCCTGAGACATTTACATATATGTCTCAGGCTATAGAAATGTGGATGCTTTTACCCATGCAAAGTTTACTCTTGCTCTTTCCTGCATTCAGCAGTGTTTCTTGAAATTTCTTGAAATTCTAAACAATGGCATCATGTGAGCTGCAGTTTTACTGTCTTGCAAGTGTCACCGTTAAGCACAGTATATCAGGAAACCAGATGAAGCTGTCTTCTTTAATTTATGCTTTTTTTGTATAATATGTAGCATATACAGTATACCTGTAGTGTAACAATTAGCCCTGCTTTGGCAAATAATAATTGAAATGCATTTGTGTGCCTTTGTGTGTTGCACACAGTACAAAATCCATCTGGAGTGTTTGGTCATTATGTTGTTAAATTTCTGCTTGGATGAGCAGAGCATCGTCGCACCTGGGCTTTAGGTAGGATACAGCCCACCGAATGATGGAAAACTAGGAGGCAGTGAAGTGACTCACATCACATTCAGCTGAAGGGCCCTTTCCTGTCAAGCTTGATTTACCATCATCTGTCCCCCCTGTTGTACAGATAGGTAATGCCACTTATTCTGCCAAATATGCATGTATCAGGTCAAGTGACAGACAATAGAAATCAAGGCTTGCTAAGAGACATCACAGCTGCATGTTCTTGCCCTAAAGTATTGCTCAGATCAGAGGCAGTATGGCTGGAATAGGCAGTTGGGCAGGCATTTTGAGGCTGATGTTATTGACAACTGAGTGAGCTAAAATAAATTGATATTGTCCCAACATTTTTCTTGATTGTGTTTTGTTTATGTTTGCCTTTGGACCTGCACCATTAACTCATTGTCCCTGTTATTATGGTGCAATACCACTGCCGTGTGTGAGGCATATGCTTCCATCAAACTCTCATTAACCTTGTGTCTGATTATGTCCTGCATGGTGAGATAACTCTCTGAGATTCCCCTCACACAACAGAGTGGCCATTTACAGCTCGATGATGATTAACAGTCCAAACAAACAGTTGCCCTCCAGGCTGAGCTCAGACAACTGTGACTGCAATGTGGTCCTCAGGTGCAAGAGAAAACAAAAGAGATGTACAATATTTCTATATTTTTGTCCTCAAAGTCAAAGAGATAACATTCATTTCAAAGTACTCTGGCTACATCTGTGCTAAGTTAACTTAGCGTGAGACAAAGCCTGGAAACAGGAGGAAACAGCTAGCCTGACTCTGTCCAAAGGTAACCAAATCCTCCTACCAGCACTTCTAAAGGTCACTTCCCAAAATGTCAAAGTCCTCCTTTAAGTCTACAAGGCATTATTGCTTCTGATTTTACCTGCAATACACATGACCCTTTAAACTGCAGAGCGCTAAGCATTTCTCTTTTCTTTTGAGGAGCAAAAGCATTTAAGCATGTCTCTCTCTTTTTTCATTTTATATTAGTAATTCATTTTTGTTTTTTATAGAACTGGTAACTGCATTACTCCTAATCTGACTCCGTTCACAAATGTGACACTGGTGCACCTTCGCTGCTTAGTACTACTTGTCAGGGAAATTACCAAAAATCTGTAGGTCATGCCCTGAATGAGCTAGAAGGATAAGCTTATTCATCTGCCTCCATCTGTGCTTTGATTCACAAAGTCAGGGCCATATGTCTAACAGAAACAAATTCTTGATCATTCATTGGCTTGGTTTCTCGCACACGCCAGAGTATTTCTTAATCATAGAGGTCTTTACAGTTTTTTTGTTTTTTGTTTTTATTTTATGTCCAGAATCTTTTTCACACATCTTTTGGGTTGAATAGGAGGTGTGAAACAAATATTTGGCTCAAAGAATGACTCATACAGAGGCAGCACTGAGGGGCCTGTGGATGTGTAGTGAGTGCCCTGTTTCATTAAAGTCTTAGCTTGTTCATAAGCTAGTCATCTAAACTATTTCTAGACCAAAACATGTAAAATTTTTAACAGTGAAATAAATCTACCGTACCTGAAAGAAGAGTAGCCTATAGACTAAAGGGTATTTTGAATTTGCTCAATGAATTTACATTTTACACACTTCCCATAAAATGCGCTGCCGTTTCTCACCCTGTGGCATTTCCTCATATTTGGATTTTCTCCCCTCTCATGAGTCACAGATGGCCTATGAAGAGGTCCATTAACATGAGTCAGAGAGAGAAGCTGAGATGAGTTTTAAATGCTATAAGATGGAGAGTCATCTATTTTCATCCAAGGGCAAAAGTGTGCAAGGTCAACAATTACACAGCTAGTGGTGGGTCTAACTCCCTTCTCCTCAGAGAGCAAATAAGTGATGCTTATGCAAAATCTGAATTGATGGAATTTAGCAATTCATGCCACACCATTTAAAATTTTTAATTGACATGGATAAATGGGGTGAGGGTCCTCCAAAATGGTGGTCTATCAGTTTGCATTAATTACAGGTCTAATAAAGTTTGCTGACGTGCCAGCATGTGATTAATATTTGTTTTAATTTCATTCAAGCTCCGAGTTAACACACAGCAATCAATATTCAATGTTTTCAGTGAATATTTATAATTGCCCTGTGAGAGAATAATTGCTTAGCAGCACAATGGCCCAGATTCTCTCGTGTGTGCGAGAAAGGAAAAGCAAACATTTTCGCTATCTATTTCACAGAAAACACAGCAGTGCTGCAAAAGTTTACGCAGGCATCAACACATTGAACAAGTTGTATATGCGCTTAAGCAGGAAGCCATGCAGAACACTGTAGTACAAGTATTTGTTGTTGAATTGCAGTGTTAATACAGCACGTTCTTTCAGTTCGTTAGCAGCTAGGCCAAAATATTATATCAAGGGATAATATCGACTAAAACGAACAATAAAACACACACGATATATGACCCTCATCTAGATTTTCATACTATTGTATATTACGTAATGTAATTGCTTGTAAAAGCATCAATTATTGCGTTTTTCAATAGCCAAAAGAAGATTTTATTATTTTTCTTATACTCTGGCAACAGTCCAGCCAAGACTTCCTAATGAAATGGATATGATGCAAGGAGAACTTTGGAAGATGAGCTGACTTTACAATTTTACTCTATGTGAAGTTGCCCTCCGGAGTCCAAGGTTAAGTGAGGCAGAGGGAAATGAAGTGAATATCGCTGTATTGTTTGTCTATTAGATTCAGAGATGAGGGGGCAGGGTGACATTCATTTCTGAGCTGTGGGCAGAGCAACGGAAATTTAGTGTGTCTCTGTATTAGGCCACTGATCAGTTAACATCACAGTAAACTGCAAATTAAAGGAATTACAAGAATAAACAAGCTGATCTTCACATTGGGTTTAAGCCATAGCTGACACCAACAATAATATCTAAATCATAAAATACGAATCATATTTTCTTAATAAGTACTTAATTGTAGCATTTAAGCTAATGTACAATTCAAGACATTCAAGATATGACTGATTTAATGTCTTGCAGAACTTCTAACAGAAAACTAATATTTTTCCCACTATCATCTCTTGTTATGTCCCATAAAATTCTATGCGCAGATAGTACTTCCTTTTTAATTCTTAATCTGCAATAAACTGATCTGTTCTTGATGATTGCCTGAGGGTCATAAAGAAGTAGAGATCTTAAGTTAAAAATGTGTGATGTGAAAAAAAGCTAGCCTGCAGGGTGGGGATTTGGTCAGACAGGGTTTTTAATATCAAACTGAGATCTGCCAGCAATGCTAAAACAGGGTCAGGAACAGTTATTGATCTAGTAGATTATCAGGTCTCAGATGAATTGAATAGATTTTTATCTTTGTTTGTCTCAACGTACTAAAAATTCCCCAGAGGCAGTTAATGTCTGCAGTCTCTTTCTTTGGCCTGGTCCTTGTAATGCACCGCAGCAACAGCATTTCCACAAGAAGTAAAGCCTCAGTGTTTTCACAACCATGCCACCTGTATTCTTGGTCACACTCGCTCCTGAGCCCGCATAAGCCCTTTCTACTAGTGTCTCACTAGGATCCCAGGTCAATAACACTGCACCAATCACCTTTGTTAATCACAGCCCACAGTCTTCCATGGTCAGTTCAGGACAACTTTGTTTCTTCTAGATCTCCACCAAAATCTTGCTGTGTCTTGTAAAGAGAAAGCAAGATAAGTTAAAAAGTCTTTTTAACCGAATAAGTTGGAGATTGAGTTTTGATTATGCACAAAGCATGTCTCTGCATCGTGACTTCAGAGTAATTAGGCAATTGTTCCCACAGTGAGGCTAAAAGACAGCCACAAAAGACTTTGGTGATAGTTTCCACTTATTTCCTTGTTAAACTTTGCTTGACCTTTGTCTTAAATTTGATCTTGAGTTATAAAGACGGCAATGAAATAATGACAGCATTATAAAGTACTGGATTTTTAGTGTTTCATTTATGGGCTGCCATCATATTGCCAATTACACCTAATGTTTGTCAGCAAAACATTTTAACATAACAGCCCAGGAAGGAGATTTACCACAGCAATACAATTTACTCAAATGGACATCAGCACTAATGTACAACTTAATCCCATCAAAAAAATTCTGCAGCTTCACTCGTGGGTTAAATGTGGGTTAATAAGACATTAAAGAAGGAATAAGGTTATGCACCTCACGTTTTGAAGTTAGAAAAATCATCAAAGGAATTGTTCACTGGCGTTTATTAAATTCAGTTTTTAGTTTGCCAGCACATTAAGCATGCATAGCTATTAGAGGACTGTGACGGACTTCTATGTTTGTCTGGGTGCTTGCATCACTGTGTGCATGAAAAAAGCTCAGTTTCATACAGGTTTTGGTCTCTGATTGGGCTTTGTTGGCTTAACCACTCACCATATCACACTGATTTTATTTATCTATAATTTTTTTTGCACATATTCAACCAATTACAGTAAGGCTTCTCTATCCAATGGCTCTGTGCTCACTGCATCCACTTTTCTGCAATACTTAACAGGACAACTTAGCCAAGAATGGTGAGGTCTAAAACTTTGCTAACTAAATAATGCCTGGCATGTCCCAGTCAGATCAATGCCATTGATTTTACTTGTCTCGAAGGAGCAGCTGGTATGACTGCAGGGCTCTTTCTGCAGTAAGATGCTGGCAATGGTGGAGCCTCACTCCAGACATGTGGCTGGAATTCCCTGACCAAAAGAGGAACTGCAGAGTTGACTAGTTTCACTAATAATATAATCATAATCAGAAAAACTTAATTGATCCCTGCAGGGAAATTCTTTTGCTCCATGTGCTTAACACTAAGTAAAGGAAGTAAATAAGTAAAAAGTTGAAAGTACTATAAGTAGTAATAACAATAAATACACAGTAAGTGAATGTAAGTGCGAATATGCAAAACGTAATGTGCAATGTGTAATGGTATGCAAAAGCGCAAAAATAGAAATATGCAAAGTAGATTAACATTAATTTAACATTAAACTATAATGTGCAAAGTTAAAATGAATGAAAAGTGTCATGTTAGTCAACAGTAAATTAACAGTAGTTTAACAGCAGAGTACTGATGGAGATGTGAAGAGAAGAAGAAGAAGAAGAAGAAGAAGAAGAAGAAGAAGAAGAAGAAGAAGAAGAAGAAGAATTGTATAACTGGATGGCCACAAGAAGGAAGGACCTCCTGTGGCGTTCAGTAGAGCTGGCTGATCATGCTCCTCTGACAAACCACAACACTGTGTAGAGGGTGGGAGATGTTGTCCATGACGGAGAGGAGTTTTGACAACATCCTCCTCTCTGGGATTACATGGAGAGGTTCCAGCTCCACCCCCAGCACTGAACTGGCCTTCTGTTTATTAAGTCTGCTGGTGTCAGTTGCCCTCAGGCTAGTGTCCCAGCAGACAACAGCATAGACAAAGAGACTGACCATCACACAGAGACTCATAAAACATCTGTAGCATATTTTCACAGACTTTGATGGACCAGAGCCTCAGCAGAGAGTCAACTCTGGCCCTTCATGTAAAGAACCGCAGAGTTCCTGGTCCAGTTTAGTTTGCTGTTCTAGTGGACACCCAAGGTCTCCATGTCATATCTGAAGTCCAAGATATACAGGTTAAAGGACAGTCCCCTGTGGACCTCCAGTACTGCTCACCACTGTGTCTGACACATAGTTCTGATGGATCCATGATGCATGACACCAGAGGAGCCTCAACCTGCATGGCAGTCATCTTCTTCCCCAGCAGGGGGACTGGTGTTAAAGGCACTGAAGAAACCAAAGAACAGTGTGGCCTGGGGAACACTCAACTTATGATAGTGCATCGCAAAACAGTACACTTTGAAGTGCTGCACTGCACAGGGCCGGCACAAAGCAAGCAGCAACTGCTATACAGCGGCACCAGCAGGGCTGTCAATATGGTTGTGGTTACTCTTTAAAGACTCATTTCTCACTTTGTCATCTTTTCACTCCAGACACAGAGATGAGCAGCAGGTGGAGTACCCCCTTCAGAGCCCACATTCCACCGGGCAAACAGGTTTTAGTGTTGAGTGCAGGAAGCTCCCATTGAGGTCCGCAGGGCATTGTCTGCGCTCTCATGTCTGCTTGTAGAGAAACGAATGGCAGGTTAGCCACACTTTTAGCTCCTATGGAGAAGCTAGCCCAAAGCCTTTTATATCAGTGAATGAAGGCAAAGCACCAACCCACTGGAGACATATAATAGATGCTGTCCTCAAATGACCAGTGCAACTAGGATATTCAAACCTATGACGCTTGTTTTGCACTCACTCGGACAGTGCAGGATGAATTAGCATGGTAGAATGAGCTGTCTGTGCACAAACTCACTCTTTCTCCAGCTTGCTTCTACTTTTGACAGTCATCTGCATACAAACTTGTGTTTTGTGTTCATTATAACAGAATTCAAGACATTTCTTTGGAGTATCCACCTTGTTTATCTCAGCACGTCTCTTTACCTTACTGCTGTTACACCTCTTGAATTTGTCCCTCTGATGTATAAAACCACTGTACATGTCTATGATTACTGGTTGTTATTCTGACCATACATGTACTAGCTTGATACCGGTGAACAACACTAACAACAACAAAAGCCTGAGAAAGAGACATGATTCAAAACCAATTCTGATAAGAACTCTTTAAAAATGAGTCAAGCAGCTCAAACAGCATTACCTTTCTAACCTGCGACCATTGAAAGTGGATATTGTTACCACCGGTTCCAGTTACAGCAATCTCCTCACTATATCATTTTAATTTAAACAACTTTTGAAGGTAGCTTTCTATAAAACAGAATGATAAATATGCATGTAACTCTGCATCTATGGTCTCCTTGTGCTTCAGTTGATTAAGGCTTAAATAATACAATGCAAATTTGCTCACCTTGTGTGTAAGTGAGGGACCATAGTGTTGATTATGTTCATCTCAATTGTTAAATCAATATGCAATTTTATGAGGCAATTAGAAGCATGGTTAGCAGGGCTACTCAGGTGACCATGAAACTAGCGTTATAATGTATAACTATTGTGTGCGTGTGCGTGTATAGTGCAATTCCACAGTAAATCTTTGAAACCTGCAAAGACAAACAAAAAGTCCATATTTGTCAACCTCAAGGACAGAGAAAGGAGACATCAGAGACACAGAAGCATTTTTCACAACCAGCTGCTCAGGTACAGTATATTAGACAATGTGGAGAAGAGGACTTGGCGACCCGTGTCCCCCACCTTTCAAATCCTATCTCCTTCAATGAAATCAGGTGTCAAAGTTTGCAGAGGATGTAGTGAAAACAAGCCAAACTCGATCACATCTCCAGCCGGGGGGTGCAGCCAGAGATTTTGCGCGCCATGAAAAGATACTGCGCCCCACCACCCCCACTCCCCGACACCCTGAAAATATAACACTGTGCAGACATGCATGCAACATTTTGCATACATTTGAACTCACAATTTGATGCAAGACTGATGCCCTCTTTAAGAAATGTATACTAATAAAACCAATAAAACCATTACATTTTCAAACTGAAAACAAATTATCCAGTGTTCTAATAATTTTTAGGGCCCCTGTCGGTCACAGGGCCTTAGAACCATC
>JBBMJY010000021.1:10013107-10025346 GCA_037833715.1 Toxotes lorentzi
CACACACACACACACACACACACACACACACACACACACACACACACACACACACACACACACATACACACACACATACTGTGACAGTGACAACCAATTCCAGCCAGGCTGTCACTGCTGGTAATCATACTTAGTACATCTATAAAACAGTTCCAGTGAAACTAACCTAGGATAAACTAAATTCAAACATGAAGTAAAGCTTCTGATGTATGTGTCGGCTTTTGAAAATTCTGGCTCGAACAACTCCTAATAGTGGTATCAAGAAACGACACAGTGGCAGAGAGCAGTGAATGCCAGAGAAACTCCATTTGCTAAACTTTCAGATGTATTTGGGCTCTTTTGATAGTTTCTTCAAAGTGGGTACCGGCCGTAAAAGGAACTGCTCATCCTCACTGACTTGCTTTTCAAATCCCCTGACCATCTCAAAGTGGTGTTCTGTGAGTTCTGAAGAATATGCTGTATTGATCCAAGTCCACATAGTACAAGTGCTTTTTTTTTTTAGGAGTCCGGAAGATTGAAGATGTACTGTATGACTTGCATAAATACTACAAATAAAATAAACAAATAAAAATTACAACTTGAGAAGCTTCTTTTGTAACTGTTACTTTTCTTTGTCCCAGGTGGCACGTCAGGGAGTAAGGTAACATCAGTACACTTCAGTCTTAGATCCATTTGTCTGTTACAGAATGTGGTAAAAAAAAAAAAAAATAGCATGGAACAGTGTGAATGAGAATTTCTCTGAAGCTCTTAAAATAGCCTCATTGCTACAGCAGTTCCAATGGATACCGGCCAAGTCCAGGTGAGAGGAGGCTCGCATTACACTGTGTGCTAAAGGCCAGAAAACACAAACATTGGGGATGCTGAGAGGCACAATGAGCAGGATGAAAATGGAAAATACCCTTCCAAAGAGTGCATGAGCCTTGAATTATGGAACATTTTGGGGAGTGACCATCATATTATTGAAAACATCCCTAACTTTTCTGAGAAACAAAGCTGTGGTTGAACATTTCTTTGTTATCTTACAGCCACAGACCCTGGTGTCTTGGGAATGATGAGCCGTAATTTTTCTTTATCACAGGCTCAGTGAAGAGCTTTTGACATTTGTGTAACACCTTTAATGTAACTACTGACATGCACTTGAGCAAGGCCTGAACCTCTAACTTCTCTAAGTGGCCATCAGAATGGAGTGTGTTGCGGCTTCCTGCTTTGAATGTGTGCAACTGTGCAAGTGTGATTGTGGTGTTCCACAAAAAGAGGTCACTGCACTCAGCAAAATTAACTGGATAAATAAGGACTTAAAAAACGTTTGGAGGACTCATTACTTTTTCAACACACAATTAAAGCCATAACTCATCGATTTCACCTGTTTTTGTTGTACTAATTAGTTGCTTGTGCTAATATAAATAAAACTCATTAAAGTGACTTGTTGAAGTGACTATGCCTTTGCTCACTAATTTGATGCACAGTATTTTTTTTTTTTCTTGTTCTCTGTGGCCTTGCAGTGGAAACCAGCACTTATAATTTCCAGTGAAAGCAATGAAAGGAGTAGTGGCTCATCAGAGACAGGAGGCTGCTGCTCCCGAGGAGATGAGGCTAGAAAAGAGCACAATGGTGCTTTGTCAACAAGCAAGTAATCGAACAGTTCATCAAGATGGCAGGATAACATTAACAATCTTTGTGTCAAGCAGGCATTTCCCCTTTGCAACTCTCAACTTGTCTTTGAAAAAGTAAAATAAATGCAGCACAAAATGTGGGTTACTGGCACAAAATGCCTGCGAAAACTAACTGCATATCCTGGTCAGAGTAGTTGGAAACTACATTCCAACTACTGTTTTGCAAGGCTTATAGGAAAATCCCATTTAAAAAAAAAAATGAACTAAACAAGTTCTAGAATAAAGTAGCTTTTCCTTCTGATCCTCATAATGATGAACACCAAACTAACTGGGCAGAGTGACAGACGACTCAAGTGATTCTGTGAAGTCAGGTGTTGCTTACCGAGGCACACTGTGTCATTGGAATAACAGCATAAGGCAGCTGCAGAGTAAAAACAGGTACAGTGCGTCTTCATACCAGTTGTGTCACCACTGATTGACAAGCAAAGGTATACAGTAAAGGAGAACAGAAAGTGAGTGACTGTCAGTGCCATTTGGGTCCCTGTATTTGCTGATGAAGCATCATGTCCTGTGGTGTTAATTTTATAATTAAGGGGGATGTCGGTCTGCTGTATGTGTTCATAAAACATTTATATTTTTCTAAGTGAATAAATGTTTTATACACTTCTTCTTGGGAAGATTTTAACTTAGGGCCCTGCTACAGCAACATGCATCCATCTTGTATACCACTGATGTGGTTAAAGTTGAGGTTAAACACCCCAAGAAGGAAACACCTTTGCATCATTGACTAAAGGAGACTTCAAAAGCAGCTTCGGTTTAAGCAACATTAGTTTCTAAGACAAGGAACACTTCTAAGACAAGGAAGTGTGACTAAGACACTTAGTTTCTAAGTGTAGACATAAGGACAAAGGATTTTGACTCTAGGCTCCAGGCAAACAACTACACAGTGTAAAATGAGCACTGGATCAAGTGTGAAGTACATTGTCTTTAAATTACACACAGGGATGACACTGTATCAAAGAGAACAATAAAAGAATCAAAACTAAAAATCACATATTGTTACAAAGCACAAAGCTGTAAGCTGCCCTAAAGTTCAGTGAACATACATCACATTGGAAAGCCATTTATAAACCTGTCAGCTCACAGACCAACCTCAGTCTGACTTTCATTACCACTGTTATTTGGGGTTCTTGCTGTGCTATGCCATCTACACAAAATAAGCTCAGTATCACCCCTTCTGTTAAAAGCATGAACTTAAAGAGGCAACATCCCCAGTCTATATTTGAAGTGTCCTCTATAAACTTCTTGCTGCAGCCTAGGGCAAGGGAGTGTGAAGCTGAGCATAGCTGCACTGCAGTGATGTGCGATGAAGGTTTAGATGAGGCTTGAGCTGTGTGTTTAACTGGTACAGTAAAGGACTGGTGGTTGTTTGGATTTGTAAACTCAGACAGGATGTGGCGAGCAATCCTGCAAAGGGTCAGCACACATGTCGTATGTTGTATTCGTTTTAAATGAAAATATGATGGTTACATCCAACGTACATGCTGTCTTTTTCCAAAGAAGAGCCTAAAGGACAGTCTGACATTAAATTCACGGACAAGACATCTTGAGTCCACAACAAGGTCTCAATCCACAAATATTCCTATTTTGTAAACAATTCAATTTCTCCAGTCAGGGGAGCTGCCAGGGATTTTGGGCCCCATGAAAACGTACCACACTGGACCCCACCACCCTACCACCACAGGCCAAGCCAGCTCTGGAAATACAGCAATGTGCAGACATGCATGTAACATTCTGCATACAGTGGAATTCAACATTTGATGCAAGACTGATGCCCTCTATAAGAAACCCTATTTCAGTCTGACTCAAAGCCGTGGAGACATACATTGTTACATGTTATTTTAACATTGGCTGTCACTTTAATACAGACTGCCACTCAATGCTTCAAACTGTGCAGCATCCAATACAGATTATTGGCTGTTTTGGTTTCACATAATGATCATTATGTGGGAAAAAAATAATTACAGTGTTTGAAATTCTGCTGAGTATTAAGCTGCATCTGTTGGGCTCGGCACCAGGCAGAGGCAAGGACAACTAATTTAGTGTGAATAACTTGCTAAAAGTTGATTAAACCTCGGCTAAAAGATAAGCAAAAAGTAAACGCTCTGAATTTTCTGTGAAGATTATGAATAATTATGGTTAAAGGATAAAAAGAATTTCACTAGGGACTATGCTAACGGGTTGATTTCCACCACTCAAGGTCTACGCCCAACCTTCTTTGAGGGAATTTGGATGACATACCGTTGACCTTTCTTTTCTCTCTCCTGTGTTGCTTTTCTTTCTTTTCCTGCCAGATTTTTCTTCAGGAAGCTGAGAGATGATGCTCCATAGGAATGCCTCACTTCTTCTTCTTCTGTTGAATTTGAATTTTCAGTGTTGGCTGAATTAAAAATAAAATCTGCCTTTGTTCCCCTCCTCCCATTCTTTTTGCCATAATTTTGCTGTTCCTTGTTGTATTAAGCTGTTACACTCAATGCTTTCATACAATACTTCCAAGTCTACTTCTAAGTCTAATTCCTTCTTTTTGATGGCATTCTTACAAGTAGATTTTAAATAACATTCAACTAATGATGATAGGGTAATGGTTTATTATTTATTATCTGATGTCCTAATCTTTCTTTAGGGTCTCTGTCAGTCACAGTCCCTTAGACTCTGACCCATGCAGCACTCCTGCCAGCAGTGGATACCAAAGGTGTCTGCTGTGGTGACCTCTGACCCAGTTACTGACTCAACTGTCTTTTCTTCCATGGTGAATCTTCTCTGCCCATCCCTCCACTTCTTTTTTTTTTATTTACAACACTCTGTCACTGCTTAGTTTATTTTAGAAGGTGGCTCAGGACCCCATTACCCCATTCCCTTTGTGCTACCCACCCCTTTTTTTTATTAGCAGCATAATGGCACAGATACATTATCAGAGCTAATCAGAGTCAAATGAAGAAAAGTAGTGGAGTGAGACTGCAGGAATTGTCTTTTTTCCCCCTCCCTTGCAGTGCTGCCATTTTGACATACTCGTGTTAAACTTTTCCAGCCTCTTTCTCTCTACTTTTTTCTACCTCTCATTTCATTTTCTCCATCTAAGCTTCACCTTGTTTTCTTGCTCTCCATTTTTTTGTCCTGATGTTTGTCCTTTCATAGACTTTCTCCTTCCTCTCACATCTCTTTTCTCTGTGTCTCCTCTCTCTCTCTCTCTCTCTCTCTCTCTCTCTCTCTCTCTCTCTCTCTCCTGCACATCTTTCTCTCTTCCTTTCCTTGGGGATTGCCTGTTTGATATTCTGCCTGTGTGGCAGGGCGGCAGGATGGATTAGAGCATGGACAGGCCCCACAAACCACCCTGATCCACAGGACAGCTTTTCAATCACTCCTCCAATGCTGTTCCACCTATATAAATACAACCACAGGGAGAGAGCCACAGATCAAGAGGGGGAAAAAGTGAAAACAATAAAGAGGGATAAAAACGAACAGGAAAGGACAAATGTAGATTTTTATGAAGTAGCACTGTTGCTGTGCAAACAAGCTGAAGGATGCCCGAACATAAGAGTTATGTATCCCACTTCTATTGAGTTTGAGCATATCAAGCAGCTGCAGGCACAGTTTGGAACACAAACCACCTCAAAAAGAGAACAATGGCTCATTTACCTGTAATGGCTTGCAGCAGTTTGTGCTTCACAATGGATGGCCTGCATAGGTGTCCCTTTGGCTGTCTTTGAAGGTACGAGTTTTTTTTCTCTCTCCCTGTGTGCTTTACTGTTCTACTCTGATCCTGAGGACCTTTCTCATTTAGACAAAAATTACAGATCCCTCATGTGGGTAAAACAGAATTACTGTGCCTCTCCAGCCTTTTTGCACATTTTTTTGGTTGGATCAATAAGGTGATCTTCCAAGCTCAACATTAGGGGACATTATAAAAAGGTTACAAATGAGAGTGTTTAGCCCATTGCACTCTCCTCAGGTACTAGAAGAGTATCGATTGATTGCGGCTCATCAAAATGTTTTGTTGCAAGCGACACTTGAACAGTAATCACCTTCAAAAGGTGAGATAGTAAGATGGTGTGTAATTGTAGCAGTTAAAAACCACTAATGACTAATGCTGTCAAATGCCAGGGTAGCCTTATGCTGTGACTGTCTGTGATCAGAAGGAACTGCAAAAGACCCATGGCAGTTAAATCACTGTCTAATACATTAAACAGTTATAATCTACATCAGCTTTACTTAAGGACACAATGCACACTTTGGAGTCCTTCTCTTCATCTGTAAATACACTGAGCATGTTTTATTTATAGTAACATCATTTTATTTGTGAATCATCTTTAGACAAGTTGAAAGTGCTATTGTGGGGCTTTCACACAACATCTCATTTACATCCATAGATGATTACAATTTTCTCTAAAATAAAATTTTAAAACTTTGAAGTATTTAAGGAGGCATCCAGAGACTTTCAGTGCACACAAACAGTTGAGATTAAATCACTTTACATATAAAAATACAGTATAGTTTTATTTCATAGATTTTTCTGCCATATATATTGTGTGTATAAAACGTGAACTCTTTTTGAACCTTTGACTGTAATATTTTGAGTGATTACCACAAAATATTTGTACATTTTTGTGGGCGTCTGTGTCATTTTTCTTGTATTTTTGTGTTTCTGGCAGTTTTTCCGAAATGATGAGTCAGACTTACATGGGAGGAGAGGACAGATTAAAAGGTGGCAAACAAAGACAAAAATGAATGCATAGAAAGACCTAAAAATAAATCAGAATAAATGCAGATTGCAGAAAGGTCCATTGGCCAAGTTGATGTCTTGATGTTCAAACAAGAATTAGGAAAATTATGCACAAAAATCCTGTGAAAACAGAGTTTAAAATACTCTGCTTGTACTTGTCATGATAAAGAATTTTATATATTTTCTTTTTTTTTGGGGGGGATATGAATCTAGAGATTTGCCATTATTTTCCAAGCCTGCAGGGCATGGGCAGTTGTTGTTAATCTGATGGGCAGATGAGCTGGCAGGAGGACAGACACTTGAGGCTCTATTTCAGTGATGCAATCACAAAAATCAGCATAAAGCTCCAGGTCACATTTGCAAGGACAGTGAGGGTGCATCATGCACACATGCAGTAGGTGCAGCACACTGTGTGATAGAACATTCAGTACGCAAGTAATATTACTCATTTCATGCCTTTGACAGCTAAGCCTGTAATAGTGGTGAATGACAAAAATGGCTCATCAAACAGTGAGGGAAGTCCAGACTGGCTTTTCCACAAAGGAATAAGGTTGTCCAAACATGGCAGTGCACAAAAAAATATCCTTACAGTCCAAATCTCCAACCAGAGGCATGTGATTTTCTATTCTTGGTGAGACATTAAAAGCCCTTATAGTGGTATAAGACTACACTCTGAATTTAAATTTGCTCTCTCTGAAAACTGGGGCACTGCCTTCTTTTTAAGGAAAACATATATAAACCAAATATAATAAGAAGATAAAAATAATAATAAAGTAGTTAATTCTCAATTTAAGGATCTTTGCTTTTGTTTTGAAGGAATATCAGGACCATGACTTGGAGGATAAATGGAGGATATTTATTTATAGCTAAACGTCTATGAATAACTGAATAAATGAAGCATTAATAATGAACACATAACAAAGGGATTAGAATCAGTCAGATGAATGAAATTAATCTTTGAATGACAAATTGAACTGGTCACTCCGTTTGGCAATAGTGAAATGAAGTGTGGAACTCAGAATTACCAAAGAAAGGCGGAAGACACACCAGGTGAATGAATTATTTCTCAAGGACTTAAAATTAATAATTCAGAGCACTATTTGACAGCAACTCTTACTATAGACAGCAGACATGTTTGGCCACTTGACAAAACTTCCAAAATACTATCAAAATAAGACTTACTGAAGTACACAAATAATAACATTTGAGCTTGCTCAGTTTGATTTTGAATTACAAACTGAGCCTGTTTTCAGCTTAACAAAGAATAAAACGTTGCGGGAGGTACTTGGCTAGATGAGATAAAACGAGACTGGGGAAGAGACTTGTTGAGCGGTTACAAGAAAATCTTGAAGGGCAAAAAGGGGAAACTGAAAAGAGCTACGGTCAAAGCACCAAAGAGAGTGTTAGTGTATGAGTCTAAGAGTGTACGGCGCGTTTCTTTTTATAGTCTGCGTATTAAACTGAACATTATAATCCCCATGAACAAAGGATTTATTGCAGGTCTGTTGTGTTATACTGCATTCATTTTATCTAGATGTACCTGATAAATTGGCAAGTGAGTGTAGATTAATTTAATCACTATGGGTTACAGTAACCCTTTGTCTGAACTGGAAGATCAGTCTATTTACTGAAGCACTTGACTTAAAATGTGAAATGAGTTCATGGATTCATTTCATCAATGGAGTAATGTGCAGCCGGGAAAATCAAACAAACAAACAAATAGAAAATATGCAACGGCCGAATAACAACATTGGATGACGCATGTTGTAAAGCTACTTTACTGATATTAATGTTACCTGTTAATAACCCTAGCATATCATGCTTGAGTGTTCAATAGAAAGTAAACAAAATAGTTCTGTCTTGCTATCATGGTGACTGGTCTCAAATAAAAAGCTCCAGAATGCTTTCGCTTCCATGCATAGCTGTTGTACTGCTGTGATAAGCTAATTCCAATTTGCAGGGCTTGGGTCTCTGTCTAAAATATTCCCACATTATATGATCCTGTGCAAGATTTTGTAATTACAGCTTGTTTTCTGGTTAATCCATGCTTTGTGACCATAGTCATAATCTATAACATTATTTGAAGCCATTTGATGTTTCTCTTTTATGTTTCTCAAGAACTGCTCATCTAAAAACATTCAGAGTCAAAACTGCTCTTACATGGTTCATCAACAAGCCATGCGTGAAGTTTGAAGGTGATCAGATGAACGGTTGTCAAGAAAATCGAAGGACAGACAAAGAGAAAGAAAGACAGACAGGTTCCTTTATACTTACATGGTGCATACTCTTAAACAATACTAATCTAATTAACAATATAATCAAGTCCTACAGCCTAGTATATTAACTATTCATATTCAAAATAACTAAACTAACTAAGACATTCACACAACAAAGATTGCATGTATCTATCCATGGTCACTGGGTGGCAGTGTGTCATATGTTAAACAATGCATTACATTTTCGATTTCCTAACTTTGCCACCTTACATCGTACAAACACGAGAGTTGGCCTCATGTCCGTAAAACAAATACTAAATAGCTACATAACTCAATCATGTTAATTACAGACATGTGCTTAAGAAAGGAGAAAATCAGGGCGATGTCTCTTTGGCATGTCTCTTTTTTGATAGGCGCCTGGCAGCTTTCTTATCAGAGGCTCACTGGGAGTGTGAGAGACAGAGAGAGTTGGAGAGAAAAGATCATTATGTGTTTAATTAGTGATGAATTTCCTATGTAAAGTATTTTCCAGTTTGTTGACATAAAACATTAGTCTCTGTTCCATGGCACCTCATCTTTAGTCCTTTTCCAGACTTCAACAACTGGATGACCACAAGGGTGATAATGAAAGTCCTCTCCATGTGATGTGAGGAGGCCAGCTAGTAAATCCTGTTGATTTCTGAGTGAAATGAACAAAAAGTGATGTGTCCTCACTTCACCCCTTCATGTCATATTGAAAAAATATAAGAGTAATGTTGTGCGATTGACTGATCCATATTGTGACTATAATGTGTTTTTGACTCTGTTGTTAGATAATAAAAGTAAAATAAAAAAAAAAGAAATATACATGACATTTTTTCCTGTTGGTTTACTGAGGTTATATTTAATTAGATCTTGGTTTTGTAAGTAACTATTCTGTTACCATAGGACTGGCCATAGTAAAGCACAACCTTTAACTGTGAAATAAATAATGAACATCATCTTTTATGTGTTGGGAAGATACCATTTTGTATACTCTATTTGATTCACTGCTTCTTTACATGCAGTGTGAGAACAAGTATTAGAGCTTGAGCACTGGCTTCACCTTCATGTGGGGCAAGAAAACTGATCTCTCACATTATCCGACCACCATTATTATCGCTACATGCTTGAGTGGGTAAAATTATTATCGTAGCTGTGTAGTGATTTTCCATTGAGGTAAATACATACAAAATGCAAACCTTACTGTCATCCTGAAATATTGCATTGTGTGAGATTTGAAGGTGAGCTGAGTGATTAAACTATGCCATTATAACCCACTGAAAGCCCTCATGCATGCCTACAGACTCTGACATATACTTAAAAAGTATGAATTAGTTCTCTGCAGTAAGTATGGTTTATGATGGAAAGTTGATTTTATCACTCACAATGACGCCTTGACTCTGTAGAACACACACACACACAGCAGAAAAGGGTCCATGAGCCAGCCATCCATCCACCTCTGTTAGTGACAGCTCATACGCGACATTTAGTGCTCTTCCCCAGGGCACTGAAGGGCTAATGAAAGATATGATGTCTCAGAGTGACTGGGTAACCTCTAATCCTGAATATATGAAAAAACCTCAATAATGATATAATATTTTGGCTCTCCCATCTTCGAAAGACAGCTCTGGGCAGGCTCCTTTGGCCCACATTGTGTATGCGGGCTGAATTCATGGAGATACACCAATTAGCGACAGTTGTGGCAGAATAGTATATATGTACATATATACAGTATATAATTTTTGGTGTATGTCCATAAATTAGTGCTGGTTAAAGTGTTAGGTCTGAAACTGTCACAGAAACATTATGGGAGAACAGGAGAACAGTTTATTTGTTACACCTCAGTTTCCTCCAATCACATTTGTGGTCTTTATGCTCTGTTGCATGCAAGGTTGGATTGCTGACGAGCAACTGCGGGCAACTGACCCGGGATCCCAGTGTGTTGTGGTGATGTGTTTAATTGCAGATTAGTCTGGTCATGTGCATCCCTAAATTACAATATCAACTGAAATGACAAGGGCCTTTAGCCAGGTCCTGCATTAACCCAGAGGCCCTCTTTTACAGGGGAGTCAACATCTAGTTTACTACCTATGATAAGGGCATGTACAGGTTAGGTGAACTGAAAACTATGAATATCAGTGTGACTGTATTTATCTATTTGCTCTAGCCTTGTGATACGACTGCTGAACCATACTGGGTCTTCCCCGACTCCCACCCAGTCTGTGCTGGAATAGGCTACAGCCCCTGTGACCCTGAACAGGATGCATCATTCAAACCTGACATAGTGTTGTTAATATCATTGCACCCACCATGTAACTGCACATGCTCAAGTATTTCCTAATTAGATGTTTTACTAGTACTAGTGCAAAAAATGTATTTGTACTTACCAAATATTTACAGTAATGAGTATCCTCCTTCCCCAAAGGTACATACTGTACATCAAAATTCTGAGGAGGAACAGATTCTCTCTCTTTCTCCCACCATTTACCCTCCCATCTTCAGCCATTACTGTCATCAGAGTGGGGCTCTCTGACTTTGATAGTGCATGAACATGTCTTGTGCTGAAGTGTTAAGGGCAGAAGGGAGTCAGTGACTGATGTGGAGAGCAGTAACACTCCCCCCAGTGTCAGGCAGTGATTGATGTTCAAAGAATGGTCCAAAAACCCATGACCAACTCGCCTCACAGCCAGAGGCACCTTACTTTTTCCCCCTCCATATGAAAGTGATATGTGCAGAGATATTAAATAATTATTATACGCAGCCATGTTCGAATGTCTTTGATGTTAAATGAAGGTCCCTTTACATTTGAATAAAATTAATAAAACACTTCATTGAGCGATACTATAGTACACCTTGTCACTGTAATTTGGACATTTGAAAAGACAAAAAAAACATTTTGTTATTACAGTTTGAAGTACATCTTCTGTTGTTTGAATTGTTCAATACACTGGATAAGCACCAAGTTTTAAACTACCAAGGTACAATTGATCCTACACAAAAATGTTTCATGTAGAGTAAGTAAACCAAATTGCATGGTTGTCTTTTTATACAAATCAAAATGGGCTAATTTCTGTTGCTTTTGATTTATGTACATCAGGCCATTTGTTCTCCACCTTCCTCTTTATATTTGACCTTCACAGGCAAACAAAGATCCATTTGTCTTCCCTGCAAGAATGAGTGTGGCTGGGGTTAGAAAAAAAAAAAAATGTTACGGATAAATGAAACGCCTCTGTCAACAATGCTATTTTTACATGGGTGGTCGTTTCGATTAAAATGTCATTGCCTCTGTTCATTTTCTTTGATGTTTCTGTTGAACTTTACACACTTGACTTGTTCTGTCCATAAAACTTGAATTATCCTCACTGGCTTCACAAGACCTCCTTGTGTATCTACATGCACACGTGACCGCACACACAAGCACACCTCACGTTAATGTTAAAGTTCCCATTGTGAGCTTATCTGTGACGTTTCTGAGAGCTTACAAAAGGGAGTTTTATGATGGCAATCAAAAGAGAAAAAAAAATAGTTAATGCAGCATATAGTGTGTGTGTCTACGGGAGCATTTGTCTGGAAAAAAAAAAAAAAAAAAAAAAAAAAAAAAAGAAAACA
>JBBMJY010000021.1:10025446-10056511 GCA_037833715.1 Toxotes lorentzi
CAAAAATGGAGCATAATAGCAGTGATGAGCCTCAGGGTCAGAAAAAGTATATTTGGCTGAGCACCAATATGGGCATTTTCTATGACGATTGTGTTGTCATGCATTTGAAAACAGCTATACTTCCTGAGCTTATCACACATTAAAAAGTTTCATCCAATTCACCAGCTCCAAATGATTACTTGCAACTTTTGTCCTCATTGTTGAACACAATTCACAAAGTGCATTAATTTTCCGCAGGCACACAACTGTGAAAAAATAGAAATTAAAAATAGGGCTGCACCCAATGATGGAATAAATGGAAAGGCACTTAAGAGAGGATGATGAGAATGCTTGTGCATCCTTTGAGAGGGAAGCTGGAACAAATGGCTGTGGCAGATATGGGCTGAGAAGTCTTCTTAAGATTGACACAGGTAAGTGGTAACACACAAGCAGGGGTGCCATGTCAATTAAGGTGCATAGAGGACCACTGTCTGTCTGCGAGAAGCTCATTAACACCAAGGTCAGTTTCATCAGGCCCCCAAGTTGTCGTTATTCTCATATTACCAGCAGGGCCTGAAATAAAAAGGCATATTGGGCATGCATTTGAAAACCTCAGGATTGTATGCAGATCCTGAGTTACAGATGCCATTGCAGACAGTGCATGTAGGCATACAAAACACATTGTCATACAGCTACCACTGCCACCTCTTCCGTAGACACGTGCATAAAAACACACACAAACCCATTTAGCCACACACATGCACAATAATAGCTGTTTAAATAGCTGTTTCCCAAGAGGGATTTTAAAAATGCAGAGCAGGTAGCAGGTGCTTGTTAAAATGAATATTGCAATTGTGTTTATGCAAAACAATTTTATCAATGATTGCACATGGTTCCATGAGACTTAAAAGGCTGAATAACTACCTGTACCTCTGCAACCTGTCCACTCATGCAAACCTACCTGCTGCCAACGTTATACAACTAGTGGGATGTGGAAGTAAAAGACTAATAGATTTGTTTTCATTGAAGACATGCACACTGTTTTCTCACCTTATGTTCTCATGTAAAATCTATAAAAAGTTTTTTCTTCTACATTCAGTTCAGTTTTAATCAAGAGTCATAATGTGTGCACACACACAGTATAACATATCTTGTGTAAAAAGGAAACAATGGGAAGCTAAATCCATTGAGACATACACAGTTAAGAAACTGTCTAAGATGTCAAGCACAATCTCAGCTGCAGTTTCACCTCTTGTCTTTAACCCCCACATCAAGCATGTGGAGGATAAACAGTTAATTGCTTGAGTGAGCCTGAATGGTTGGTGCACAAGCAGGCAGAGTGCCTTTATCACTGATTGTTGGTAGTTTCAGCAGTCAGTGTTTCCCCATATCTTCTGACACCGAGCCCTTTCCTGTCTCTCCCATGTTATTGGAAAGCGCTGATGGGAAATATATAACAGCCCGACACGTTAACTGCCACCTCTGTGCCCTAAGCCGAGCTCTCAACTCAACTGTCAAGATCTAAAAGACAAAAAGCCTCTTGTTACTGTGCCTAGGTGCATGGCTACAGCTCAATTTGTTTGCAGGAGACAGACTTTCAAAGAGTGAGAGTCACCTGCCTGCATCCCTTTGCTCTGTTTGCTCTTTCTCTGAATTGTCACTCAACCCCTTCCCCTCCCTTCCTGCTAGTTTTGCCTTTGTCTCTCTATGGATATTCCTGAACGGTTTGTGCCTACAGGCAGCCGTTCCGCTTGTTTATCCCTTTCTCTTTCAATAACAGAATGTGGAGGACAGATTCAAACTCTAGTTGACAATACAGCCAAATCCACTCCCTTCCAGATTCCATCAAGCACACAAGTCTGTGCCCCTCCTCTTTTTTTAAAGCAGAAGTATACTGACTTTAAATGGCCAATAAGAAAAATTTAAGCGAATAAAAACAAATCACTGTCCAATTTATTTAATTTCTTTAACGAGATAAACTTGTCTCATAGTGCATTGTATTGCTGGGTGTATGTATATATGTATGCTACAGTATGACTGAATAGATGGAAGTACATTGAAAGCAGAGACACATGTCAAGATCTATAAAACATTAAAGAGTCCTGATAAGATAGTAAAATAATAAACTGAACATAGCCCAGATCAAACACAGCCCAGTATTCAATTAAAAGCACAGAACTCTGAAAACTTCCGTTTAAACCTTGATCGAACAGTAATAAATTAGTGTCAAAGCAAATCTTAGATCTTCTGGAATTTGCTCCAGATATGTGCAGCACAGTAGCTGAAAGCAGGCCAGCCATGTTTGGATTTTATTCTAGGGACAATAAGAGGACCAGTACTGACTTACCTGCATGGTCTCCTGGGTTAGTGTTTGGACTTGCAGTGGCAGTACTTTAAAATCACTTATTTGAGTGACTGGAAAACCCTTGCAGAAATTTGAAGAGGCAGCAAAAAAGTCTGACCTGGTGTTTCAGTAAAGGTCTTGTCATCACCAACAAAGTCAGCTGATTTCTCTCGTCTGGGTCATCCACAGACAATGAGAACAGCTTTAATTGGAACTACTTTTTGCCCAAAAAAATAGTCCCAATGAAACTGAGATTAGAGTAATATCTGCAGCATGTGATTTTTTTTTTTTTTTTTTTTTTTTGTACTTTGGCCGCCTTAACAAAAACATCATTCACCTCTATTGTACTGGGGATGGCAGCAGAAAATCTTGGAGGTTGATATTTCAAAACCTGGAAAAAGAGTGAGAGTGAGAGAAAAAAATACATTCGAAAATTTTAGCATGGACACCATATCACTAGAAGTATGTGAGGAAATATGTTATTCAAATGATTCCTTTAAAGTCATTTCACCATTGAATATGTAAAATGCATTACAGTATGGCTGTGGTGGAGCATTCTCTATTTGTTTGTATGTTTTTTGTAATGTTGAAACATTTAAAAATGTGGTCTAACTAGGAGTGAGGTAAAATGCATAAGAAGCGAAGGAAGCAATCAAGCAAAACTGCCTTTTCCTTTTGTGCAAATTGTTTCAAACTGAATGCAAGAAGAGGCTCAGAGCTGAAGTACTAAGATTTCAGCAGCTGGCTACTGAGTAAACACAAAGGAAGTTGTGGTAATCATAATTATGATCATTAGAAATCTTTGGAACAAAAACATGGTGAGGCACTACTGCATTTTCCATTGTACAGTTAAATGAACCCCTTTAATTTTCAATGTACCTAATATAAAGGCTCAAAACTGGATGAAGTGTTAGAGGACAGCATCAGTCATTCGCACTTCAATTCATTTCTAATGATTTCATTATTCTTTTGATGCCCCTCTTCTCCAATCTTACCCCAGAGGCTCGGGACTGAACACCATTCTGCCTTTAAATGGAACACTGATTGTTTTTCATGTTTATTCACAACCCACGGGTCAGCAGCCTCCCATAATCTGCTGTTTCTTCCAAGGACAATTTGGGGGATATCATGAATAAAAATGATCTTAATAATATTGCAGTGAAAGGACCCATGGCAACTATGAATACCATTAGAGCCTGATCAGAGGCCGTTAGTGTCACATTTCTATGGCCAGAGCAACAGTATAGGGCCTGCATGAGTGACTCCGGAGGCTGGCTGTTTACACTCCTTTGCCATTGGTACTTTCATATATTTCTTCATCGTCAAAGTACTGTACTTCCATGGGGTTTTTATAGTATAATGGAGTTTTGATCCCTAGAGGCATTGTTATGTGTATTTGTATTAAACTCAGTATTCATCTCACTCCTCCAGTTTACCTCAGATTGATAATGCGGAAACAGAAATATAAGAGAAAGTCACTGTGTCTTTGGAAGTATCTATACTGTGAAGCGAGCTGCATGGAGCAGTTCCAGCAATTTGCCTCCCTCAAATACCCTTGACCTAGATGGCAAAACTTCCAGGGGAGTAGAGAATTAAAAGTGAGAGAAAAATACAATTATGTGCAAGAAAAAAACATGTTAGGTGATCAAATATAGTATTTTCCTTGAACTATGGGGTAAGGGGATGACTGTTCTTATAATATTATCATAAAGAACAGTATAGGGACTATATTCTAATGCGAATGTTCTACCTGCAGAGTCTCCTAGGGAAGGAAGGGTTACCACAGAGGTTGTCAGGACCATACAAATTACACATACTGTGTCACAGTGTCTTGATTCTGACTTTCTGGCTGGGTGGAGTTAGGATGGAGGGCTATTATTATGCATGGGTTGTACTTTTAACAGTGACCATGGCTGATTTCTGTTAATATGGTATGAAATTAATCCTGAGGTCAAGGCCAACTTGTCCCAACATCTTTGTCATATTCAAACATGGTTTCCCTTGTCTTTATTCCTGCTTGTACAGACCCATGTTTTATGTGATTTACATTCTCTTCTCTTGACTTTGAGGACTCTGTTTTAATGAATCAAGGTGCAATCCACAAAGCACAGCCAACTCTGGCGTGGCAATTGGGTGGGATGAGAAAGAATCCATTATCATACATTATGTGTGGGCGTTTTAAGGGTTGTAATACTCTTGGCCAATCACATCAGTTCCTTTTAACCCCTTAAAAGCAATGCTGTCCCACCATAATGTACTGACAGCTTGGTAATGGAGTCGAGAGTCCAGGAAGCTTTCCTACGAGAAGGCTGATATTCTTGCCATGGAGCAAAATTACACTTTGCAAACGTGTAACTGCTGAAAAATTAATATGTGGTAGCAAAAAACATGCCAGCAAACATCTCTTAAAGTCGCACAATTGTTTCTAGACAAATTCAAAACCTCGTCAAAATATTTCCCACTTATCAAAATACTCCATCATCATTATGATACTGTATAATTTGGGATGACAATGATTCACAAAGGATGTCTTTACATTGTTTTACCCAAGTGGTTATTAGATGATAAGTTCACCAACCATGACAAATGATATCTGACAATTTCAGGGTTTTTGTGTACAGGTTTTAAGCTGCTTTTCCATGTAACTCCTTCTGCTCTCCAAGCACAATGGAAGTGAACTGAATTTAGCTTATGTCGCTCAAAGAGCTGTAAAATTACAAGGTCAGAATAAAAGAAAAAATCTAACTGCAATTATTATTTCTATACATACAGCAGGCGGGACTGTTGTTTATCAAACAATGGTGACGAGAAGCCATTGTCAACAAAACACAATGGCTAAACTCAAAAGCAATGGATCTTTTAAGAACAATTGTCATTGGGATTTATTATCTTGATAGAAAATAGCTCTAATGACAGTTGTTCACAGCATCATTTGTTGTAGTAACGGATTTATGAGTACCAGGTGCTAAATAATCATTACAGTTCCATTATAATTTCATCCTTGGGACGATTTGTTCTTCCTCACTGTGGTCCTCCAGCAGTATTTTCTAAAGCAAGCTGAAGAAAAGGTCTCTCACATGAGTGTACATTTTGACAGATATTATAGAAATACAGTGTAATTAAAGGCTATCTCCAGTGTCACGAGGCCCCGTGGCATCTGGCTTAACCCTAAAGAAAGACAAACATAAACCCCAGTTCAAGGCAAATTTGCAGATTGGTCTGTCTGGTTAAACTCTCTGCATTAATTATTTAGTAATTAGCTACATGTAATTGCTTTCTGACACCTAGGATTACACCGTCTTTGTAATGCATTTGCTGTCTCAATTATAGCAGGGTGTTGGATAAGCCTGTACTTGATGTAGCTTATCTTTTCATTTTCTTTCTCTTTACCCTCCACTCCCTATTTTCTTTACTCGAACATGTTCTCCATCCTTCTCTCCTTTGGTTTTTCACAAGGGGGGGCCTGAGCCCCAGTAGTGAGCCAGCATGTGATGTTCGACCAAGACAAATGATTTCCTGCGTGCCTCTGATCTCTAAGCCAGGGCCTCTTAGTCTTTCATTGGGTCCAAAGCCACTCATTACATTAGCAGTAAACAAGTGCACTTACGGATGTGTTTTCTCAGGACGCTTTTGCGGCTCTGCCCATCTTTTCACTCTAGCTGTGCTGTACACACTGAGAATGTGCACACTGAGACCTTGAAGCCTGGGCTTGGATCTCATATTTCAAGACCTAGGGATATTCACCCAGACTTCAGGCCAAACAGAGACGGCTGATTATCAGAGTAACCTTAGGAAGGATTGGAGAACTGCACAACCAGGAGGCCCATAGAGACGATAAGACAGGGTTTTATGGGTTAGCTGAGCAGTCCAACACACCCCAGAGGGATGTGTGAATATACAGTATGCGTGTTTATGTGTGTGTGCATGTGGCCTGTGTTTATGTGTGAGTGTATATATGTCTTTGTGATCTTTGAGTGTGTACAGTGTGTGCATTTTAAGCCTTTGTTACGTATATGTTTGGTATTTTCCTGCAGGATGTGAATTTACTTTTGTAAGCTGGAAGCTGTGCTCGAAGGGGAAAAACAAACAAACAAGAAAATAAAAAATAAATAGGAGCAGAAGAGGTAGCCTGCCTCAAAAAGCTTCTTTTTTGGCACATGGGTGACTTGGACGCACTGTCCTGGTGTCATGGTAGGGAATACCCCAGTTTTTACGGCTGGTGTATCGCTCCTCACAACTCTCGCTCCCTACAAACACATTGTAGGGGGGGGGGCTTTCTCCCAACCTGTTGAAATGCAGCTCCTTTGCGTTGCCAGCCTTGAGCGGCATTCAGTATAGACTGGAGATGCAGTCTCAATCAATTTGTGTTTTGCTACTTTGCTTTAAGGGCTTAATGATGTGAGGAATGTGAGCAGAGCCTGGTGAGTGGGTGCCTTAGTCTGCGCTCTTGAGATACTACAGTAAAAGAAGTGTTCTAACATCATTTTGACACTCAACCTGATTAGAGAAATAATTGAGTTTGACTGAGTTGACTTAGTATCTAATGACATCAAAGACACGCGCTTAGACCCGTATTTGTGCGTCTCCCTCGAGAGCTGAGTTGGCACCGGGATTTGGAACAGTTTACCATCAAATTGCTGCTCTTAAGTAAGAAATGGAACACAGCAGGGTGACAAGTAGGCTGGATGTATATTCCTTAGCCAAACTGAAGGCCCCATATTACTCAAACAGGAGATTATTTTAAGAAAACTAAACCCACACACATTCTGTCGGTAACCTTAAGATATAAAAACGACCTCCTGCACCAAGAGAACGTACAGTTGTATTTTGCTTAGCACCTCCAGATAATAGAAAAACTGAATTTTAACTAATGTGTGTGTGCACGCATGCGTGCAAGTATGCACACGTTTATATGAGAATCTATGATTTGCTGCTGGAGCCTACTGTTTCAGTGTTTGTAAACCAATTCTGAAATCCCCCCTCAGGTGTCAGGAAGTGCTGATTTTTCCACAGGGAAAGGTTGCACACATGCATCAAGCCACACCGCTGAAGACTTTGCTTTAAAATAATTATATTTAAAACACATTTTTCAAAAAGGTATTCAGAGTCACTATGGCACTGAGCCTCCGGGGAGGTTGGGGCTCAGGGTCAGATAGAAAGTAGCACTGCTGCAGCCAGTAGGGATTTTAATTGCTGTGTCCCAGTTCCATACTATGTATTGTACTAATTGTATATAACATGTACTACATACCATACCTTTTTTGTGTGTGTGTGTGCAATCGTTATACAATAAATCAACATGTGCTTCTTTTATCACAATAATAATAAAAGACATAGAAAGGGCACTGTCAAATGTGGAACTTAGTTATTCAAACTCAAACAAAAAGAAAGTAAAACATTCTTCCAATGATTAAATACTTATTATGATTATAATTATTATTTTTAAAACTTTTTTATTATTCTTTTCATGACCTTAATCAAGATCCTGGGGCTGTTTCACCACTATTCACAATTTATTTTAATTTTGCGCCGCTGTGAGTCCCAGCTCTATTTCCTTTGTGCACTGCATTGTAGGATCAGAACAGAACAACGTGCGTCAAAAGCAAACTCAAAAACCAGGCAATTTTTCAGCAGGCATACTGACATTTTGAGTATACTTCACTTGCACAACACCCATTTAAAACACGCTGAAGATTAGCTTGAAGTGTGGAAGTGGGACAAGGCTATTGTCTGAGTTGAGGACACTTTAACTGTGTTAACAGCTTGTTATTGTTTCACATATCTGACTACATTTGACACAGTTAACCTTAAACTGACCCACAATTAAGTTAATCAAATGTTGAGCTCATTGCACACAGCACTACTCTGCACACGAGGCCAAAAGTTTCCCACTTAGAGAGTTAGATGAAACACAAAAGCATGTTTAGGTGCTTTTATACTGTAATGGTCCATTTCTTTGGCATAACAGCCATAAACCATAAACCACTAAGTTTAGAGGCTGCCAGTGAATCTTGTCAAAGAAAAATCAAACAGCAGTGCTGAAATGGGAAAGACTGACTACCCTTCTGCAAAAACACTAAAATACTGCAGTCAAAGAAATCATGCTTAATTATGCATCTTCAGCACCAGTATGCGACTGTATACCTAACTTGGTCACAAGATATATTGTCTTTAAAAATCTAACTTTTTTTTCTTTTCTGCAGCCATTTTAGGAGTTTGAGTTTGACTGTTTGAATTTTTGCATTGAAATTATTCAGTGTAAGAATTCTTTCAAGAAATGATGAAAGGGGAGAAAAAAAATATCTGATAGAGACATAAGCAGATAGAAGCAGCTAATGGGAAAGTGTGGCTCTAATGTCCCCTGGGACATTTTCTAAGCCCTTGAACATTTTCCCTTATTTCTTTGTTTATAAAGTAGGTAATGAGCATTTCACATTACTTCTTTATGGGGTTAGGGTGAGGGTTAGTTTAACCAACAACCAATTAGCACGTACAATGAGGAGTTAGGTCATTTTGGAGGACACTTTACCTTAAATTCATTGCCTGGAGGTATGCCCTAACCTTAATTTAACCCCAATCATGAAAGACCCCATTTGTACATATTCTCGATCCATCTGCAGTAAAACTAACTTGGAGACACCAACTTTTGTCCCCAAAAACTCATCCCAAATCAATTAACTCTAACTCAGAATTTAACCCCTGGAAGTTACATGTCTAACAGTTAGAAGAGCATGGATGGATGGATGTAAATCCATTATTGAAACAGATTCAAGGCCAGATAATTTGTTTAGTTTTTCATTCTGATTTTTAGTCATGCTAACAGTGTAGCAACTAACTGATTGTTTGACTAACTGATCTTACACAGATGGTGCCGTGAGGATGAACCTTAATGATTTTGGTGATCCTTTGACTTTTATCCTGCCATCATCAGGTCAAAATTTAAATTTCTCCAATACTGTGATTTATGATCAAATACCTTCAAAACTAATGGGATTCCCACCAGCACACTCTGTTATACGTGGTATTTAGTGCTACTTAGCATGCTCACATACATACATAATGGTGAACACAGTTAACGTTATACCTGTTGAACATCACCACATTAGCACTGTCATTGTGAGCATGTTGGCACTGTGATGTTTATATTTGGCTCCAGGCACCACGGTGCCCAGCCCCAGTTTGTGCCTCTCACGTATTATCAAGCCTTCGGGTCACAGAGGTAACCTTCAGGGCTAGTTCTTTCAGAGCTTGTATTATAAAGACCATTAAAAACTACAGGGTGTTTCAATCCTAGGTCAAATTCTGATAACCCTAAAGATTAATTCGTAAATAACTATGAAGATGTTTTGCAGTGCAGAGATCTGATGACCTTGTACTACAAAGACTCATGCTGCTCTGTTTTCACACTCCTGACACACAGATGTCAAAGGAGCCAGCATGCAGAATAACACTGTGTTTGTGAGACGCACAGTCAAGGTCAGGTTGTAGAAAGCCTCAACCCGGCCACACAGAGTCTAAAAGGGGGTGTCTTCGAAGAGGATTTTACTGACAACTGTAAATCTGATCTTGAGGGCATAAGTAATTTACTTTGCCCACTTGAACCTTTTCCTGTGACATTTTCTATAAATATTGGCCATCGTGCTGCTTCCAAGAACAAAACTACAACAAACTGTGACTCATAATCCAATGTTGTGTCTTACTTTAAAACCAAATGGTAAATGGATCCATCTAGCACTTTTCTCGCCTTAACAACCATATTCAAAGTTCCTTACACTACAAGCCACATTGACCCATTCACACGGTGTTTTTCTATAACACAAATACTCACACACCGTTGTTTCATCGAGGGCAATTTGGGGTTCAGTTTCTTGCCGAAGGACATTACAGCATGCGGGGGAGCCAGGGATCAAACCACCGACCCTCCGAATAGCAGACAACCTGCTCTACCTCCCAAAGCCACCACAGCCTCCAGATCCCTGTTTCCCCAGTTTAAACATAATCTCACTTTTATCTGTCAAAACATTTACACATACTTACTCGGTCATGAAGTTTCTCTCTTTCTGTCCCTCTTAATGTTCACCAATTACACACATTACTTGTTCTGTTGCTGATTCCTGGCCTGAGACCTACATGTCACCATTACTGTGGTGATATCATTCATCCAGCAGAGAACTGTTGTTCTAGTGATCAATAGCTACTGAAAAATAAATGAGAAATGGTTCTGCGAGATGAAGAAGGAGTGCCATACAATACCCTTGACTTCTGGATAGAGGTCACCATGGTTTATCCACTTTAAGCTTATTAATTACCAACCAAGAGAAGTGCATCATTACAGACTCTCTGCTTGCTCTTTAACAGTTTGGGGTCAAGTGTCAAGCTTGTTTAGAAGGTTACGCAGCATGTTTGTTGTGCCAAAGTCTAATCTGTGTTTATCATTAAAACATGCAAACTTTTTTTTTTTAAATTTGATTCTGTTAGATCAAATTAAAAAAAAATAGGTTGTTAGATCACACTTAAAACCTATTCTCTGTCATCTATTCAAAGGCAAACCCAGTATGGAAATATAGGTGTAAAGATACATATGCAAATGCATTCGAGATGCACATTTTGTTCCTCTAGGGCAGACCTTATACTATTCCACTCACTGAATGTATATCAAAGTGAAACATTTGTCCATAACTTGCATATAAGAGGTGCATGTGAGTTTACTGAGGGCTATGTGGTTGCTGTGAGACATTAAATTACCTGACGGATGCAAGCAGATTTTTTTTTCCCAACTAAATTACAGTTAATGGACGGTGCTGATTCATATTTATTCCACACACATTATTCTGGGTTGTGCACCTCATAACATAGTATACTGTGTGTCAGCTGTATTGGCATAACTACTGAAATGCATCAATGAAGCTGATTTAGACACCTGTAATAGAGTACTGATTTCTAATAAATTTTATATAAAAAAGTGTATGTAAACATGGTTATACTCAGAGATAAAAATCTCTTTTCTTTTTGTCTGTTTTTTGTGTAGTTTAGGGACAGCTGTGACTTTCTGGTGTCCTGTCTGACATGATTGTACTTAAATCTTCAATGGCTCTCATCTGGAGCTCAGCCCACTGAAAAAAAATAAAATAAATAAAAGGACCATGTTTCAAATTGCTTTTTTTTTTTTCCATCGTTTTTTAGCACTTACACCTTCCATCCCATCTGGTGGGCTATTCTCCCAGTTACACATTTGCATTGGTATGAGGCAGTTGTGAAATATTCAGTGAAATCACCAAACATTTTGCGTCATTGCACAAAATGGATTTAATTGACAGAAGCAAACAAAAATATGTTGCTTTTTTTTTCCAGACTGGTCCTTTCAAGGTGAAAATGTAGAACCTGAAGCATTTACAAACAATATTTTTCCTTATGATACAATTCCTCAGTCTTTTGCAACCTCTCTATCCTTACATTTCTAAACAAGCGGGCTAGGACAGGAGTATTTTCCAACAGTCGAGGGAGAAAAGGACTGGGTATGCTGAACTAGATAAATAGGATGAAATCTGATCACAACGGCCTTGATGTCTAACTCAGGCATTCAGTGTAAGGAACCAAGGGACAGGATAAGGGAGGACACTGACAGCTTGTACCCTTGCGGGCCAAATCCCGACCCCTGTTGTCCTTCCAAGTTAGGGAGCATTCCCAGTTGATAGACACTATGTTGTGTGTGCCCTGTCTGGCACAAAGATTGTCGTACCCTTGTAATCTTCCTTACTCCTGCTATTTATACTTTTTATAACCCATTTAAATAAATTATTTTATTATTCCCTCTTTTTTTTTTGTCCTTTTTGGGGTTGCTGTCCCTGAGCCATATTCCTACATCCTTTGAGGAAGAAGCACTCCAACTCTTCATTCCAACCATCCATCTGTGCTGGGGAATATGGATCCATCTGAAATCATACTGTTGACTGTAGTCTACAGTATATCTGGGGTCTTAAACTGGCAGGCAGATTTGGCCCTGGGTCTGGCCTACTTGATGTCATTGATTACAGGCCATTTGATTTATCCCTATGAACTACTAAAAACGACAGGTTAAATGCAGATGTTAGCAAATATTTTAATTTAATACTTGCTGGATACACCAGAGTGATGTGTGAACACAAACACAAAGGCACTCTTTGGGTAACCCAAGTTTATGGCCAGGTCATTGGATATGAAGAATCAATATCATACGAGTGTCACAAAATTATTTTATTTGACTATAGACTGGTCACAGCATAATGTCTGGGTTTCTACAATTTGTTACTGTGTGGGTTTCCTGCAAGTCTCAACATCTTTGTCTTTGTACCCAAGCAGAAGTCTTAAACATAAATTTCACAGCTCAGGGTAGGCCTTACTGAATTCTCCTTTAAAAACACACAAAGTGGTTACAGCCAATACTTCACAGGAGAGAAGCTGCTCACCTTGCATCCACAATGTGCTGTGAGATGATTAATTTCCAGAGGAAATCCGTCCTGCTGAAATATGTTACACACAGAACATGTGTGTAATTAAAATAGAAGTGTAGCAGAACGACTAGATATTGAGTTTAAATTTGCTCTCGTAGAAAATTGGGGCACCATATTCTATTGGAAGGAAAATATTTAAATCAAATTAATCATTCTTATAATCAGAAGTAGTAAATTCTCGATCCAGGGATCTTTTTTTTCTGCTTTGAAAGAATACACAAGACAGAGACCTGGCAATAAATGATGATAATGATTCATTTTATGGCTAGAAGTCTATAATTAGCTGAATAAATGAGGTATGAATAATGAACATATGACAGAGAGGTCAGAATCATACAGATGAATAAAGTAGATTTTTGAATGATAAATTGAACTGGTCACTTAGTTTGGTGATAGTGAAATGAAGTGTGGAATTCAGAATTACCAGAGAACGGCAGAATGCTAGGGGAATTAATAATTTCTCGAGGACTTAAAATTAATAATTCAGAGCACTATCCGACATCAGTTCTTATCACCGACAGCAGAAGTGAAGTTTCGCCTATTTTTACAGCGTTGTCTTGGAGCTGGATCCCTTTCAGTTGGACCCAAATGGTGTGACTGACGCTGTGCCGGCTTACTGGGGGCTCTCCTGGCGAGTTGACCCTCCCAAAGGGTTGCTCAGCTGATCCAGTGATCTCACTCCAGCATGGATGGAGCAGAGATGAGGGCTGATGGTGGCAGAGGGTGCTGGAAGATGCAGCCTCTGCTGTTTCTTGGGCCACTGTGGTTGTAATCGGCTAGAACTCTGCGACACTGACTTTCCTTAACTAAACTCGTTAAATAGCATGAGAAAGCGAGACTTACTGAAGTACAAAAAAAAAGAAAAAACTTTGGCTCATTAGAGCTACAAACTAAAGGCTGGTTTCAGATAAAGTTCAAAGAGGGACGGTGGGGGTGGGTTTTCTTTGTCTGGTCAGTGTTACTCTGAAACTTTTATTAAATGGTCAGAAGTTCATCTCAGGACTGTAACTTCTGCCAAGGAAGTCTGCAAAACTTCATTCAAAACCCACCATTTATCTCCTATAGTGGTATTCCGATGAGGGGTGTCCTCATTTCAGAAGTTATCTGGATGTGATTACAGTTCAAATGGGCATTCGTGGCAGGATTGTGTTTATTTATAAGGCCTAATAAGTGACTGCATTGATCTTTCTCTGGGAGCTGAGCTACACTAGATCCTCGTCAGGGTAAAAACCAAAAGTCTTTTGACGGCTGGTAATTTTAGTCTTGGCTTCCTTTTAATAAAACAGTAAATGTACAATTTAAGCTGGGAGTCTTCACGTTTATCATATTTTACATAATATATTAGGCTGTAACTCTTATGTCATAGTCATAATAATAAATCATATGTTGTATTTTCTTATTCTGCTGCAAAGTACAAAATGACCCCTGCCACAAACATTAAGCTGAATTAAGCAAAATTAAGAAACCTTGAACAAATTAGTCAAACGCTGGCAAAGAAATGTCAGCCCTTGGCTGAAGAACCTGCAATCAACCATGAAGAACTGAAGTTTGGCTAAGATGAGAAGATCTTGCTACAGAGCCTCAGTGGTATCAAAGGAGACTGTTGGAGGATTTGAGAGCTTCTCTCTATGTACTGTGTCCACGTCCTGTTGAAGCATTGGCTAAACCTCAACCGACTCTCTCTGTACTCAAGATTTTCAGCCCATCTGTGGCCTCAGAATGGCAAAGGCAACAAAGATGAGTCCGTAAGTGCAGACCTCTTCTTGTGCTCTGACATTTTTGAAAAGGCAGTAGATGCTGTTCTACAGTTTCCTCATCTGCCATGAAGATCCCGTTGTGACTGAAGTGTGAAGGGTGGCAGTGGAAATAAGTTCAAGACCTTCATTTTGTTCTGTGCATTCTTTCTGGAGGAGCTTAAAGAACCTTGGGTTTTAATGAATGGTTTTTCAATACTTTGTTTACCCCTGTTGTTAAGTAGATTCTGGATTTGATTGCACCTGCAAAGCCAAGTTAAACCAGTCAGACAAACTCCACAGATAAATTCTAATTAGGCCTCAAATTGCTTTGCAAATTTACAGAGCAGATGAAAGTCCTCATACTTTCACAGTCACTTATCTCACATCAAGACTCTTCTTGCTCTGTATAGAGTTCTTAATATGCAAAAATCACATACTATTCTGACTTAATGTAAACCAACCAACACAGTACTGTTCAAGACAGTCTCTACAGTGGACATTGCTGTGCAGGACACCGAAAAGTCTATTTCCGTCTCCCTTCTGTTCAAGAATCTCTGCATATCATCTGCCAATGCAGACAGTGCTTGCATTGGTTTCACTGGTTCCCTTTCTCATTGTAAGCTCTCAAATATAAAATATGACAAGATATTCTATCATTGTCTTTATCAAAATTTTACTCATTATTGTCCCCAGTCTTGCAGGCATGAATGATTAACATTTACATGAACAGAATTTCATTGTTATTTTGTACTAATAAGACTGTAACTTTGGAAACAACTCACATGATTTGACTAAGTAAAACTGCTGGAGCTTTGTATGAGGAGGAAACAGACTTAGAAAAAAAAAGCAAAGCTATTCTTTAAGATTTTTTTCGTCACTAACATGGCACCATGTTCAGATTCCCAAAATGTATAGTTCACCATCTAATGCCTTTTTGGATGTGAAGTTGACTACAAATCTATGATCTATGTAAGCACTTTCAGCGGTCGCCTCAACTAAAACACTGATCAATAGCACATCTGGCCTCTAATCTGGATAAGATAAATCTCTAGAGAACAGCTTAAAAATTTGCCTCAGTCTATTTTTCAAATTGTGTAGGCGGATGTCAGAAATCAACAAAAGCATTATCTAATGGAAATATAAAATAAATAAGCCTTCACAGCGGTGAAGTAGAAGGACCAGACACATTCACCATCACCGGGACACACAGTTCCATTGGATAGCCTCTCATTACATTTTAATGATGTGGCTTCAGAGACGGCCTTAAAAGCTGTCTGTCTCTTTGGGGCTGCATGGTAATTGAAAAGAGGTTTCAATCTGGTGCATGGAAGCCAGCAGGGATATTTCTGAAAATAACCCCCATTTTAATGAGTTTGTTCATTAAAAGTTTAACAATTTCCCCAGAAAATGTAGATGGAATTTCATGCCGAGTAGGAAAATCACATAGAGTATAATGACAAATTAGAAATCAGAAATTAGAGTGATATTAGCCTAACTTCAGTAACATTCACATACATTTTTTGTTACCAAAAACAGAAAGGCATTCTGTTAGTGTAACACAAAAAACATACAACATGACCTCAGTAAAAACAGTTTGCTTTTGTCTTTTTCACTCACTATCACTCTTTCTCTCCTTCTTTTCTTCTTGCCCTCACAATCATATGTACATATGCAAACACACATAATCAATCCAAAAACCAAGAAAAAAGATGAAATAAGAAGATGTGCCCAAACAGTTGAGAGTGAGAACGGGAACTTGAGGACTAATTCCAGTTATATTTTCTGCCCTGCGTGTCACAAAACTTTTTTGCAATAATTATGATGTATTGTGTTCAAAATTTCATAACCTATTCCACTGCAGAGCTTGAAGTTTCTTCAATTTGCAGGAACACTGCTGCCACACACACATTTAAGGAACAAAGAGCTAAATCCAAAACCTGATTAAAACACATCCCTTCACAATAGCACTTGCACTGCACTGGGGCCTGCCCACATTTGGTTTTCAATTATCCATTGATAATTGCATATGAGCATCCCATTGGGGCTGAGTCTCTGGCCACTTGATGAATTAAATCCAATATTCAGTCAACTTTCAACTAAGTGCTTTGGTCCAGCAACTGTGAGAGCAGTGAGAACCAACCACGGTGTGTGTGTGCAGACTGGAAAATAAAACTAGTGAGCTAAAAGTGGCTAAAATCAGCATAAAGTTGCAGAGCTGAGTGTTATCGGCACTGCATTATGACACTTTAACATTATCTAACTATTTAATTCATTGTAAAGACCACAAATATATAGCTGTCAAACGTGGCTTCTGGCTTTAGGCAGCAAAGAAAATTTTGATCTCCATCCAGATGTGGCAAATTAGCAGGTCAGAGTTCTCTTATACAAGCAGTGATACATTGTGTTTGAAAATGTCATCACTTCAGTTTGTATAATATGACACTACCACACCACAAAATGCAGCTTTGCTCATAGACAGTTTCCAGTTGATGATTGCTCTGATATTTATTGATTATATCCACATCAAATCTGTGATATTACATCTCTTTCATGGGTTGACTGCGGGGCAATTTTGTTAATGTCATCACATCTTTACTAGCACACCTACAAGGATGGGGCCGTCATTGTTAAAAGTTAAACCTGTGCTTTTCCTGCTGAGGCTCATGGAGCATTGCTGGCAGTAGAAGCAAGTGCAACAAAATGATAAAAGATTTTTAACTTGTTAGCTAGTTGTGCTAGTTCTAGCAGATTTATTTATTTATTTATTTATTTTACAATCCTGCCCAAACTCCAGTCCTCCAGTTGTTTTTCCTTCAGATAGAATATCTGCCCTGCCACTTTCAGGTGTTACAGCTACTTAACCAAGTCTAATCTATCTTAACATTACCATTTGAGTGGTGAATGCTGGGGACAGTATACTGCCTGGGAATAAATGCTGTCTGAAAAGCCTAATTCAGGACATGAAAAGAATGTTAACTGGAGAAGAGTTTTTCTTCATTGCTGCTGCACAGAGCCAGGGTCTGTTAGAAAGTCACAATGCCAGGGTTATCTGTGAACTGATCGTAGGAGCTATGCTTAGCCTTTTCAGGGTGGAATATTCAGAGCCATGTAAATATGCTTGTAACTGTTAAATCTAAAATAAATATATTGTGAAAAAAAAATGGACACTTAGCGTTCCATGAAATACAATTTAGCTGTCAAGTCCTCTCCGTGATGCTATTGCACGGTCTGATTGCACTTGTTCCAAGCTGAAATGTCAAATGTCACTTCACTTATCAGGCATGATGTTGAACATTACATAAACTTAACCACACATAATTGCATATTCTATTACATCCTTCTGACTCTTAACGTATACCATTGTACACATTTGTACGTACTGACAAGCCAACATCTTGAATGTGTCCACCTATAGTGTTTGTTTGTTTTTTTTTAAATAAAAATCTAATCAGATTCCTGTATATCATATGCACTTGCCGATCTTATTCTACATTCATATTCTCATATGTTACCTGAAAAACAACTAACTCAAGTGTGTTAATGATGTTGGACAGTGTTATTAGATCCACTAATTCTCCCTTCTATTTTTCACTCATCACTCCATGACTGCGTTTGGCCCCTTCCACCCTGTTCCTCGACCACCTATTCACTCTAGGTCTCTATATCTCACACGGCTAATGTGACATTTATCTGTAATTAGACTCTTACATATTTTAATAGAAAATGATATCCCTTAAGGTCTCCCTGTCATTTGTATGGGCAGCCATGATGATAATCGGGTCCTAGAAAAAACATTCTCAATGACATGGGCTGTCATCCCAAATTAGCAGGCGCAAAATCCTTATCAGGGGAGTGACCTTCTAGAGCACGGCTCAAACTTAGGCAACATGTGGAAAGAGAATAGCCGATGTGTCTGCATAGATACATTATTATTTGCATACTACCTCTGTTGAACTTACTATATTAGATATTTGTTAAGACCACTGAAGCCATAGTTTGTGGTGCTGTTGTACTGTGTAATGTTGTACAGAGAACCATATATGTTGGCAAATAATTAAGCACGCCTTAGTATTTACTGCAGTGCTGGTCAAGCTTCCAGCCTACAGGATTTTTCTGTCTGACCTATCAAGACTGAGGCTCACATTTTAGTTAGGGGCTCTTTTTCCTGGTACTCTTTTCTCTTGTAAAAAAAAAAAAAAAAAAAAAAAGCAGCATCAGATCTCTCTTTGTTGACATGATGGCCCGTGAATATTCTATGTGAACAAGTGGGTTTGCTCAGTCTGCTCGTTCTATAAAGCTCCTCCTGTGAGGGTGCACATCTTGTGAGCTACATTAGTTGGTGATGAGTGATCATTTAGCCATGAGGCATGGTGTGATGAAAAACCTGAAAGTGCATAGTACAAAATATGTTGTGCTGTCCAGCTCAGTCAATGAGTGATACTCATCCAAACTATTAACTGTGCGTTAATTGCACAGTTCATCACAGCCCCCTGTAAACATCAAAGGTGTTTGCAGCAGTTTCTGTTCCCCACGTGCAGACAAAGTGGACAGGTGGTCTGTGGTGGGACACATGATGCAGTCTAGCAGTTATTGTATTATGAGGGATTTATCTGTTTTTCTCACTGGCAACAGATCCCATGAAAAGATCCAAAACCAACAATGAATTGATGACCATTAACAAGTGTTTCCTGATTGCTTATGGAAGAATCCAGCTGATTTATGTTACACTCTCAAGTGCCCGCCGCCACTACTGCAGTGCTAGAGAGGATTTACGTTGTCAGTGGAAAAATGGATGTTATCACGGTCAGTGGTTCCCCCTCTCTGATGGTAGTATGAGTAAATGTGGAAGTTGTTCAGTCTCAAAGAACTAGTCTGAAACTGGTTATAACACAGGCTTTGGGAAGAGAAAAAAAGATCCTTGTCAGAGATTTGCTAGGTAGCGGCTCACCACTGGCCTCATGTAGGCAGACTACTTGGTCTTTACCGGCCCGTGGTTGATCCATTGTCAGCAAGCTGATAAGACTGCGATCAATAAAGGAAGATCAAAAAAGTGATTGAGAAAAGGTAAAACTGATTTTATAGCGGAGGCTTAAGGGCTCTTTAGTTTTTTTCCCCGACATTCTCAGTTTGTTATTGTACTAGCTGCTAACAGCACAACTTAGAAAAGATGTCCAGGTGCTACCTTTTTGTTGAAGTTTAACTAGATCATAACCTTTATTTCAACATACTGTATATCTGGTTCTACAGGATCTGCTGGACAGGTCTAGCAAAAGCCTTAAAACTGAAAGTATTTGCAGCGTGTCCACCTACAATCCAGATTTGTTCATAGCTGAAATCCCCATCCAGGTTATAGAACATGATGAGTCAAATAGATTTAGGCAGAGCCAAGACTCTTAATGGCCCCAGACTGCTTGAAAGCTAAGCAATGGTTTTCACAGGATCTTGTGTATTGTGTACAAACGGTGGGAATAATATGAATATAGTGTTTTGTACTGAAATGTCTGATTTCAACATGAAAACAGAGATTGGTATTGGAACAAATAAAAAGCAAAACTATTAGCCAATACAGTGTTTCACAGAGACCTTACTGTACACATGGCCATATCTATTTTATTTATCCTTATACATCCACAGAGCTATCTCTTTGTCCCTTATCTTCAGTCTCTCGTTCTCCATATCTGGGGAGCTCTCTGCTCAAGAATGATATTAGATGGTTAAGGCGGTTGAGTGTGGCATATTGGGAGTAAAATGTGAGACAAAGCAATTGCATTTCATATTGAATAGGGAATAAGGGACAACATGGACTCCCCCTTCACACCTCTCATCGTTTGGACTTCCAACAGAGACAGATGAAAGTCCAGAGGAAATTGAAAGGCCTTATCAGTTAATCCGATAACCCCATAAATTATGGAGCCTGTCAGTCTCTCAACTCTGAGACCAGATTTTTATTTTTTATTTTATTTTATTTTATTTTTTTTTGTAGAGAAATGCAATTGGTTTTCATTAAGATTTAAAGACGCAAACGGATGATTCTGCACCACAGTGAATGTGATAAGGATGTATACTTTCACATACCAGTGAAATTACATCATGTTGAGAGCTCTAAATGAGCAAAACTAGTTCTGCCTTTGCAGCTTAATGCTGACAAAGTAGTGGTCACTTGGGTGGAACAACCCTCTCGCCCTTTCATAGCCAAACTAACTGAATATGTTAGTTTGAATATGTCAAAGAGTCAAGGCTTATTTATGATTGGAGAAGGATAAATGGCTTAAAACTGTCAAGGAACAGTGACACAACACAATATTGTCTGAAGCCGTGTGGACTTCTGTAAAATCTCCATTAAAAAAAATAAGTGTAAACATCATAGGGTCTGTACACACAGTACTAGTAAATAAAATCTACTCGTTTTGTATCTTAAACAAGAATAATGTATATTAACATAAATCAGATTGAACCATAGTTTATAGTTTGACACCAAACAAGAAAAAAATGGTTAAAAAATAATTTGAGGTCTATTTCCAGTTATTATGCAGGTGGTCGGTCTCTCCTGGTGGGCAACAGCCGCAGAGAGCTTTGTCAGCTCCTCAGTGCGGTACCTGCCGTTATACTGGGAATTCCCTGACATGCAGTTTGCTGTGCAAAGCGAAGAATGTATAGGCTCTGCGGTCTGTGGTGTCCTCTCTGCTCGCTGGGAGATAGAGGCTGTGCATTTGCTTCATTTTGGAGTGGACCCTCAGGAAAGAACGAACCTGAGAGAGAAGCGGTGGCTGAAATCAGTGTCATGGTAAACTTTTCACACCTCTGCGTCAGATGACTGGCAGCCAACCATGACACTTCGTTGTGAGGCCTGTAGCCAAATTGATTATATGAAGGATATGTGACATAGAAGTCCCAGTTCAGTTCCAATAACCTATTTCAAATGGTTACGGAAACAATTGGAGGAGTTGTCATGGGTTAAGAAAGTTTGTGAAATTCAAAGTAAATACAGAGGTATCACTGTGAGTTATTTGTAATATTTTCTGCATTCCTAGAGAAAGCCAAGAATGTCTCACACTGACAGGACGAATGCTCGAACAGAGCAGGTTTCAGAGCATTAATAAGATGGTCAGCAGCACTGATGTTATTCTTCTACCTTACTACTTTCAACTCTGGTTTCCTCAGCTGTTCATAAAATGTGTTTTGTTTAGAATTCTTCCATGTGCACTCAACTTGATTGCATTTCCTTTAATATGACAGCTCATTTAATCAAAGACGCACATTTTCTAATGGAACTTTCTTTGAATCAAAGAGGAGCAACTCCAACTCCAAAGAGGCCAAATAAGGACTTTATATGTCAAATGAGGATAAAACTATAGACTGAATTCTCTGAAAAATGAAACCTCTGTGATCTGACAGTGAAAATTATGTCATATCTCAATTCTCTATTGAAAGATCCTAAGGTCACCATAAGATTAAGTGTGGCAATGCTTTGTGATTAGGGTCAAGAACACTTTGAACCAGGTTGAAATTTCTGCTGCAATCAAACAAGTAAGCTACTTATACATTTTGACCTTGGCATGGTGTTTAACTCTCTGTCGACTGCCTACCTTAACAAAAGTCTGTGGAAGCTTCAGAGCTTCTGCTGTCCTTCTCCCTGCAGCTTTAACTCTAAATCAGAAGAATCTGTCAAAGCCTTACATTTACTGGAATCAGCCTTAGGAAAAGTTCAGTCTGAGCCAGATCCGTGTTAATGCTTGGTCTATTGTTGCTGTTACTGAGCATAATCAACTGAGACATTTAATAAAGGGGGGGGGGGGAGCACCTGAACAAATGTTTCTATATGCTAGAACTTATCATGTGTCTTGGTGGCACAACCGCGAGAGCAAAGCAGTGATGTCTGATCAAAACTACACAGGGAAGAAGGAGCACTTGTTGGATGTTACCCCAGCAGAATGAGATATGGTTGAGGGCATTGCAAATGTGCTGAAAGCAGCGATGACAAACGAGACATGGCCTATAGCTGCACAGTTACACTGACTGAGCACACACAGCTCTATGAGCATCAGTGAATCGCGCTGAAGACAAGAAAACAAGAAATGCAACAACGAAAAAGATGTTTGGCAGATTGTCTTGAATACGGTTGACTAAACTGGGAAAATGTGTCTGCCAAGGCCGCCACATACCTGGGTAAGGTGGACCAGTAAGGAAAAGTACAGTATGGGATAAAGTTACAGCTATCAATCACAATCTGCCACCCTACTGCCAAAAGGAAGTCATGCGTTAAATAGGTATGTTGTGTTATTATCACTCATTTTAAGGGGCAAACAAATGTCTCTTTAGTTGTAGCGCCCTTGACAGATTTGATAAAAGCCATGTCTGGAACACTCCTCTGACAAATGTCAAAACATGTCTGAAAAAGTGCAGACACTCTTGCGTGTTGCTCTGGTGGCTGGCTGCTCCATGAGAACAGGAACAATTTTCACTGCATGGACACTTCAGTGTGGGAGCAGGGGCTGTCCTGCTACAGGGAGATTATCGGGGAGGGGTGATACACCTGTCACCTTCTCCTTTTCCTGTAAGTTTAAAATCTGCTCAATTACTGTTCGAGAAGGAAGCACCAACATTAATATAAGCTCTGCAGCACTTCAGTGTATACATGTAGTGAATCCAAAAAAAAATTGTCTAAACGGATCACAAACTTCTTGCATTTTGCTGGTATTTACAAAACTTTGCCCAGCCCGGAATCCTTAGGAATCACATCTATAGGACAAATGTGCACCTAACAATTTTGTGTCATCTAAAGCAAACATTCATGACAAGAGTTTCATCACAGACCTGCAATTTCTTTTTATTATCAATTATTTGGGGGGCGTTTTATGCTTTTATTAGATAACAACAGTGGAGAGATGACAAGAAACAAAGGTGAGAGGGTTGCAACAAAGGTCACGGGCTTGGTTTGAAGAGCTAGCCCTTCATGGCCCTTCATGGCCCTAAGCCAAGGGGGTGTCCCTACTGACCTGCAGTTAACGTTTACCTTTTTAATGACAGAAACCACAATCTTTCCCTAATCCTAATCAAGTGTTCAATTTTCCTAACTTTACCATATCCAACCCCCAACAATCATCAGTTGTTAGCAGTTGTATTTGCCATAACCTGAACCATGATCTTTCCTCAACCTTAACCATAAATAACTTGTGCCATATGTGGACACTGTAAAAAGAGAGAAATTTGAAAAGGTTGGCTCTGAACATAAAAAAAGGTCTTTTTGATCTTTGCGGTTGAGGTGCTTTAGGTCAATCTTTTCGTTGCCCCGGGCAGTTTTCTTGTGTGACTTCCTTTGTAACAGTTCTCTCTTTCACTTATTGTTGAATTTTCTTATTTAGAAATATGTCAGGAAATTTGATAGTGGGTATAAGCTTGATACTCCTTTCGTTTCTCCATTGTTCTGGCACATCAACAAGTCAGCGAGTCAATGGATCTGGTTTATTCACTCCCTAAAACAGAAACTGTTCACTGGTTGTAAATAGCTTCTTGTTTATAGGAACCTGCAGTTAACTTTAATCTGCCCTACTACATCTGCACCAACTGACAAAGTATGGTATTACTTTACATTTAAGCTCGGTTATGATATTTGAAAATGTGCAATACCAGAAAGAAAGACTCATACAGAGTTTGCTTGAACATCTCAGTAAATTCTGTGCCACCACAATACCAACAATCTGTATTGAACAATCCATCCATTCTCATACCACTTATCCTCTTACGGGCCACAGAGGGGCTGAAACCAAAACAAACCAACAGACTTTGGGCAAGAGGCGAAGTACAGTCTATCACAGGACTGTCATATAGAGACAAAGAACCACTCACATTCACACCTATGGGTAATTTAGAGATGCCGGTTAACCTAATCAGCATATCTTTGGATTGTGGGGGGAAGCAGGAGTACCCAGAGGGAACCCACACAGGCACAGGGGGGACATGCCAACTCCACACAGAAAAGCCCTGACCCGGACCCACTAACCACTGCACCACCTTGCCACCCTGAACTGTCCGATATCAGACACAAAATGTGTGATATGTCTTTGGGTATCTCCATTAAAAACAGTTACTTGTACTCTCTGATTTCTCCATCTCAACAATATTAAGTGATTGTTCATATAACCTTCATTCTAGCACATCCCTCCTACCGCCGTTCCTCTGCCTCCTCCTTTACTCCTTTACTCAGAGGCCTTGTTGACCTTATTATAAATATTTTGACCTTTTCACCCAGCTGGCCTCTCCAGTTGTGGACAAGGGCACATTACTGGTAAGTGATCAGTCGAACAGAATGGCTGACAAGGGCTCAGATGGACAGGACAGTGGGTGGTAGAGTGCTGGGGGCGGGGCTCAGGCTGGAAAGTCTCCTGAATGTCAAAGATGAGGGCAGCGATGAGGAAGAAAGAAGGTGAGAAACACAGTGGAGTCGAGGCACCCCGGTTCGCTGTTCACTGTCCAGATGACCCCTCTCACTATCTCTCAGCAGAAGGATGTGCCTGCCAGCGACTCAGTCCATCATGTTGACTCCAACAGCTGAGCAACATCTGTTCATTAGATTTGACAGATGAAAGAGAGGCCTGTGAAGATGGGATGTGGAGGATGAGAGTGAATCCCACATAATGCATCTCTGATATAATTATGAGGAGCTCATGTGATACAGCAGCCTGGTATGCTGTTGTGTTCCTAGTCTCTTGTGCATGTGATGTGCACAGCAGGCTGCACAGGTAGGTAGCAAGAGAGGGAATAGTGAGTGGCAATCGAGGCATTTGCTTCATCCGTCACGCTTCTTTCAGCTCTATTGTGCTGTGCTGAAGGTCTTTCTCTCCATTACATTGTTTTGTTGCTTTTTTTCCCCCTCAACCTCTGAAATGTCACAGGGAAATGGGCACAAAGCATTGACATGGATGAGAACCGATAAATAATACAGCATACATTACCTTCCCGCTCTCCTCCCCCCACCGCATACACCTCCTTTCACCTGAGCTTGTGCGTTTGTAGGGGACAAGACGATGGAGGGCAGGTACCCAAGGAACACTGGAGGGTGGGGTGGGGGGGTAGAAACACTTCAGTGCACATAACATATAGATTTACAAACAAAGCCGCATGCATCTTGTGCACATTTCTATGCAGAAGTAATTTTAATTTTTAATACAACACTGCAATACGCAACCTAGCAGGAAAAATACGCTCAAATAACACACAGATGAATAGACCTGATAAAATGAAGTCAAACCTGAAAATGCACATACAACCTTGCACATTATATACCATAGCTGATGCTTCTTTATTACCATACGTAAACTGTAGTGAAGATGCTTGTGAGGGCATGCATCAGGATATACGTAGCAAGAGTGGCCACGAATAGACTGAATTTGATTTTATCACCCGGGGGAAGCAGGTCACACCACCCAGGGCTTTGACAAATACTGTGGCTGAGGAAAGGGATTTGAAAGAAAGGTCAGCGAGTGCAGGACTGAGACAGAAAAGACAATTAAGTCGTTGCTATAGCTATCTGAAGTTCAAACACAACACTCTGTCCACTCTCCTCCAGCCTTATCTCCCTCACAACAGCAACACTGTTGGCTACCTGCGTGATAGTTTTTTCTGCAGGTGATAGGCATTGCTGACACATTTTGAGACACACGGAGCGTTTTCCATGTGTTCTTGGCATTTGATGGGGACTGATAAGGCTGTATCTGGGAGGGAATACTTGGTACCTTCAAACATAACAATATGGTTCCTTAATGGTTAACATGATTCAAGATGGACAGGGACCACCTGCATATCTGCAACCTGTTTTGTTTTTTTCCACTTTAGCCACAAAGACAAGTCCAAATGGACACATTATTTTATTTTAGGGGGTTAGGTAACCACTTCACCACTAAATATTTGACTACTTTCATTGTAGAAGTTGATGTACTTTAATACCTTTTGCTGATCTAAGAGTGGGGTTTTCAAAGTCTGACACTGTATAACCCCCTTCAGACAAGAAGGTGCACCCCCCACCCCGCTTAGTTTACTTGCTTAACTTCACTAAATTCCTGGATGCCTACGGAATCAAGATAACGCTATTTGATCCCTTAGACAATCAACAATTGAACCAAAACAGCCTCATATTGCTGCTTGACATAACATCAGACTACACCAAATACATGCAAAAGGTCTGTCTTGAGGTATATTAGTTAGGCTATTAGTTTCTGACTCTGGGGAAGTGGGAAAAACAGTAAAATTTCCTCAAACTACTGTATTTCTGAACGATCCCTTCAACCAAATCACATACATTTACTCTGCTCCACATGATCACTTTTTGATAACTAATGTAATAACTAATGTAATATTTTTTTCACTTCCATTCACTGAGCCTCCCTTGAAACTGTTTGTAGTCCTCCCTGAGGAGGCCCGCCTCCAACTCTGAAAACCTCTGATCTAAGAGATAATAAATTACAGATAATAGATCATTTTGTCATTATCCACTGGTGTGCGTTCGGTTCCTCCTTTCCTCACTTGCAAAGCTGTGGTTGTAATCTCGGCTGTGCTGCCACAACAGAAAACCATATAAAGTGCTGTTGCCATAAGCTTGTCATTTTTCAATCTAACTTATTGTTCATGGACATAGTTGTTATTTTATTAAACCTCATATTTTGCCAACTTCATTGGTTTTGGTTTTTGGTATGAAGCATAACAAAGTTTCAGTGAGAGCTGTTCTTCCACAGCAAATCCACAAGTTTCACTTTATGCACAGAACAAAGCACCGGTGACTGATGGCTTCAGACTGCTATTACTACCCACCTGATCACCTGCATCAACCCCTTTTTGTCATGTGCAAAACTGTGGGATACATCAAGGAACACACCTGTCAGTACAGCATCTCATTGCGGGCTTTGCTCATACTTCACACATCAGAAACACAAGCCCTTGCCTTGCAAAAATTCTATTTTCTCCTTGAGCAGTTTGCTTCTCATCTTTCTACATGACTCTAAATGAGGCTCTCCTTTACAAAACAGACAATTATTTCAGGGCATTGAATATTTTGCACACTTGGCTAAGAGTACTTTTCCCTCACAGTCAGCATGTATAGCACGTTACGGCATGTTGACATTTTCTTTTCTGATTTAAGCTTGGCGTGCATTGTTGTGTGTCATGGTCATGATTTAATGAATAACATCTTTAAAGTTGATTTGGTGCCAATGGATCCAATATATATATGTAGTATCCAGTAGGATTTTGGCCCTGTTCCTTTTTGGAATAAGTTAAAAATTGGTTTGGGTCCAAAATAAAACAGTGTAAAGTAAAGAAAAATCTTGTTTTCAGTATATTTTTGCTGATGTACAGGTAAATACAGGCTCCATACATCTCTGGAACTGGCAGATGCACGGCTTTGAACTGTGAGTCATCCATCTCAATTACAGATTATAAAACAAATTGTTGATAGAGATTGTTACAGTAAAATAAAAAAGACAAGATCAGAGATCTCATCAGCTCCACAGAATAAGACCCATATGAAAAGATCCTTGGCCAGAGTAGGACATATGGACAGCTGCAACATGCTGTGGCCAGAGTAAAGCAAGTGCTTGCCAAGATGGCAACCTAAGAAATTGCTTGTTGACATTGGGTGAGGGAAGCTGTCTTCTCTGCAGGTTCGAAACAAAGCCCCTGTTGAGAGAGGAGTTTGGAAAGGTAAAGGAAGATGCCTCGGATACATCAAACCTGATTTTCTGGAAACCTTTCAGCAATTCAAGGGGGTGAAGGCAGGACAACAATCAGGCTCAATCTCAGTAAGATTGGGAAAATGCAAACATCACATGGGGATATTGTCAGAATCTGAAATGAAACTTTCGAGGAATTGCTAAGCTCAATAAAAACCCTCTCTGGGAAAGAGGCAGACCTATAAGATTTGGAGGTGGGGGTGGTGGTATTCAGAGTTTGAGTTTCAGGATCCAAAAACAACCCACTCAAAGCACCCAATGTGGTACTCAAACCAAGAATCCACTTAATGTTTGCTGCTCTTAGAAAGACCTCCTTATTAAGTACCATGGCAATTATAAGAACAGGATATTTACAGTTAGCAGGAGAGGTGAAAGTGAGAGGAGAAAGTTCAACACTAGATTTGAAAGCTGCTCAAGGCTTTTTTGAGACTTAAATTAGAGGGAGACTTGTGATTTGGCAGTATATAGATTTTATTTTGCATATATATATATATATATATATATATATACATATATATATATTTTTTTTTAAATTAAAAATAATCAGTGCTGTGACTGTTGCTTTAATAGAGCAAACATTTTAAAATAGGTTAGAAACTGAGAAGAAGTTGTGCTGAAAAAGTTCCTGCAGCACAGAGCTTCCCCTGTGAGAAGCAGAAAACATACAGACTACGCTGAGACATTATTATAATAGCTTAGTTGCTACAGTATGTCTCTGCACTGCTCCACCATCAAACACTTTTCACTGTCCAACGATGATTGCCATGCTGGCCTTCATTTGTGTTTGTTTTCGTTGCTAGACAAACTCTTGGCGAACTAAAAGAAAAGCTCTTACTTCCTTACTTCCTTTGATGACTGCCTTTCTCTATCCTCTCTCCAAACACCACTCTTACTCAAAGCTTCTTTCAGTGTTTTTTTTCCCCCTATACCTTCAACACTGTAACAGCATCCCTCATGCTCTCTTTATTTATGTGCAACTCTGCACAGCAACAGTTGTTTGAAAGCCCCCTACGCATTTGCAAAACCTGAGCTGCATCATGTCTCTCCCAGAAAGCCAAGACAGAGAAGGAGTGGGAGAGGAAGACACAGATTATGCACTGGCATTTGTTACCCTAGGAGGCACCGTTGTTCCTAAATTGAGGAGAGCTGGGTTGCAGCCACTGCCAACTTATCATGCCAGCTCTCTTGAGTATGGAGACAGACAGACTAAACATTAGGTAAATTCAAGTTTAAAATACAGAACAGACACATCTGAAATATGGCACATTACTCATGACAGGAATGACCCCATTCTGTTACACCCAAGAGCTAAAATATAGTCCATGTTCATCAAACCACTGTTCCATGCATACATATATGCATATATACTGTACATATATCAAACCTCTGGACAACAACTCAAAGAACTGAATATACATACCCCAAACAACAACACATGACAAGTTGACATAGATGTTGGTATTGGCAATCTGGCACCTGCACCAATTCAGTGCTGGAACATACACTAGTTACAGTATACACAAATGCTTATTCTTCGTAGATAATATCCTGTCACAAAGAGTTGTTCTCTTTGTTCAGCATATGTTGAGATTATATTGTCGAACGTTAGGCAACTACAAAAGCATTTAGGAGAGAAAACACACTCCTAAATTGTATTTGCACCAAGATGCCATACCAGCATAACTATTCATTTTTGGGAATGTTTACTTGGAAGGTCACATTGGGGAAAAGTGTAACATTTTGGGGCTTCACATGCATGCAGACAGCAGAAAACTTCACATTTGATTTGCTGTTTGTGGCATGACAGAAAAAAAGAAAGAAAAGAAAACCTGCCCCTGTGTCAATGTGCCCTCTGTCCCCTAGAGCTCCTGTGCCATCACAGAGTGACAGGCCTTAGTTCTTACTGATCTGTGAGCATGAGCGACAGCAGCTGATCCTGCCTGGAGTGGCGCCATTGTGCTTCTATCAATGCCCAGAATTTATTTTTTTTTTTTCCTAACACAAAAGTCAGTGAAGAGGTTAAATGTTTAGCTATGTGTAGAGAGGAAACAGGCAGATCTGGTTAAAGACCCAAACAGGGGCGGAGAATGTATCTTCTTCCAGGGCAAGATGCCAGCTGGAACATGGCTCACAATTACAGCCTTCTATCCATTTCACATTAGCTGGGCTTGGTGTCTGCTTTGAGCAGGGAATGAGCCTTGAACAGCTGGTTCATGAGGTGAGACATTTTTCAGGACACAGATAACACCTCATAATTGCGGGTAGGATTGTACATGGAGCTTGGCATGTAATTAGCTGCATTTATAAAAATTTGCCACTTGTTATATGGAAATAATTAGGACCTCATCAAAACGTACAGCACTCACTTATAACACAATCCACCAAGCCTCGCAATGTTGAATCATCCTTATGTGTTTTGCTACCATGAGTTAATTAAATATTAGTTAGAAGCATGTGTAGGAAAACACGCGTATGAGGCCCATTAAATATAAAACTTTAAAATGCCAACATTTAAAAGGTCAAAACTTGTGCTTTGGATAATAATTTTAAAGAATTCAAGCCCATGTAGGTTTTTCAAAGTGCCATTAAGTCTGTAGTTCTGGTTCCACTGATAAAAATGCTAAACTTAGATTACCACCTCACCTCATTGTTTTCTTAAAGTATTTATGTAAAAAAAAAAAAAAAAAAAAAAAAAAAAAGTTTTTGAAGGTTCTTCCCACCCCACCTCCAAACCAGGTCCCCCAAAAAATTTTCCTCTTTTGAACCCTAAACCTTTTTTTTTCTTCTTGAGTCCC
>JBBMJY010000021.1:10064284-10097098 GCA_037833715.1 Toxotes lorentzi
TATCTATCTATCTATCTATCTATCTATCTATCTATCTATCTATCTATCTATCTATCTATCTATCTATACATATATATATATATATATATATATATATACATATACATATATAGCCACACACACACTATGACCCAATATTCAGTTCACCAGGTGTAAGTCTCTACTTTGGACCATTTATTGCAGTGCAACTGAATCTGGATAAAAAGATAAAAGTCTTTTTTGTTTTTTGTTTTGTTTTGTTTTTTAAAAACGATGTGTGTTAGGTGCATTTGAGTAGATATACATTATTGTAACAATCTTTTACTACCAGCTACAGTTCAACACTGGAAATGGAAAAGGCATAAACTTACTGATAAGATATTCATTTTAGTGTCATGTTGAACATATGAGTCTGCTTTTGGCTGGTTGAAAAATCTATTCATATGAGTGTGTGTCATTTTTATATAAAAAAAATGACAATTTTGGAGAGGGAAAACAGTTTGAAATGCAGCATTTACTTATGCTAGAGATTTGCAGAGTTTTGTGTTTAGTGTTTTGAGAAAATGAGCCAAAGATTCATAAAATGTGTGAAAACAATTGTGGAAAACTAATTTATTACGTGTTTTTTACTAATTTGATTTGTCAGGTTGTTCAATTCAGTAAAAATGCTGATATACTTTAGTTTGTGCTGCTGCTATTGAGGCCAGAAAGGCAGTATAAGCCCCATTCAGTGTAACATAGCCTCTACAAAGACAAAGAACAACATGACAGAGAAAAATGAGAGAACGTTTTCTCTGAGAAATATTGTTGTGAAACATGCAATCATGCCCACTGTCATGCAGTTGGAGAAGTGCTATGAGGTCTACATCCAGTGCCTTTGGGATGCTGAGGAGACATCACTCCATACTAAATGTGGCAGCTCACACAGATGTTGATTTATGGTGCCCCTCTTGCCCTCTGCACCCCTATCTGTCTTCACCATCAGGCTGCATTTGCAAAGTTTGTACTGAATATGAAGCGCCAACCACCCATACAGTCCTTTTTTTTCCCACTGAGCCAAGTGCATAGGGCTTGTGGATTGCAGCAATAAAAGATATCAGAGTGGTGAGCCTAAATTTGGGGTAAACACGATATCCTCAAATGAGAACTGTACAGCCATCGACCTACCACCCACTTGTGCTAGGCAGATATGAAAAACAAACAATCCCTTCCACTGTTCTGAAGGCAGCTGAAGAATTGACTGATGTTTTAACAGGCCAGACAAATGAGGCAGCAGTAGTTCAGTAGAATGGACATCTGAGAGTTGAAATGTGATGTATAAAATTACGATTCCTGACTATCAGAACTTTTGTTTCGCTGGGTTTTCTGATCTGTATTGTCTGATTTTATTTTCTTGCAATATAGGCAAACACCATTGAAAGCAGTTAACAGTCGGATCAGGGTAAAGTTTATATCCACTGTATGCATGTCATGTTACATTACAGTATATGAAACTATGCAAGGCAGTGGCCTAAAGGCTGTGTCACATTAACTAAGTGAGAACACGGTTTTCTGAATGACAGCTTTTCAGTACAAGCATAACAATCACACAATGCAACATCTTCAGAATCGTCTGAACCAGCCACTGTGACTTGGACAAGGACCTGAAGTTGTGTTTTTTCTTCCCTCATGTACCAGATACAGTCTGTTCTGTACATTTATGCATTTCTCTATGCATTCCTCTACTCATGTTTCACAAACTAATGTATTTCTTTGTGCAAAGAGACAAATACACGGGGCTGTTCTCTTGAGGTGAACACAGTGTAGATTTCAGAGCAATACCTGCAAGCGGGCGGCTGTAGTTGTTTTGCTTTTGTAATTTAAACAACCCTTCCTTTTTTTGGTTTCCGGTACCGGTCATTTCAATGCCGGGCTACAGCAACAGAGATAAGGTCAACATGGAGTTTTTATTTTCACCCAACTTCTCTTGCAACCTATCATTTGATACTAAGTTCCAGGGTCTAAACGTGGTGCAGTCTTGCAGTAGCTAAAGCAGAGTAAAGGCATACTTGATTTAGGTAAAAGATGAAATTCCTAATTTCCTAACAAGCTGTCTTTACCAGACCACATGTACCAGACGCATGTTCCAACTAAATTGCTATTCAAGTCACTTATTCACTGTCAAGAGTGGTCCTACCCTTTCAGCAATGAAAGTCACACATAATCTTCCTTCGCGATGGCGGCTGTGTCAAGAGAGATTACAGGGAAGGGTAGAGTATGCTATTTTTTGCTGGAAACAAATAATTAATGGTGTGAATCTGGGTGTTCTGCAAGGTTTTAGATTAGCAGTAGTGGGAGTACTGTAGTGACACCAGTGTAAAAATCTCACCTCAGCTGCCAAATGTATCAGCATCAGCCCTCCCTCTCTCTAAGCAAACCACTTTTGCTCCAAGCACAGCCTTGGCAGCCTAAGCATTGCATGGTGCAGTACCAAAGACAGATGAAATGAATACCCTTGGTGGTGTCTTCGAGTACAGTGCTTTCAAGATAAATGTATTGCAAGCATTAAACAAAGCCTGACTCAGAATGTTCTTTGTGTTACTTCACTGCTTTGGTCATTGCCGCTTTTCAATCAACAAGAGATGCAAACTCAAGAAGTCACATCTCCTTGACAGAAAAAAAGTACCCTGGAAAGCCAGCTGCTACTTTTCTGAATAAACAGATACACACACACACAGAAGTGCATTCATTCTCGATTTTTTTTTTTTTTGGCATTCTGTGGAGTGATGTGTACTACTGTGTCACGCTAACAGCCAGAAAAACAATGATTTGGACAAGCAACTTAAGAAAACACCACAAATGAAGAATGACGGCCCTGACTGCACCAACACAAAGCTAGCTGGTTTTCATTCCCTGCAATTTGAGGCATACATTTACATTCAAGAGCAACTATGAGCAAGCAAGGGCAAGCAACTATCGTCAAGCTGTGAAGTGAGACAAATTATAAAGATGTTGTGTTTTTCTATTGAAAAATGCTGTTATTATTGTTGTGTTGTTGGTCTTCTGACTTGTGTACTGTACGTTGTGCACATCCTCCAATTTGCTGCAAAGTTCTTTGATACCATCGTTAAGGTTTATTCTGTGTTCATTTTAAAAGACAAAGTCACTTTTTCACCAACAGGGAATCTGACACTCCTCAGAGAAACTGGTGTTAGTAGATTGGGAACTAATTCTGTTTTGGTGGCACCAAACAAGTTATAATTGGATTTCTATTCTTTTCTGTCCTCACCTTAAAGTTTTTTAAATTTCTATTTTTCTACTTTTCTTTCTTAGTAACTAGAAACAGCTTGTCTGGCATTGTCAGCAGGTGCTCTAAAATCACTGGATTACCTCAAAGAAATCTCAGACAGCTGTACTCCCACCAGGTTCAGAGACAGGCTCAGGCAATATTAAATGGGTCCCACAAACTGCACAATGAATTTAACAACCTCCTGTTGGAAGGATTCTTTCTTGTAACCATATAAAGGACAAATTAGAGGAAAAAAAAGTACCATGTTGGTGTTTGACAGCAATGGTGTTGTAGTGGCTAAATATTGGCTCTAAATCCAAAACTTTCCAAGCCGTTTATTTCTACTTTACAGTAGAAGTTAGAACTTGGTTTGTTACAGTGTGCCATGGTAATTAACCGCAATGCTGTATATGTGTCCACCGTTTTCCTGAATCTCCTCACTCCTCTGTGAAGCACTGTGGCCTGTGTGTGCCCTCCCAGCAGGTGGGCATGTGTCTTGTCTCTGTTATCTCTGTAGTTATTCATGGCAGCAGGTGCTCTCTCTGACATTTGTAGGGCAGGTCTCAAGCCTTTGTCTTCCAAGCCCTGGGGGAGTGCAGTAAGCATGACTTCACTGCACCTGATCCCCTGCATGGCATATGCATTGGTCCATTACTCTCCCACCCTCTCCCTGATGTCACTGCACCAGTGCAGGACACAGATTATGTAAACTGGAGGCTGGGACAATTAGCATGCAGAGAAGCATAGGACCTCCTTCTGTATTTTCATATGAAAGAAACTTTCTGGAACAAAGTTCAACATCAGAGTGCTAGATTAATGTAATTTTTGCTTTGATGTTTATGCTCAGCATTCCTTGGAGACAAACTGGGCGGTGGAGAAAGAAGTGACTCCAGAGACAGGAGCTATTTGATTTGATCCCACCACTTAGCATAGCATTTCATTAATACACCACTAATGACTTGAGATTTTTTCCCCCCAAAACTTTTACTTTGTAAATAGACATTATTGTCTCATACTGTCTCACACCTGTGCATGTAAGCCAGGTATGTTGGATATTTTCATTTGTGAATTTAACTTTCAGTGAGTGTAACCACCATTTACAGTGTGTACCCAATGTGCTTTAAGTACTCAGTATTACAGTTCATATTCTATTATCTCCACCAAATCAAATCAGATGCAATTATAAAAAAAGGATCAAATAGGCTTTAATTAAAAGTGCATCAGATGTGAAATGTTATTGCCCCTGTTTGGAGTGAGTTCTTTTATATACTGTTCTTATTCTTAATCATAAAAGAATTTATCAAAGTGAAAGCCATATTCAGAGTCCTACATACAGATTAAGGGGGGAAAAAAGCACATCCAGTGTTTTCCATGCAGGTAGACTGGGAATGTGCTAAGCATCTTATTTACTGCACACTACTCTTGCACTTAGTGCATTTACTGAATCAGTACATCAGTCTTTGAGTCAGTGAACACTCCACACATCTAAAAATTGCAATCTGCGAAACTGTCTTTTTAGGATACATCCAAATTTTGCATGATCTGTTTTGATGTAGGGACTATTGGAATTTACTGAAGAGTCCATTTTAATGTTGTTATAATGTGTGATACCTCCGTAAAATCAGCTGTGGCATGGAGGATCCTGAATTACATATGGTACAATTCTTGTTATTCTTATAATTCTTGTTATAAAGAAGCCGTGGTCTGAGGAGGATCTGTAGGGAACAGTATATTAAACTGACTGATGTACTGATTGAAAGACTGCATGTACTGATACCACATGAAAACAAAAGCAGGGTGCAGCAACTCATTCTCATTCACACATAAAAAATGCTATTTGATCTTGTGTTTTCTTACTGTGCTTTTTTTCCCATTTACTCACAGTATTTACACAGCATCAGAATAACATGCATGTAAGCAAACTTTAATTAGATTAACTGCAGACGTTTCTATGAGGAAATATTGCTAAATCTGGGTTTTATGTGGAACTGGAAGCTGAAACATTGCTTACATGATCTTGAGCAACATCAAAGGTCCAGTTCTGGATTCAAGTGCTCTGAGCTAGGCTTGATTTTTTTTGGCCTCTTGGTGGCAGCTGAAACAAGTTGTGAATGCATCACATCATCAACATATCAACCTTTGAAGTTAATATTGCGAAACTGTTCTCAAGCTGTTTCTTATTTACAAATCCAGCAGTTTCTAGCGACCTGGCAAATGTAAGGCCAATACTGATTCTCTTTTAAGGTTTATTTTGGGTGTGTTGAGAAAAATATCTGGCTTTTTACATGCACTACGTTCGCCGCTGTAAATGTATTTGATTGAGGTTTAGTGCGGAGAATATGAAGTGGGTTTTTAGACCTTTTTTTTTTTGCTGAAAACAGCTGTCTGCAGTTGCTGAAAAAGATGCTAAGAGAGCAGTAAAGTTGCAGGAAGGACAGGAAAACAAAGAGCTGAAACTCACGATAAAGCTCCATAAAGCCTTGAGGAGCTGCAGATTGAAATGATAATTCTCTGTAGGTTAATCTCTACAAGCACAATGTCACACTGTGATCACATTGTCATTTGATACATTGTTGTGATAAAAAAATACATATAGATTGGAGCTGCTTAAGAAACAAGAGCCACATTATTCATTTTGATGTTCCACCATGAAAAAAGTAATTGCCACTAAACAAACAAATCAGAAACAATGCATAGCTTCAATAGAAGTGCTTGTAAAAAGAAAACTTTTATAGGTGTTGCCTGTGTGAAATGACAGAAATCATTGTATGGCATACTGGCACCTGCCTTTGACTGACAAACTATTTGAACTCTATCTGTGATACTGCTATAATATGATTTTGATGCCTGTAAAGATAGTACACTCACTTCTCAAAGAATCTCAACATGAAACAAGAAAAGCACCAACCAATGAAGATTTCACTCTCCCTTAACTCAGCTTCTTTTCAAACTAACTTATAGTCCTTATCTGCTCAATGCCACATCCCATCCCTCTTATTCCTTCCCATATCTCTCTTCTCTCTTCTGCTGATCCAGCATCTCAGCATTCCTCCTCCTTCTGTCCGTTCACCTCCATCCCTCCAAACCCTGTCCCTCTACCCATGCCAGCTCCTCTGACACCCTGCATTACTCTAGCAGCAATGGGCACTGCTGTTGGACCGCTTCCCGGCGCCGGACGTCCTCCAAGGGGAGAGTCAGTGTGTCACAGCAGATTAATGCCTTGCTCGCTGACTGATCAACTCCCGCTGGTCTGGAACCTGGAGTGTACTGTGGCATAGCCCAGATAGGGAGGTGATGCTATTTCGACTCATTGCCACTCAGGTGGTCTGGCCTGGGAAACTGTGATCCATACATTTAATCTTCCAGACAGTGTCACAATGGAGCGGCGGGATGCTGTTTATGAGCGTGAGCGGCGGAGAGTAGTGAGAGTAGTGAGTAGGAGGTAATCAAGTTAAGTGGCTGTTTATGAAGAAAGAAAATGGTGAGGTCACTACTTGTGTAATTTAACTGCTAATGCAACATAAACATTGTATCTTTAGTGTGAGCGTGTGTGTGTGTGTGTGTATGAACCACTTCTTTAAAGAAATATATCCTGCCTCTAAGCTCTGTCTTATTTTTATGTGCATGCCTGTCTCACAATATGAGCAATATGCCTGCATAGTTAAAACTATTCATTTTTTATGGTGGTGCTAGGCAGTTGAAAGGGAGAGACACACGCTGAGATGTAGGTATAATGTTTCACCAATCATTAACTCATTAACTATATGGCAGTATCAACCTGTCTGTCCCATTCTGTCTCCGGACATAACAGTTTTTGAAATACGGAAAATGAACACCTGAACATGTTTAAATCAGCTGACAAATTACTGCCTCAGTGGGACCTCCCCCCTCAAGTCCCTTATTAACCATAAAGGGAAGTGACATGGAAAACATGAAAATCCTCATATCAAGAAAGCCGCTGCGAAAATAAAATAATAGGGGGTCATCTATAATCGTCCCTCAACTCAAGATGATGATGTCTTTTCAAACTCAATTACACATTAGCAGGACAATTTCTTCCTTTTTCTATCACACTTCATCAACTAGGGTTTGGCTGCATACTCTATCCTCCTCATTAGCAATCACTCCATCACTCACTAATAATGGCCTATCAACACTGTCACAATGACCAAAGTTACAGCAGGGGAGAATGAAATATTAACTTATGATGTTAACCCAGGGTCGCGTTTTAACATTGTGGTATTAGATCAGATTTAGTCGAATACAGCCATAAATCAAATATGAAGGAGATTTTGAAACAGTCGGTTTTAAAACTGTTCGAAAGAAAATTAAAAAAAGCAAACATGACCTTTTAAAGGCACGGAGTGATTTAAACTTACAAGACTCAGGTATAACTAAAAACTAGTCTATTCTGGGCATGAGAAAAACGATAAAAAGAATCATTCAGGAGTGGTTCAACACAGAGACACAGTGAAGCGAGAGAAAAAAAATAAAGGAATAAGCAGAACCTGAAGCAGCCACCTTGGTTTGTGTGTCTCACCATTACCATAAATGGAGGCTGACTGCCTGCAGTCAGGACCAATACACTATCTATAAGGGCTCATTTCTCTCAAATTTACTTTGCCGCTGGTGTGACGGACGGTCGCTAGTCTTAGCAGCCTAAATCAGTTCACTTTCACATAGCTCTTCAGGCATGCCCTCCATAGCCAGAGGTGCATGCAATGAGTGTCACCTCCCCACCCCTTCATGTCCTCTCCCATTACATTCACAGATACCATGGTAAATGGCTGGCTTGAGGTTACAGACACGGGGTCCGCCGTTTTATATGCATGTCAGGATAGTGGACTATTGGGAGTATTCGTTCAATACAACCGCCACATGAGAAACATATCCTTAGGCTGGTGTAATGACGATTATAAAATGAGGTGAAAACTATTATCTGTCTCTCTCCCTCTCTCCACTGAAACACACACATACACACTCACATACACGCAGTAAACGTCTGCATCTGCCAAGAAAGCACTTAAGCAAGACTGGCATGGTGAATTTTGATACTACTTGATTAGTACTTTGCATAAGTATTGCGTTTTGTTCTTAAGGGCTACAACCAATGTCAAATAGACACTTGAGAATCAACAGCCATTACAACGTCTCCTCACGTAAAGCTAGTTTTCATCACACCACCAATCTATCTTCATGGGACCGTCCTGTTTTAGCGCGACTTAATCCATGCCCTGGATTCATTTTATGACGTACAGTAAAATGTGACAGCATCCTGTTGTGCAGTTTCTTCGACTGAGTCATTATCTCTCTGACGAACTACATATATTTTCCAGCAGAGTGGTCTGATGCTCAATAATGCAAATGAGTTCTTTAATCTAAGCCTCCCTTAAACTGGTAATTAAATAAATGATTTATAGTTGTATGAGAGGCAATAACACTTTGTATGCAAAATATCACCTGATTGGTTGGATGTGATGTTCTTCAATATTTCATATCAAACAGATAAGATTTGAAGCTGTAGTCTATAATTGGCATGAGTTCTGCACTGCAGCGTAGTCGTATTTGTTGCTTTCAGATTTTAACAGCAAAAGGTGAAGTTTTGATTTTTAGTGCCTTACACACACTCACTTGTATAAACACACACACGTTCTCTTATCACTACTATTGCATGCCAGACATCCTAAACAGGGAGTTGTCTACTATTTGAGCTCACCTTGTACTCCATTATGAGGTCGAGGCCCTGCACCTGCTTCTCCAGGTGTGAAGGAAGACCCCGATGATGCACTCTTAATGACTTGACAGAAGGAGAGGGCACTCCATGCAGCTGCATGCTTTACAGTCACGTAAAGGTTGGTCTTTACCATCCATCTTCGTATATGTCAGGATTTAGAGAGTATGCTTGCTGTTAGTCTTTCCTTGTTAGGAAAGAGATGTGTAATCAACAACAACAACAACAAAAAAAGTGTGTTGATCACTGAACATGACTAATATCCTCTAAGTCCATATGGTATGAACTCCAGTGAGGCATGACACTAATAAAACTCAATCAATCGGCGATGTAGTGAAATGTTTCATGTACAGCTTATTAAAATGTTGGTAACCAGTCACAGTACATGCAAGGGTCATCACTGCAGCAGAGTAATTGGTGAATGCTTCTCACCTGACTACTGAGAAAACAACATTATCACCAGCCGGTTTTATGCAGATGAGCCCATAAAAATTCTGCATGCAGGCCCATTGTGATTTAGCACCACCAGTGCTACAGGAACTCCTGTATCAGGTAATATACTTTTCAACTGAGCAATAAATCAGCCTGTTAATCAAAAAAATCTGTGGGTGTGAATTTAAAGCAAAGCAGGTGTAGACCATGCAGGTATAGACCATGCCAGTTTCCATGATGCAAAAACAACAAGTCTGTTGTGTCTTACTTACTATATTGACAATTTTTTAAAATCAGCGTTTATGTAGGAGATGCTGTGAACACACTCGTCTCACTTCGGCATATGCTCAGTCCGCCCTTCATTTTAGTCACTCCCTGACCTTCATGTCCTTTCTGTTTGACTTATCAGTGAACAAAATTTGCTCCAGACCCTGAGACACCACAGCTTTTCTAAGAGACTGCAGCTATACTAATCCTAAGCAGAAAATCAACTCATGAATTAATTGTTGAGCATGTCTTGCTGATCAATCTTTCACTATTACCACAGCAAGGGAACACTGGAGGCAGCACGTCTATTCACATTTGCCAGCAGCAAAATTGGAATGGTTTGAACCTGTTGCTCAGCTATGGACTAAATCTCCTTTTATATAGATGTATTTACTGGAAACACACAAAGCATGAAACATTCAAATGCACTACAGGTATAATTACATCACCCTTTTTTTCCATCTTAACAGTTGACAAAAAGAACATTCAACAAAAACAGAGTATACCCCGACCCCGGTATGGTTCATTTGCCACATCATTCAAAGTCATTTGGTATTAACAAAGGTAGAAACACAACAATATATGATAAATAAAAACAATTACATCCAGAAATGATAATCCTAAATATGTAAATAGGTCAAATATTAGGGTCTAACAGTGGAAAGACGTCAAGAAAAGGGGTCCACATACAATCAAAATTTGTGGGTTTTTAACCCAACAGAATACAGTATAATAAGATACACGTTCATTGATCCAGTGTTTCCGCAATGGGGATATTTCAGGTTTCCAGTTTTTAACTATACATTTTTTTTTCCTTTTTGCTGCAGTGCTTTGATAAAGTAGGATAAAATACTTATCATGATGAGTCACGTTAAGTGAGCTGACATCACTCCAGTATCCAATTTTTAGGATCAAAGTCAATGTGAGATTTCAAGATTTCAGAAACTGTAGCAATAACATATTTCCAAAAAGCCTCCAGAGACAGACAGCTCCAGAGCATGTGAGGAGGACTCCCGTTAGACATTCCTGCATCTCTGGTAGATGGCAGAGACTCCACCATTAAGCTTGTTTAGTCTATAAGGAGTATAATATGTTCTGTGTAAGATGTTATATTGAATTTGTCTGTGTTTGGTGGACATCAATACAATCTGTGATTTTTCTAGGCGAGTACACCACTCACCATTATCATAAGAACAGTCCAGGTCTGATTCCCATTTTTGTCTTATTGAAGATCTATGGTATGCTGGGAGGTTATTAATAATGGTATTCTACATGGAAGATGGAAGGCCTTTTGTAGAGGCAAGTCTGGTATCAAGAGACCGCATTTCCTATGGGGATTACTGTTTTATGTTTTATTTGCCGGTACCTGAAAAGATTATGCCTTGGTAAATCAAATAATTCAAATGACTGGAGCAAACATGCCATTAATATATAGGCCACTAATTGTTTTGATACTTTTCTTGTTCCAGCTTTGCTGAATACTGTCACCAATAGGATTTTAAACCCAAGAGCGTACGAGATTCCTACGATGCACCAAAGGCATCGAAAGTTCTTGTCGCTCCGCATGTTTTACTGATACTGATACTCAATCATTTCAGAGATTACATTTTCCAGTCGTAAAGAATGAACACAATTAGTCTGTGTTTTGAATGATTTCATTTACTTACTTGTGCCAAGCAAATGAAGTCGCATTCAAAACATCTGTTGTGAGGAAAAGTTACAGTGCAGGCAGTGGTCAAGCTCAGTGGTCAAAATGGCTAGGTTATAGAAACGTGGCTCAGCAAGTTTGGACGCCCTACTAAGTCAGTACATAGTAGTCAGCTGAGAATCCTTCTAATCGTGATTTAGGATTTTTCATCCAGTCTTCCTGCAGAAGTTCATGTTTTGAGGTTTTTATTTTTTTAGGCTGTCTTGGTCTTGCGCACACAACATGTTTTAGATTTACTCACAGAGTTTCAGTGATGTTCAAGTCAGAAGATTTTGAGGGCTGTTCCAAAAGGCTCAGCTCTGAAGTAGTTCATGGTGGGTCTTGAAGTCTGCTTTGGATCACTGTTCTGTTGCTAAAGACAGCCTCTTTTCGCTTTCACTTTCTTGACTGATCATCACTGCACACTGGACAGGGTGCACCACCACTCCTGTGTCAGCCAAACCTTCCTGTAGCTCTTTTTTAGTCAAACAGGGGTTTTGCTTTGCCTTTCTGCCCAGTAGAAGTGTAGTTTTCTTGGTTTTTCAGACCTTGTTGTGACTTTCAAAGTTCCCCTAAACTGATATTTCTTACTGACATTTTGGACAGTGGAAATTTCAAGCTTGAAGAGCTTCTTTTTATATCTTTGTATGGCCTTCCCTGGTTTGTAGGCATCAATTAGCTTCATCTTAAGATCCTCAGTTTCTCAGACGAGCCCCTGGTTGCTGAGTGTTACAACAAGGTTTCAATAAGTCAGAGGATTTATCGGCTCTGGAAATGCAATCAGTTGACAAATCCTAAAGACAATTCTTCAATACTGGATGTATTGTCCATTGTGGCTAACAAAACTGTGTCTATTCTATTTTTTCCATTTAATTTTTTTTTTCGTATGTACTTTGGAAAAGCTGTAATTTTTTTTTTTAATCTATGTTCTTGCCCCAGGATTTGGCTGGAGAAGCTGACAAACACTTCAATCTACCATTGTGAGAAAAGTCATTAACATTGTCTGCCCTACATTATAGCGATATAAAAGAGAACTAGACCATGGCATTTCAGAAGCTTCTGAAGTAGTTGTTTTTGCTAATCTGTTTTCTCTGTCATGTTACGGAACAGCAACTTTTGCTCATCACAGTGTGAGTCAAAAGTTCAGCCTACATTTAGCCCTGTTCATGGTTACCATAGGGCAGCAGGATGAATTTTGTAGTTGAAACAAACATCTGAACAACACAAACTCCCTCCCTTCATCTGTCATTCACACAGCTAGGTCAAAGTATTGTGCACCTTCCCCTTCCCCCCATATATTCCCCATCCTCTGCTCTGACCTTCAACCCTCCTCTCTCTATATCACTGTTCACTTGTATATTTCCCTGACCCTCAAAATCTCCTCACACTGTTCATCTCTCCATTTGCACCCTGACCCGTTCTCTTCAACCTGAGCTCATCTCTGGTGACAGCAGCGGATTGACATTAATGACACTACAGAATAGAAAGGTTAATTAAGACCAACTGTTCCGTGCCAATTCCTCAGCACCATCTGCTGTGCAGCACCAGTCAAACGGAGACAGACACAGTTGTAATGAGAAAAATACAGCAGTGAGGAAATGTATATCCACCGACTATCTGCAGGCTTTCCAGATCACTTGTGGAATATCTCTGACCACACCAAAAATACAGATATACACACTGCAAACCACACTGAGTGTCATTTTCAAAACTTACCAGAAGCTTTCCAGTTGTCTTTACAGCATCATAAAACAATATTAACTCTGTATGCTTATTGAAAATAAAATACACAATTCTCATATAACTTATTATAAACCTGCACTCAGGTCTTTTATAAGACAATCACATTAAACTCTTAAACTCCCAAACCACATCGGGACCTGACACTTGCCTTTTGAATGTGCATGATGTGATCCAGTAGTAGGAACTGCTGTTTCTTTATCACCTACTCTGTACACTGGCAAAACAGTGACCCTATGGTGATATAGAAATCTGCAAATTACTGATAACATTGAGAAAGACATAGTAGAAACCATTAATGTTAATAAAAATATGACTTTTATCTTTTCTTTTAAATATCTGTTTGATCAAAATAGCTAAAGGAGTTTAATGAAGGTGAGGAGTTTGATGAAAAATACTCAAAATAGCTAAAGACGCAATCATTAAATGATTAAACAATCATTTAATGATTGCGTCTTTAGCTATTTTGAGTATTTTTCAGCATTTTCCAGCTGTAAAAATGAGGGTTTTAGACAAAAAAATGTAAAACAAAAAAACTGAAACATGTGTGTAGCTTAATTTGAAGCAAAAAAAGAAATTGTTGTGGGATGTGGGTAAATATTTGTTGATGCTCTGTCATGACTAAGTAGATGTCAGGTTACTTAAACAGTCCAAACAAGGCTGCGGGGTGCAAAACCTCAGCAAGCTTAAAAGAAACTAAGGCTGCCATAAAATACATAAACAAAGTGATGACAAACATCTAAATATGGAGACTGGAGGGGATTTCAAACTCTCTTTATCTTGGCTTTCATTTTCTCTCTGTCTTTATCTCCATTGGCATTCTCCGCTTTGATCTTTGAACCTGTAAAATTCACACACAGAGGCGCTCTTGACAGTAAGAGAAGAGGCAAGTGTTGTGGAAAGGCAAAGTGAGGGGGTGAGTGGAGGATTAGATATGCAGAACATGGACGTCAAGGGCAGAGGAGGCAGATACAGCTGGAGGCAGCTGAATATGGGTAGCTTTGGAACTGCTCCTAAACTAAACAGCAATGTTCCAAATGATGAAATGATAGAGCGAACATTTGGAAATGCATTAGGAACAATTCTAGCCCACAGTATGGTTTGGTCTGTATTTAAAAAAAAAAAAAAAAAGTGACTTAATTTTTTTCATGGCCCATATAGGGTGGCATGCCAGTTATGAGTATTTTTCCACCTCCTACATTGATAGTTTTTAGTTTACAATTGTTATTGTTAATTGATGTTGGAATTGGTTTGGTTTATGAATTGGGGTTTTCAGACCTCAAAGCAACCTCAAAGCTGTTCTTATTAATGGCTTATAACAGATTTATTTGTCTTTAGCAAATTATTTATTAGCCGTTAGCCATAAAGACATATAAATGAGTTTTAAAGGGTGCCTTATTAGGAGGTGGTACCGAAATGACATTTGAGGTTTGTACAAAATGTGCAATTGCAGATAAATTAAAGTTTTACTGCAGTCACTCCAGTGGTGCTGTAGTAACATACAGGACATACAGCATGATGGGTATTGGCTACAGCTAAGCGATCATTCAGAAGTAGAGCTTTTACACAGATGGTAAAATAAGTCAGCAGCTTTTCAGCTGGTGCTTCTCTGCTTGGAGAAAATCACTGGACCCCTTTTTTGTTTTCCTTGGGTTGGCTCACTGTGCTTACATGGATGGTTAAAGTCAAACAATGCATGAAACCTTGCATTTATATTCAGAGGTTATAACTGAACAACAACAACAACAACAAAATGGAAAGTCACATTTTAACATTCTTTATCTTGTTCTGCCACTAAATGCTCCCACCTTCATGAAAACAACCAAACAAAGTCTGTATCCGCCCTGAATGGCATGCATCTTCAATAAAGGTCGCATTTAAATGACACATTCTGTCAATTCATTCGGTTGGCTTTTGGCAGTAACTGAGGCATACAGTATAACCGGAAAATCCATTGAGCATGCTGTGTCAGAGAATGCCGGAATGATCACCACTGAGAAGCATCATTGCAGGCCTATTTTGCCATGCCTTCACATTGTTTCTTATCCTTTCTTTCTTATTCCAGAGGATTAAGTGATGCCTTATACCCCATGCCAAGGCCTTTCTCCAAACAAACCATTCACAAACACAAAAAGCAATCAGGCAAATGCAGTTAGCATACAAAGAGAACTGAATGCACGACTGTAGATGGTGAAAAGACATTTTAAGACTCACTGTGCTTGTTAGAACGATCCAGGGCATGAATATTCATTTACCCAGTTTTTCTGCTGTGTGTGTTTTATTCATTTTTCATATTATGTTTGTGTTTTGCAGACACAATGGAAAAACGGCCTCTCCCGCAATCTTATTCTCTTCCTCTTTTCAGTGCCGCGACTCTGTGCGCATAAACATTGCATGTCATGTTCTCCACTCTTAATAACATTATCCATATTTCTAACAGTCTTCAGCTTTAAAATACAGCAGTGCAGTCTAGTTAGATGTTCTTCATCTTGTTGTTGTTTTCACAGTGCCTGATTTCAGGCTCAAAAACTCAAGCAGGAAAGTTTACCACTGTGATGCACTCGCCCAGCTGGGAGATGATGCGCCGGTTCTACAATCTCTGAATGCCAGTTGCTGGTATAATGAATGAGGATGTTTTGCAGACGCTGATTGTAGAACTGATGCATGCTTCCCTGAGAACAGTCCTCTGATGACTCCCACAGAATTCATTTAGCAGGTGAATCATATGCAGCTGTATTTTTTTTTTCCATTTCATTGTTGTCTCCCTCTTATACCAGGATTTCTGTTTAACTTATTGAATTTACTGTATTGTGGTTTGAGTAACACAAACCTGCCGCCACTGTCCTGGTGGATTTGTTCAGACACTCTTATTATGGTAAAGGTTATTTAGCAGCTGATAAAAACTCACTTTTTTACCAAAACAAGACATATCTATAACTAATGCTCAGCATCTCTCTCTGCAGATGGCAGCCGACTGATACAAGACAACTTGATGCAAAAAGAAGGGTGCGTATCCTCTGTTGGTTATCTGTAGGTGAAGCTGACACATGTGATGAAAGAGCCTTTACAAATACATGAGGTTAGAGACACTGGGAGAGAGGTGCCATGTTGAAAATTCATGAGGTACCCATCCTGCTATCACAAATGTTTTCCCTTCCCATCCATCCTGCATGTACATTGTTAGATTATACAATGGCTTTTATTCTTGAGTTTGTCCACTGATACATGCACTGGCACATGCAAGCACACACAAACACATACCAAGTCCACACTCACACACAACGCCACCCCGAGGGTTTGTGTATTGAGCTGATAGTTGCACAGTGGTCATTAAGCGGTCAAACCTCCCACCATCTAGGCAGATAAAAGCTCAGCCACAACCATCAGACCCATTAACATTCTATCCTCAGTGTGCTCTCCAAGTGTCTTGTTGGCTTTAATTCTTTGCCTTAGCTTGATAAGCTTGAATAGGTTTTGCTGAACAATCTGTGTTCCAAAATAATTGTTTTTCATGATAACATGTATAATTCTTTCACCGTTTTGTCACCTGCAATGAAGTATATTAGGCACTGGCACAGGACTGGTTTTTCATGCTTGGCTAACAACTAATTCAACTGATCATAAAATATAAGATTTAAGTAGAAATGTATATCTGCTAGCCACTAGGCACCAGCATGGCTTTGGCACTAGACTTGCTTTGTAATTGTAGATACTGTCGGCTTAATTGTCACTGTCGGCTCAACAGAAATCTGAAATCTGTTGCGCTGACAGTCTCTGTCCTTGCTGAATGGCATTTTGATTTATGCATTTTACTTTCAAAGCTGGGTTAAATGAAAGTCCATCCTATTTTCTTGATGCTTGCCATTAAGCATTACATCAGGGGATTGGGCGTAATCAATACACACCATATTAAGCTACAGCACCGCTTGGTTGTTACTAAGATTACTTAAATATGTGCACTAGCCTGCAATTGCTGCACAACCAAGGCTCTGTTTGTGTGGAGGCACAAACCCAGCAGGAGTGCAAATGCAAACGCAATGCCAGTTTTATTCATGCAAGTCCCTTTTCTTCACTGGTAATTTTGTGGCTCCAAACAAGTCCTGCTTGTGCTGAATGGATGTCGAGCAATTTTAACAAGAAAGTGCACCTGCACCTGCTCAGACCATCTGCAAGGACACAGAACAATTTTTATGTCATAACTTGTTCGAGGCACACACGCACACTCACACAAGCTGCTTACACACACACAAGCTGATTACACACACACACACACACTGACTGGGCATGTTGGTGATGTTTCTAGGTGCCACCCCTCGCCTAAACCAAACAGAGGATTTCCAGTAGGTGTGAACGCATCTCACATGGACTATCCCTGATTATGTGCTGCATATGTGAAAGGGCAACTCCAGTCAACATCCAGAAAATCAGGCCCAGGCAAATGTGAAACGGCTACAGAGATTTCTCCAAAATCAGATAAACGTTTTCTTTTAATGTAAGCAAAGCTGTCCTTGTCAATTATTGCTCTTGCACATTATTCTCTGATCTTGTAGATTTATGGGTGACTCTTACCAAAAAGATCACAGGTCAAACAGCATGGGTAACTTCATTAATCAGTCAAACTACAACACACAGATATTGACTGAATCATCAGGAGTATGTACAAAGACATTTAAAGCAATGTAAACCATGTAAAGCAATGTAAACAACTTTCTCCAACTCTCTGATTTGAAGTCGTGGTATGATCGTGTGCACGTAAATGTACTCAAATGTGACAGATAGAGATCTCACTAATCACTCTGGTAACCAAAATATGTGAAAGACAGCAATAGTAGAAACAGATTGCATTATATTGCACTCGGATTGCCTTTGGTCACCCATTTTGTAAGAGCTAGGCCACACCATATACCCAGTTTCAGGAGAGTAGAGCCATAAAAAAACAAAAGACAAAACAACATTTGCTTATAGTTTAAAAACCATGTTTGATAATGAATTGGTTCGATATATTCTTTTCCAGTCTTAGTTTCACAGGGAAGAGCTATATTCAGCTTCAATGTCTGAAATGTAAATCTTTTTAAGAATTAACAAGTTCATTCACATCCTGTTAAATTCATGTCACACCGAAGCAGCAGAAGGGGCAGTGCTATGACAGGGTGCACCAAAACAAACCGTACATACAACTGAACAGTTCAACACTTTCTTCTGCGAAGGAAAACAAACATTACACTGAGTAATGTCCTGCGATGGAAACGCTCGCCAGGAGGTTAAGCACACATAAATAGGAAAAGAGCCTTGTTAGTGCAAAGGTAAATAAATAGAGACAGATGATGCAGACAGAACGTCGAAGAGGACCACAGGCTTCTGTGTCATGTGAATAGTATCAGCATTATCTTAAAATTCAATCAGTGGGGGGAATTTGCCACATCCCCACATCACTTCTGCCCATATAGGTTGTTCTGGAGGGATTATGTATAATTTTTCTATAAACCTCTACATATATTCACTCATTCTTTGGTTTTCAACAATAATTAATCTTAGAATTAGTCTCAGTGGCAGAAATGAAACTCTGAAGTATCAAAAGATGAGACATCCCTGCCTTAAAGGGCTGGAACATGGCTGATGGGGTTCAGTATCATTGTCGATCAATATTTTGACTCAGATTTTTCAAGTCCATTTTAATACAATGCTCACATAGCTTAGACTGTTGAATCCTGCCGTGACAGTCCAATTTAGCCAATTCAAGTGGTAATATCCAAAGTTACCGTCTCTATAATGCAGAATTCTCTCTTTCTAAGCCACAACAAAGGATATATGTGCTGGCAGCTACAGGTTTGTTGCTGGGACTGAGAATAAAACATACATGACTGCTAGAAAAAAAAAATCTGGAACTGTTTGATTTGACTTACTCAGATAGCTGAAGACACATAGTAACGGGGCTTTATTCGAAGTGTAAAGGACTATGGATTTTGTCTTGTATTTCTTGCAGTTGTAAAAAACCTGAATCTATCCTTAAATGCTTAATGATAGGACTGTAAATGTTACCATGTCTCACATGTGAGGTGTGAAGTTTTTCTTTTTTTTTGCATTGGATTGATTTATGTAATGAATTCACATTTGAATGATGGTTTAAAGTAAATTTGCTACTTGAAATTGATTCAATAGCACTGACCTGAATCAAAGTTGGATTCGTTTCATTTAATTACGCCAACACGAGAGTATACATAATGTCAGCACTGACAGAAATTGAGGTAAGAAGAAGTGTATGACTCACTTTCTATTTTACTTTGTTTTAATTTATTTTGAAGTAAACTGTGGTTGTGGGAGGATAACTCTTCATTCATATTCACTGCGTTTAAATTGTGGGATTTTAAAAAAAAAAAAAGAGAGAGAAAAATAACACAACCATCTGCCTCAGAGGATGCATAAATTGAAGCCACATCTTCTCAATGAATTAAAGCCATTAGAGACTGCTTTTAATTGTGGAAATATCAGATGTTCAGGACTCATTTTGAAGAACTGGGCTGTCTGTCAGTCTTTGTGGAAGCCTCCCCCAGGGACCATTCCCTCTGTTTTGGAGAACAGAGGCATATGGGAACATTCACGTTCCAGCATCATCATGTATGCATGTCTCTGCAGTGGATGTTTCTCTTGTCGCTGATGGTATTATACATTAGAAGTCAGCTTATGTACAGCAGGTGTGCCATAATGCTCAACAGATCTTCAGTGTCTTACACCAGGATTAGAAGTTGTCTTGATTAAGTAAGCTTTAGGTAACTCAAGGGACAACAATCTCCGGGTGCCCTTCGCTTATGTCTCATGATTAGAAGCAGAGTGAATTCTTAAACATAACAAATATCATCATGCTTTGTTGGCCTTTGGGGGCATCCCTTAGAGCTACACTGTGTTAAATCTGGTTTAGATGGCTTGCAGTTGCCTACAGAATTTTCCTCTCTGAATTTTTGTCTCTCTTTGGTATCAGCTTTGCATAACAATACTGTTAATTGCACTTAAAGAGAATCATCTCCGGCGGTGTTCAATTTATAGATCCCAGTGATGCAGAATAATGCAGAAACTCACAACCTCATCTTTACCATAACCCTTTTTCGACAGTGTGAAACATTTCCTAAACACATTGCAAAAAGAAAACTACAAGCCTACAAGAAATTTAGAAGGTTACAAGAAACTTTGAAAGTTAACAAGAACAAAAACAAACTTCATCAAACCTTTATTTGCCAAGAGCTGTGTCCAGCTGTGGAAAGTGACGTGTTTTGCCTCTGTTTCTATCAGTTATCTGACTCAACTGAAGTTAGCATGCTAACCAGGTCGTCCAGGCCCATCAAATCTCGTAATAATGCTTTACTATGGTGAGTCAATGTAGCATCCACTCTGCCTCCAGTCCAACATGAAAGAATGTAGAAGCAACACTGCCCAGAGATCATATTCTAATCTCGTCTTGTAAATGCAAGATGGTTTAAGCTCTTGGCTAGCAACCACTATCACCACCACCCAATCACGGCAAGTGTGAATCCAAATTATAGCAACACAAATCAAGATTCAAAATGTGTTTCTGATGTAATGTATTTGCCCAAATATTAATCTACAATAAAATGTTGAACCCCCAGGCACGCAAATTTGAAAATGTGTAAAATGTGCTCTGCATCCAGCTACACTTTACCACGGATACATGTGTGCGTGCATTTGCATTTGAGCTATTTAGTTCTTTTATTCCATTCTGTGTTAATGATGTTTGAACACACTTGTTTCAACTCATGCATGGTCCCTCTCTGTAATGACTGCCTTGTCTGATATGCTTGTTTATACTCCAGATGTTGGAAATACGGAGCTCAGAGGAGCATTTCACTTTAAAGCTCAGCTGTAGTTTTGATCCTGCCGTAATAGAGTGACTCAGCTGCTTTAGGAAACAACATCTGCCACAACTCATATCGCAATGAGGTGACAGGTGCAACCTAACATTTCTGGTTTTATTTAGATAGTCAAGGCCATCCTTATAATCAGTTTATTGTAATAGTAAAAGGCCTTTATACACTGGGTTGGTGGACGAGAAGGGCCAAATTGCTGGTGGTTCAATGTCAGTTGTTATTATAAGCTGTGCAGTTTGGAGGAAGATTGCATTCTGTGTAATGTTGTGTTATTTATGTTTATGGCTTTAGACTGTGTATTTAGTGCTGTTGTCTCCTAGAACTATCGGACTACACTGGTATAACCTCCGCCCTTATTTTCCAAGTTATTATACCGATTAAAGGGAAATATTTTTCTAGTTTATATTCATGTTTGTATGCTGTGGATTCATACTTGGGCAGGATTTAAATCGGAATCCAATGTACTTTCCTACAACTGGCCTCCCTTACAGCTAAAAAGAGTGCTCATATGCAGACTTTGATTTGTGTATTCAATCCATTTTAGCACCCTCCCAAAGAGGCCCACCAAACCATCTGCTGTTTAGATAGACTCTGACCTCTATGCCTCTAAAGTCCAAGCATGCCACCAGAGCATATCCATCCATACAGCCCACCTGGCTGTTAATCTCTGAGCAGAAGACAAGGAGGTTATCAACACATGCCATTTGAAGGGATGGGCCCACTGGCAAATCCCCACCAAGGGCCTTGTTTCACACCGTGCACTCTCTCCCTGTCATTTGCAGGACACACAATATGATTAATACATTGGCATGCTGTAGCAGTGTGACAGTCGTGATGGCTGCACATCCAGGGTCTTTAGGGTGTTTGCAGTGTCTGAACAACATCAGTAAGGAAGTGGCATTGTTAAGTGTTTTGTTTTATGTGTCTCTAAACTGTCGAGGCAGCATAAATATTACTTACTTTAGGTATTTTCTGTAGGTTGGGTCAGGGTTTTTTTCATTCTAATGGAATAACTGTGACACATTAAAGTGTTTATATTTGATTGTACTGTAGCCTTACAAAGCACTGAAATCCTATCTTAGACATAATCCCCTATATTGACCATTAAAAATGGCAAGTAATGAGGGTAATTTGTCTTGGTTGTAAGGTCTTGTCTAAGGCAGTGGCATTTTAGTGTTAATGATCTTAAAACATCTGGCTCTGCATAAGCATGTAGCTTCATCTCCTTTACTGGCAGGAGGAGTGTGGATCACGTGTGGCGCCTAAAGAACTGCTCTCCTCTGACCTGAATTCTCCTGCTCCTACAGCAGCGGTGTGGGCCATATTAGCATTTCCCACCATTTCTTTGAGCCTCTGATGTAATTAATTTAGAAAATGGGGGGAATGATGTATAAACCACTTAAAGGAAAATGTATGTGTCCTACTAATAAGTAATTAGCACACGGAGAAAATAAATAAACATTTATTCTGCCTACAAAGGGGTTTTAAAAATGGTTTGTCTGTTGGTAGCATGCTGCAGAGGTGCATTTGCAGCAGAGTGCCTCATATACTATTTGTAGAATCCTTCAGGGGACTGAAAAGTATAAATTAAAATTACAGTTGTCTCATAAAAGATAAAATGGTGTCCGAGTGTGACTTACGTGTTAGTTTAAGTTTGACTGACCCTGAACGGCATTGCTTGTGTGCTGGACATAAAACCTCAAAATGGCAAATAATGTGAATGAAGTGCAGCTACATGAAACAGTGATGGCTTTGGGTCCTTTATAGCCAATCATGCAAGGAGTCATAAACAACACTTAGACTGACAGCACAGTTTCTTATACGGCTATCCTGTATATATATTTTTTTATTGTTTATTCAATGAATAGAGGCTGTTTTGTTGTAAAATATGAATGCATGTTGATTTGTAGATTTGTCTCTTTCACGTCTCCAACAAAAGAAAAAGAAAAAAAAAAAACATTGTCATTTAGTGGTGATCTGGGACTTTGTTTTCTTTTTTGCTTTTCTTTCCAAAAGTATTTTTAAAAAAAAAGCTATTTTTCTGAGATTAATAATGATTAATAATCAGTTTAAATTAACAGCAAGTCGGAGAGGTGTTAGTGGAAATATGCATTCTTAGTGTTTTCTGTATCATAAAATTCTGAAGCCATAGATTCTCATAGAAAGCTGGGATTAGTTTTAGCCCGTGTCAAACTTCATCTGTGACTCCTTGGAGTGCTTCTGATAAATGTGGGTCCAGGTCAGGTTCAGGAATAAATGTCAAGATGTGGTTCAATGATATAAAGCTTACATTTACATTTTACATCTGAGCCATTTATCTGATCTTTCCAAGGGCGATTCACAACGAGTGCAACAGCAAGAAAGTTTTAATTCCAACTTAATAACCCTACTTGTGTAATATTAACCTCAATAAATCATTCTCAAGTTAATATTAATAATAAGGAGTAATGGCTGTGTAAAATGTGAAATGGTCAAGACTGACAAAGGAAAGGAGCAGCCTCAACCAAACAAAGAGAGGTCCTCCTTATCTTTATCTGAAGCAGGGGAGAATTATTACACATTACTGGCAAACAAATAGGGAGACAGTCCAGAGGTTCAGATTATTTCAATGTCAATGTGCAATTTTAATTAACATGATACAATAACAAAAACCACAAATATGTTATATTTTTTTCTCTAAAGAAGGACACTGGGTGCACAGTGTAATGAGCACAGAGGCAGAAATATTGGAAGGTTAAAGATGAAAGAAATAGTAGTATAAGAAGACGAGAAGATAAATGAGATTTAGTAAGATGAACTGTAGCAACAATGGATCTTTTTAACGATAATTCAAGCTAACTTGTATGATAATCTGTTTCACTACTTGTGTAGCAAATGTGTAGAAAACACAAATTACATTTACTCTTGTTACTGGAACAGGATCATTTTTGGGGTGGTACTCATACTTTGTTGATTCTTTTTTATTTTTACTTTTGTATTTTTTTCAGTTTTTCAGTAGTTATACTTGCACTTTCAAGTACTGTACTTCACTAGATTTTAAATTGCATCTGTTCCAGAGTAAGAATGAAAGTCACATGAAAAAATCATGATGAACCATGTGAGAATTAAGCAAAAGAAAAAAGCCAAACCAGCAGCTTCTTCTCTGGTGCAGCTGCTGATTTGGTCAGAGTGCAGAGCTTCCTGTCCAGAGAGATGGCACCAGGAACTCAGCCGACACTCTGGGAAAGATACATGTTCTAAAACTGCCAACTCCAGCTCCAAACTGACTGCCAACTATATATAAATGAAAGCATTACAACCTGGAATAGCGTTAGAAACTCACATGAGTGCTGTCTGACAAAATGTGCCTTGATTGACACGTTTTCCCCTTGAGGCTTACCATAGCTAAATATACTCGCTGTTGAAGGAGTTTAGATTCACGAGAATGGGACAGACATACTGACGTACTGTACACGTGTGTATGGACATCAGTATGGATGGATGAACAACGCGAAAACATGTTTTGAAGGAATTTGTTTAAAGGTATTAAGTATATTTTCTCACATTTAGAGTAGGAATTCTTGAGTTACGGGCAAAATGTGTTTTGAGTTCACAGTAACTTTGACCTTTGACCACCAAACTCTAATCAGTTCATCCCTGAGACCAAGTGTGCCACATCATGAAATTCACTCCAGGCGTTCCTGATTAGCATTCACCATTACAACGTGTGATTAGCATTCACGAGGCTGCAATGGAAATGAAGTCACGGTGACCTTGACCTTTGATCTTTTATCACCAAAATTGAATCAGTTTATCCTTGAGGTCAAGTGAGCGTTTGTGCCAGAGTTGAAGAAATTCCAGACAGACGTCCAACAACGCAAAAACACAATGCCCCTGGCCACTGCTGTGGCCGGTGCAAAGGCATAAAAGTAAGCTGGAGACCATGGAAGTATTTAAATCAAAATCCAAGACAATTAGTAATACTAACCGACATTCATTTTTTTTTACTTAAATGTTGGAGCAAGTCCACAGGTGGCAAAAATCAAGAATAATATTCAGCGGCTAACAAGTACCAGGTACTGTTTGACTTTGCTACCTGAACAAATCCTGTGCACCCCAAAGCTCCTGAGCAGTCCTGTTTACCTTCTTCGGGATTCATAATTGGAAGTGGAAGTGTCGAGGGCAGCAAGTATGTAGAGAACTGGAATTAGCAGCAGCTCAGTCGAGTTAAGTCAAGTATACAGCTTTATTCGGGTTTGTAGTACTGAACAGTCTTAGCAGCGAGTACACAAAGCTGCGGTGAGCCTCGAGGGAGAATGTGTCAGTCAGTCACAACCTGCACCGCTTAAAGCAAGCTAAACTTTGTTACACAGTAGTCAAGTGAGTTTTTAACACCACCTAGGGCTATAATACTTTTATTTATTTGGCTGGCAGTTAGTTGGGTAACATACGGAGAGTAGGTGGAAGAAGGTGAAAGCTTTTGTCAGTGTCAGATTTAGAGTGCGGGCATACGGCTGTTTCCTGGAGGCAGTACATACCAGTGTAAACTTGAACTCATAAAACAGCAGTAGAAACTATGTGGTTGTTCATTTTGGGACAGCACTAATGGGTGTCCGGAAGTTCACTTAGGAACTTCTACCTTAGGCAAAGGTATGCAAGAGGACTTTCTGCCATTTCGGCAGTTACCGCTGAGCGCTCACTCAGCTCAGCATAATTGAAAACTTTGAGGAGCACAGTGGGACCAGAGAGGTTGAGTGGACAGGTTTTATTTTGCAAAGAGAATGAACGACTAAGGACTATTCGTAGACTCACAGGATGCTGTTCAGATAGATGAGTACAACAACAAACACAATAACAGTGACTCACTCTAGAGGAGAATGCAATGTGTGTGCTACACGGTGTGTAAAAACGTGTGCAGGCTTTCTTTTTTGTTTAATGTGTGCGTTTTGCAGACTGTAGCTTGTAGCGAGCTCATATTGTCTATACATCTCTGCATTGTCTGACCCGGGGACGCTTAATTCTGCTGTTGAAGTGGTAGGTTATTAAATTTATGTAGCTTAATATTGCTTGTTAACTATTTTTCATTTATTGCCAGTTATTTTTATGTAATTGTCTGAGTTTTGTCATCTTCTCTGGTTAATTTTAGACTGCACTGAGGAAAGTCGGTGTGTAGGTAAATATGATGATGGGTTATATTCATAGGCTGCAAAGTGCCTGTTTATTGAAAAGTAATGTATTGCTGGTTTGTATTTGAAGCCTAAAGGTGTTCTATCATATAATGTCATCATTAAATACCCACCCAGCCCTCACTTTTATCTGCATACACTATTATGTACAGACATTTTTATTTTTACTTGAGGGATGTCGCCAGGGATTTTGGGCCCCAAGAAAAGATATCACTTTGGGCCCCACCACCACCACAGGCCACGCCAACCCTGAACCTGTAACACTGTTCATACATTATTTACATTACATTATTACATTATTTTATCTGAAAATTGGCCTCTTCAGTTAAAATAATTTAACATTAGCTGTTAAATTATTTAATATATATAACAAAAGAAAAGCTGAAAAAAATGGAAAAGAAAAGGCCTGATGGTGGCGCTAAATCAATCGGGGGTCTTTCACTTGGAGTCTTGATTGTGGACAACAAATTTTTATAGCAGTCCAGCCATTACTTTGTGATATATCTTGTTCCCGGCCTGTGGGCATCGTGTGTACTCATCCAATATCCATAGCCATGCCATTAAACAAGCTGTTTTTGTTTCATATGATGATCATTATGTGGAAAAATAATTACAGTGTTTGAACTCTTATCATTGAAAATCATTGAATATTTTTTTTCTTTTTTCCATAATTATAATAATAAAAAAAGAAGCTCCCAATACACCCTGCAATTATGCCAACTGACATGCCATTCAACACAGTGCTGTTCACTTCCTTCTTCAGCTGGGAGTTGGGCTGGTTCATTGGTAAGGGTATGAGGATGGGGAAACAGGGCTCCTGAACTGCATCTGCTGGGCCTGGCACCAAGCAGATGCAGGGGCAACTGATTTGAATAGCTTGCTAAAAGTTTAGCAAATCTGGACTAAAAGACACAGACACTCTAGGGACTAAGGTGGTACTAGGGACTAAACTAACAGGTCTATCAGTTTCCTCCAATCAAGGTCTAGACCCAACTTTCTTAGAAAAAAAAATGGGTGACACTCTATCACCCTTCCTTCTTTTAATTTTTGGAAGCCAGATTTTTCTTTAGGAAGCTGAGACCTGATGCTCCACCAGCACCCCTCACTCACAGTTGCAAGCAAGCACCGTTCTCTGGTCTACATTTTGCCAAAAACAAAAACAAAAAAAAATAATACTAAAATAATGTTATAATGTTAACCTAATTTAATAGGTTAATAATTTAATGTTGAAAAAAAAGGTCTAATATTCTAAATATTTCCTAGAGCCTGAGTCAGTCACAAGCTCTTAGGATCATCCTAATTTTTACCCCATAGCAGAGACTTCCTTTCTTTTTATTTATTTATTTATTTATTTATTTGTAAGTCCATAAATCCAAAGGTAACATTTTTTAGCTGCTGTGAGACCCTGATGGGTTGTGTTTTGATTTAGCATTACAGGATTCACACGGGAATGAGGAGACAGGCTCGTTTGAAGATTAGAAAACTGAACTAATGAGACAGTGAAGGTGAAGTAAAAGCTTGTGAAAATGGACAAATTGATGTGTTCCAGCCTAATATTGATCAGATATTGCTGCAGGCAGCATGTGTGATATGCTATATTTGCATCTGGTTAGGGTTTTGCTCTTTACAGAAGCCTTTCTCAGTACAATGGGAACAGCAGAATTCTTGCTAATATCAGCAGCTCAGCTCGGCACTGGTGATTACACTTTTAACACAACTGTACCTGTTAGAGTAGCATGACAAAATAATGTCAACTCAAACTTCCACAAACATCGAATTTATATCAAATTTAATATGGACTGCACTGCCTCTGACCAGTTTCGTTTATTTTTTATTGAAATTGGTGGTGGTGCTGGAGTGGGTGTGCTAGGGACCCAATTTGGACAATTTTGTCCATAATTTGATTTAGTTTTAAACTCTTCTCACTGGATTTTGTTCATTTGAGGATAAGTGAGACTAACAGTGACCTCACTGCAATTTGATATACAGTAATAGCCTGGTGGGAAAGGAATGGTTAAGCTGATCCTAAGATGTTTCTCATGTGCGGAGTCTGTATCCAGGGCCCAGAATAAATACATTAAGTCAATGGAGACTGACCAGACAGTGTTTTTATCCTTCCCTTGTCTCATGATTGTGATCTAGAACACAAAAATAAAACTGCCATCTGTTTATACCCTTTTATTAAATTTATAAGATGCATCTCAGATCTTTGTCACTAATGTGTTTTTAAAAATACACAACACACATTAATTCATGAAAGGTTCATAAAGCTGACAAAACAATGCTTGTTTCTCGTTAAAGCATCGACACACTCTGTAAGGAGAAAAAAAAGAAACTGAACAACAAAGTCCAAGTAAAACACATGCAAGCTTTAGCTGTCATGGAAACAAGATAACATAATCGGAGGGAAAAATGGTCAGAGATGACGAAATCATCCATGCCCTCTGGAGATGGAAAATTAAATAGCACATGAAATCAGGATCTGGAGGTTATTCTTTTCTTGAGTTGAGGGTTTTGACCTCTGTGATCTGTAATTTTTGCTTTGCCTCAATCACCTTCTCAACATGGATGTAAAATAGTCCTTTAAGCTATTACACAGGAGCTGCCTTGCACAAGATGCCACACACGAATGTTAACGTCTGAGAGAAGCATGAATCCTTCAGTGGTATCTTTTTGCATTTGCAGGCTTGGCTAGTTAAAGGATCAAGCTATTGGGTTTGTTACACATTATTCATATAGAGAATAAATGAGAAGGCAGAAAATTGCTTTCTCTTATTTATAGTCCGTTTATTCTGAATTACACTGATAAAAGTAGGGAATGCATAAAGAGGCAGGGAATAGAAGTAGAATGAAAAACTGAGTTTAAGCCTCCTGTACAGGATTTTATCGATGTGACAGCTGGATAACGGCAGCTTATAACCTAGAGTATAGCTTTTTTTTAAATCACAAAATTATAGTTAATTTTTCAAATATTTGATATATGATGTTGTGTGTTTTGTGTACTATTATCTGCATTTGCACAACACTGCAGTGACTAATGCTATCCATACTTTTAGATCTCATGAGCTTCACAACTTTTCCTACACAGTCAGATAGTTGCACCACAAATGACTGTTCAACGGTTCGGGCTCACAGCAGGGATTTAATTGTATCCATCTGTCTGTGATACAGTAAGGCAGTACTTAGGCCCACTTAGGCCCTACCCACTGCGGTCCTCCAGTCTGCAGTGGATAGGCAGGATCAGGCAAACAAAGCCCAGTAGAAGTGGCTGGCAGGTAGAGCATTAGCAACAGGTTTTCAATCAGATGACAATGTAACTAGATCGACTGAAGCACTAAGAGGGTGAATGGAACTGCGGCTTAGTCTTTTTGCTGTAGGCAGGTATTTAGGGAAATAAGGTCCATCACTATACATTCAAAGAGTAAATTCCACCTTTCATTAGTAAACCTTGCAATCACCGTGGCATGAACACGTGCCAGTCCTAACCACAGGAACCTTTCCCTTCACAATCTTCCATATGACTTGTACATGACATCGGCTCCCTAGAAAATTATCAGGATGAACTGTAAAAATATGCGACCACCTTTGCCCTCTTTGCTCACTGACCGAATGTGATGACATTTCCACTTATCTACGCTGCCAGCAGACTCTTTTCACACGTCACAGCAGGGTAATCACAGCTGCAGCTAATAAAAATTAATAATGGGTAGGTTTGATTGATGTAAGCTAATTTTATCACTTGCAGTGGTGTCCAGGGCACCACAACACCTCTTGCGAGGGTTTCTCGGGCTGAAATTAACATAATTTCTGTTATTGATAAAACTGGCATTTGCTTTTGCGTCAGTCGATTCATATTGTGTGTTTCTAGAATCACTTTTTTTTTTTCGAAAAATTCATAGTGACATCTTCCCATTGCCTGTTTTGTCCAAGGAAAACAAAACAAGTTATTGAATTTACAGTGATTTAAAACAGATAAGAGCAGCAAATGTTCACATCTGAGAGGCTGGAAACTGTAAATGTACCATTGGTTTTAGTGATTACATATCTATGAAAACTCGTGTTATGTTGCATAAAGTCGAAAAAAAAAAATCCCATGTTTCCTTCGCTGCACTTTAATCTTACGAAAACAGAAAATGGGTTCCTTCTATTTTTTTAAGTCCATTTGCCAGATTAAATATTTATGGAATACAGCTTTTCACTGCGTTTAGTTTTTAGGACTGTGTTGACTTTTTTTTTTCCCCAGCAGGAAAGAGAAGCTACTACCCCAAAAAGCAGTATTCCTCAAGAGCTGTGAGCTCTGAAACAAACTTCTTTTTAATTTCACTTTCTCTGTTTCTTTTTGATAGGAATAGTCTCCAATCCAGAGTCACAGCAGCACTCACAGACAGCTCAGTGCATTGGAAGTAAGGTAGATAAAAGACAGTGAGCCTGGGATCTAGGGATCACATCTACTCCATCCATCCCTTCTTTCACTTTGGCTTGAAAAAAAAAATCATCAGATTCAAGGAGCACAATCACGTCTTTAAGGAAGACAGCCTATTTGTATTCTAGGCTCCCACTGTGTCTCCTCACGTGTGACTGAGCACAAGTGAACGAAGGAGAGTGAGCAAGGAAGGAGGAGGGCAGAAAGAGGGAGGGAGTGTATGAGAGAGAGGAAGGATGAATCTAATGCGTTGCAGCAGAGAACTGTGACAGACCAGGCATTTATTTGAGCAGAGACTGCTGCTGTAGCAGGAAGGACGCAGCAGCGGTGGCGGCGGCAGCAGCAGCAGCAGCAGCAGCAGCAGCGCTCACCACTGCTCTATCACTCAGTGCCTCCACCACAGCTGGAGACAAGGTGGACACGAAGAGGCGGAGGCACAGGGGATACACGCCAGGAGCACAACACCTCTCCAATACCACCAGCAATATGATTTCTGGAATACTATGTTGGCTTATCCAGCTTTGCCTTGCAGCATATAAATTCCCTTTTCCTCCTGATACTCTTCAGACCATCTATTACCCTTTCCTCTGTCTTGATTTGAAGGGGTATTCATGCCAAGGGAAAGCGTGGCTTGAATGAGAATCAGCGCCGGTCTCTCTTCAGGTCAGACTTTAGTACCAGCAGAAGACTCAAGAGGCATTCTGCACATTATGCGAATCTCCTGAGTACTCCTCTGTGATCTCCAGGGGCTTTATCACAGCTCCTTGTCTCATCCAGTGGAAGTCAGGGTAGTTATCGGTGCTGAGAAGTATCTATGAGAAGTTGTGCTCCAAATAGGCCTCAGCTTTTCATTCTATCTTTCTTCTTTCTTTTTTTTTTCTTTTCCTGTACGGTTATTGAGTGTTTTGGTCAAACAAAGAAACCAAAGACAAGAAAAAAAGAAAAGCAAAAGTAAATTTGTATCATGAGAAGAAGAAAACAGCTCCAAGATTCTACTTTGCTTCAGTTCCACTGTTGGTGAATCTTTTGAATTCCTCCTGAGGGTTGCCCAGGACTAAGATGTGAAACACACTGGTGAGTAATAGAAGTTTCCAACTCTCATACAAATATTTTCTGGCTGCTGGACAGACATCTGCTGCCTGCTTCTGGCATCAACACTTCAAATGTTGGTGTAAAACAAAGTGTAGTCTGTGTGTAGTTATCTATTCAAAGCCAGACATTTATTACCCACTGATCTCACAAGAACTGACATTGGACAAGGTTCATGTTAAAGAAGAAATACAAATATGCAGCACCTGGCAGGTGTTATAATGTGGGCTCCCATTGGATTTTTATCAATATATTTTTTCTATTATTATTTTTGCGGTATTTTTATTCTATTTTATTCTCTTTTTCTATGTTGTCCTTGCAGCACAGGCTGAAAGGACTGATACCTTCCATTTACACTAACATAAAATTGACAGGCTAACCGATGCATGACCAGGCTTCTGCACCAAGATCAACTTCTTGTAAATTTGTTGCTAAGCTACAGTTCCCTTTCGCGACAGTAATCATACTACCTGTCAGGAGTGACATGATTTACCATGTTTGGACATCAGCATAATTCATTACTTTGGGTCTGAGAGCTGGTGTTGAACAGTTAGGTCTAGATATGTGGAGCGAAATCCATTTAGCTTGTCCTTTAGAGTTCTTTCCTGCTCTGTAGCTGCACAGAGATTGTTGAATTGTATTTCTGCACTGTCTTAGCTATGATTACTGAAAGTACATACCGCATTTCATTATAAAACAGACCAATGTGTATCTGAATATCTGAGGTTATTCAGGTCTTCTGTTATTATTGATAACAGCAAGACCAGGCATGGGAGATGTAATGGAGTTGGTCACCAAAGGCAAATTATTTTAACATTTCCTGTGTGAGTCTGTGTGAGACTTTAACTGCTCAGGTTAGAGAGATGAACAGTGTCTCTGCTGGAAAGACATACACTACTCACAATAAGTTAGGGATATTGTTATTTACACGAGTGCCTTTTTCCTATTTGGTCTGAATTTTAATGAAATAAGTAAAACTTCCCTTTGATATTACTAATACTGAATGAGAAGAAACACCATTTTCATTAGTTTAATATTTATTACCTCCAAAATTTAGACAATAACAAGGATAGCCCCAGATAACAAAAATTGACAATGTCAGTAGCGGGTGTTTCCACCATTTGCCGCAATGACAGCTTGACAGCGACGTCTCATG
>JBBMJY010000021.1:10097198-10171009 GCA_037833715.1 Toxotes lorentzi
GTTGTCTTTTAGTATTTTTTGGTATTGGCCCCAATATGTAAGGCACACTGTACACAGTGAGACCATTACATGGAAAAAACAAAATGAGGTGTGTCTATCACCCCAATTCAACTGCCTCCCTATCCCAAAAATCTCTGAAGTGAAACAAACACCGTATGTATGACATCCACATCCATCTCTCACAATATCCCTAACTTATTGTGAGTAGTGTATGTCTCTCTTCTGTCTTATCTTCATGAAGAAGTCATATGATCCATATCCTGCCAACTCAATGTCAATCACAGGTCGCTGTCTCTTTAACAGTCTTGTCTAACCTCTAACTGTATCATCTATAATTACACATTACTGTAATTGTCAAGTACTACACAGACCGTGAATCAAGTACACCGTATACTGGTGGCCTGTGTCCTAGAGGACTGGAGTACTGGTGGTGGGCGGTTTCTATTTACTGTGTAATCACACTCCTCTGTCACCCACAGGCCTGCTGAGATAAGAGGGAGCATTGCACACACATTTAGATTACACCATTGTTTGTTTGTATGCAGTCTGAGATGCTGGACAAGTGCAGTACCCGCGAGAGAGCACGGGGTGATGAGCCGTGTGCGCAACCCTTGTGATTCTTGAAGCAGTGAGGTGATGATGAAAGGCTGGTAACTGCTGATGATTAAAATATTAGAAAAAGCATTCACCCATGCATAATGAAATTAGATGCGTCATCAAAATCACAGCAAACATACATCAATTAGTTGATGAAGTCTTTCCATCAAGACGGGATCGCTTGAAAAAGGGAGCAGGATTCAATTCGTTCACTTGCCATTTGTAATGAGAGGGTGTGCCACGTGTGGTTGTGGTAAACAAAACTATGCTTGTGTGAAGTGAATACGCGAAAGATTGTGGTAGTACAGTACAACATTGTAATCGTCACACACAGGTGTTCTTATTCTTGGGTTGCACTGTTTCGCCATCAGCCAGTATGCTTCCACAATAAAACAAGATTGCATAATATTGGTTCTATGTTCTTCTTACAAAAGCCAAACTGCACTAAACCAGCAACCCTATGGGGAACTGAGCATGCCAGCACTTTACAATAGACTGTCAGCCATTCTTTTGAAGCTTAATCCAGCACAAATCCCACACCAAAAACATTAGTCTCAGTAGCAAGCATATGTGCCATATATTATTGAACAAGGAAAACAATAGGAACAGCATCAAAAACAAGCGAGAAACAGGAGCACACCGGTGGACCTCTAGAGTGAGCCACAGCTGGCTTTTACCTAAATCTACTGATGTGTGCTCATGTTACAACACTGATAACTACAAACCCAGTACTTCAAATACAGTTTCTGCAATAACCGATCAAATGCTGTTTTTGCTTTAATTCTTCAGACAAATTTATTCTCCCTTTTTAACCGCGAGAAATGTGTCAATGGACTACTTTCAGAATCGTGTTACAAAGTGCTTTTCAAAGAAAAAATAGTAAAAAAAAAACAAAAAACATTTAAAAACAGATGAAAACAAAATAAAACAAGCATTTCTCCAGTTTAGACAATCATACCAGCTCATTGTAAGTCTTATTTCCCTAATTTGGGTGTGTCACGACAATGGCAGCGGCAGTATTTTGATAAGTGACGTGTGGTGTTAAAATGTAAAAATTAAGAGTTAGGGCAACCAAATATTGTCACCTGGGACTCTAAGCATTCACTGTTTTCTGGCATTTTATAAAACCAAACAATTAATTAAGAAAATTAATAGCAGCAGATGTCTCTTGCTACTGTTGTCCTCTTTGAAATAATGTCTCCGCCGTCCCAAAATCATCAATGACAACTAGTCATTGTGTCACTGCTCTGAAAATATGACACAAATTGTAATAAATCAGAATTATTACAAACACAAGATATGTGTGTTTAAGTGTATATGTGGATGCATGTATGCCGAAGTGTGTGACTTCTTGCTGTGTCTTTTCTTGCAGTGGCATCTTAATGTTCCAAGTATCAAGTTGTGGTAAATTGTGTATCTGCAGTTAGGATGTGTAATAGAATCGCTCAGCAGACTTTTGACCTCATCCTAACAGAGTTTCATAAGATGTGCCATTCATTCAGTATCTGTCTCCTCAGACCTAGACTTGTGGATGTTACTGTGTGCATCTCAGAGCTTATCTATGCACTACACTCTCCCCTGGTGAACAGTTAAGTGGCAGGTATTGCAGGCTGTCAGGAAGCTGGAGACAGAAAGAAAGAAAGGTGACCTCTTCACTCCTCTTTTCCATCCTGTGCTGATGATGTTACCCTCACTAGCTTGGCAGCTGTAGTGTGGAACAAGCACAGAGAAGACTGGGGAGTTTAAACTGGAAGCTCTGAAAAGCTCTGCCACGGAAAAATATGGCAGTAATGGAGAAAATGTAACCTGTACGTAGTGATATGTTGCTCTTAGAATGGTGGACGTAATGTCGTATTTTATCTCATCATGCTCAATTTTGGTATGTAGTTCACAAAGTTAACACTTTAACAGAAAACAAATCACAGTTGCAGACACACCTGGTACATGTGTGACTGTTTTCTGTTAGCGGCCTGAGACTGATGTTGTCATTTCTCTAGTGAGGACAACAGTATGTCTCTCCTACACACACTGTTGTCAAAGCACATTCCTCCAACTTGTGCTCTGCTTGGTTTTGCTGTCATACATATTATATTATCCCAGACTGGTTATCTGGTCACCCCTTGCAAATGATTCTCAATTAATACACTGCACATACCAGCCTGTGATGGGAGTCTAATATCTGAGCTTTGATTCTTTAATTCATGAAGCCTGAGCTGGAGTCATACCTTGTTGAATGCGCTGAAGATTTATGACATCATCCGTAGTACATTAAACACTTTGCCTCTTCATGCATTGTGGGCAGATGAGATAGCTATGTAATATCAAACCATAGTAAAGCTGGAGTTATGCCTCTCCAGGGCTGCGTACAGGCGAACAAGCATGGGATCTGCAGAGGGAAAGACAGGGGATCATCAAAGGCAGTGGGATTCACCCTCTTGGCACCATGGATATCTGTACCAGATGGCATCCAGTCCAATAGTTGTTCAGATATTTCAGCCTGGACTAAAGCAGTGGACCGACCAGCAGACCAACAGACAAATAGCCATTGCCATTCCAAGAGTCATGGCAGAGCATGGCTGAAAATACAAGTGTAAATGCAACCCTGAACCATGACAAGCTAATCTTTAGCCTAAGATGCGTTCAAACCAAATGTGGAAAACAAACTGGTCTTCTAGAAATCAAATTTATATACTACTATTTGCCAAATGTGTTTAAAGGCAAACATATTTGCTGCAATGTTCAATGTCACTATATTGCATCCTGTATTCTGCATGTGGATAGGTTTAGGCTCTGTGGTTTGGGGTTAAAGACAAAATAACACATTGTGTCTTGTGCTTCAGTTCACTTGTGAATTTTCTTAAATAAATAAGCAGGAGCACATTCTTTTCCCCCTAATGCTAACACAGTATTTTATGACTACATCCAAATAAATCTTGACCATAGCAGTGGTAAATGGAAAATATACAGTAGACGAATCATTTTTGTAAAACTCATTCGTATTACCTCATTATACCTTGTGCTACCTCATTATCAAACTTATCGGTTCCGTAGTGAGAATACATATATTATTTAAATGAATCAGAAATCTATAGCTTTAAATTTGCAGGGTACAACTTAGTTTACAGGTCAGCGCAAGACTTAACCAGTTGTGTAACTAAAACTAAGCCCAAACTTTATTTTCATATGATTTGTTGAGAGATACAGATTTTAAAGACAGCCGTGTATTGCACACATGATTAAGCGCAGTAATAGCAGCCTCCACCCTCCTTCGAGTAAATATGCACCACACTTGCAGGGTCCCAAAGAACCCCTGGGATCCCAGTCCTGTTGCATTCCCTCCAACTCATAGTCTTTCAGCTCACTGATCAGATTGCAAATTTGAAATCTAAACCAAATGAGACATGTTCAGAATCTTAACAATGTAATAGGACAGGTCCTCCCTATGCTAATGCGGACAACCCTGAAAAAGGTCTCTTCCCCAGGCATTCTCTGTACCTGCTGCCATCTGGAGTAGACATTTGAGAGCGTGGGCATGTCTGCCCAGGTCAGGTCTGCCCTAATTAGTATTTCATCATAATTACACCGAGACTGCAGACTGACAGCTCTATTTAAATCGGTGTAATGCTGCAGGTAGATAGTGACTGAATGAGTGGAAATATTACCCTATCACAGAGGGAGATATCACTTAATGTTGGTAACGGTTCATTCCCTGATGTTAGAGATATTTTAAAAAGACAGAAAGAAACGCAGACAGACTGTGAGAGGTGATTTGTCATGCAGCTGCAATTGCAAAAAAATATAATTTGAAGAATGAATACATTACAGGAAAATTGGACAAAGAAGGAAAAAGCAGTGTGATTTTTCTGTCACTGATATCTAGAATTTAGGAACATAATGTTTATTCAATACCACTGAAGAAAATATGTTTTGGTATTTCTCGCTGAAATGTGTCATCAGATATGTGAGTTAACAATTTTTGATTACCATTTGTTGTGTGACACACACACACACACACACACACACACACACACACACACACACACACACACACACACACACACACAGGTTCTGAGGATGATGAGCATTCAAGACAAAGCAAAGTGCACTGAAACAAAGAAATGTAGCTTACTAAAGCAATGCAGTACAAGTGTGTTAAGAAAGCTGAATTAAGCAAGGTCTGATGGCCTAGTAGAAGCCAGGCCATCACAATTCTCTATGCCATAAAATGTCCTATGTATTTAGCAAAGGAACATTTTATTATTTTAGAAGTGATAATTAGAGAAAAGACACATTCTTGTCCTTAGTGCATAGCTGTACAAGGTGCCCACCCACAGACTGTAGCCTGTAGGTCAGTCTGTTATAAATCTACCAAGCAACGCCATTGTAGACAACTGTAGGAAGACTGCTCGTGGAATATGTGACAATGAATGAATTAATTATTGTTACAAAGGGCTGTTGGCAAGGGTAAAAGCAAGCAAAAACTCAGGGAGAATGTGGGAGGAACGTATTATCAGCAGATGAAGTTAGGGCAGGCTTTCATATTGTCCAATCACATTAACTTCTCTCATCCCTAGTTTCCTAATGGGCAGGGAGCAGAGTCCAAACCAGCCTCTAGAAGAAAAGGTGTTCTACTGTTGAGTCCGGAAATTGTAAAGATATACAAAAAACCCAGAAATGAGCAAATATGTTACTATGGGTCTCTCAGTCTTCTATAATTTATGTTCACATATATAGTTATTCAGTCAATGACTTAAGTTCAGTGGCAGTGTTTGGTATGCGAGGGAAGTTTTGATGTTCATAAAGATATAGGAAGAGATTATAAGGGTCTTAATTTTGAGTGGTTTTATTTGATTATTTTTGAGTTGTAAAACTTCTTATTACACAAACCTCAAGGCAAAGTCAGCCATTTTCTACTTTCTCATAAAATTTAAGCTTATTTGGAAAGTCTCAACAGGGTCAAGGTACTTGCACTGATATATGTGGTTCTGCTGGAGCTGCAACAAATGGGGAGTACAGAGTTCATATAACCCATTGACAGAATGGCTACAGTTAAGATAATAAGACCCAGGTCAAAAATATACGGTTATTTCCCTTGGAATAAATACAAATGTGTTGATTTTTAGAAATAAAATAACTGGTTCTCACATTTTTCAGTATCATTCATAAATTATGATTTTGCATTTATGCATTACCAAGCATTTTTGGAATCACTGTAATCCATTCAATGTTTTTTTTTTGTTTGTTTTTTTCATTTCTTTCATACTCATGAGATTACCAAACCATAACCAACCCCCCAGTATACAGTCCGTTATGATTATATGTTATCACTGCATGATGGAGATGACAAATGAACCGGAGCCTAACTGGACCAAGTGGTGTCGTGCCACTGCAGCATTTGCAAAACCCCTGGCAGAGTCTCATCTCCTGACTTTTGGCACAGTGTTACCGTGGAGAATTGCAGCCCTGCTCTCTCATCTACAATGTTAAAAATGACCATATACTCTATGTTTAGCTGTAAGTAATTATAGTGAATATCATTAAATTACAAAATAGGTATCCCTTACCACAGCATATCACAGCGGTAACATACATACTGTATGTTCTTTCTTTAAAGGAAAGCACAGGGAATTTTCTAAGAGTAAAAGTTAGGGGTTGCACTGGGATCACAGTCATGATACTAACTTTACATTGTGGTCTTAATATTATCAACATAGGACTAATTCATACTGTGATGAATATCATATTGATACTGTGGCTCAATGTCACAAACATTGCTGCTTTGTTTTACACTAGGGTCAGACTGCCAGCCAACAGCCACCTGTAGGTACTGTAAGATATTGTAATGAGGCTTAGAAAGTCATTCATTTCTCAGTAGAGGACCGCTAACAGCTTGAAACATATGGAGGGAAAATCGCAAACCAGTGTTGCTGGCAATTCAGCAGTGATTATTAAGGAACACCTGTTTGGCTGGCTGGCAAGGCGACTCAGGGTCCCGCTGAATAGCAGCAGGCTAATGAAGGTCTTCTCAGCTTAATTGTTTGGGCTATAAATAGTGACAGATAGAGGGATAGAGTGCGGCTCCACTCCCATCCATTTTTTTTGCCATACATACACTGAATGTGCTATTAGCGGTTTGTTGTTGCGGGCTGTGAATAGGGCAGAGGAGGCGATTGTGTTACTGCCAAAGTTAGCTATTACAAAAGAGTCATTAACGGTGAACAGTAAAATTAAACTTTGGTGACAGGACACATGCAAAAAGTGAGGGTTGCTTTTTGAAGTATGAGGGAGACTAATAATGTCCAATAAACATCTTAGGTGTTTATTATAAAGGTGAACAGCAGATTTTAAATTGCAGCCAAGGCCTAGTAAAGGTCTTTCTCATCAGCAATTCAAATCATGGCCAAAGTGATTTCCTCTTGCATTGGCCTGCACAGTCCCCCAGCTTTCATACTGCCTTTGCTCTGACAGAACCCCATTTTAAGGAAAATTAAATGCAGAACACATCACTAATTGCAGCATTACCCGTAACTATATCTCCAAATGGCTCTTTGACAGAAGAACTCAATGAGAATAAAGCAGGATCATCTGATTTCGTGTTAAATAGCGTTTGAAGCATTGCCACTGCAGTGTGCCGGCCTGCTGTTCAGGGGTCACCTTCATTGATGCTGTTCAAATGAATTTGTCTGGAAGTGTTTTCCAGGTCAACCCTTTTGAGAGAGAAGAGGGCCTGATAACTTTCGGGGGCCTCAAAGTTTCACAGCAAGCATGAAAAGAATTAAATCATTGAAATGTTGTTTGTTGGGAGGCAAACGGAGAACAATAAGGCTAAAATTGTTTTTGTTTCATGTATTATTGTTTTATTGCACTGACTTCTGAAAATTTAAATCTGCTTGGATCACAAACACCTTTTCTCAACAAAAATAACTTCAAAAAAGATTGTTTTCCTTTGGGATCGAATAGTGCACAAATAAATCTTCCCATTATAAATCCCTTAATATATACCCTCTGTTGTAAAATGTAGTATATATAGAGCAGAGTACACGGACTTAAGACTAATTTGAGAACAATAAGGAATATTAGATGATAAAAACACTAATATGCAGCCACTAAATCTAAAGTTTAGTTGTATCGGGGCAGTCAACCTCAAAGATGCAAGAGAGAAAATCTATAAGATTCACTGTATCTCAAGCAGAAAATCCAAAAAAAATGTGTCACAAGAGGCCTTAAGCAGCAAGAACAAGCAAATGTCACCTTGCCTGTGCTAGAGCTCAGAAGTGAGGCAGCCAGCATGGTCCACAGTACCAGGAGCAAGTACGATTAATGTAATATATGCAGGATCTGCACTCTGCCAGTACTGGTGTCACATTACCGCACTACAGATGAATACACAACCACTTTACTAATCATGGCCATAGTCATCAGACCACATCACAGAAGTATATTCTGCATTCATTTAATTGGAATCAGAGCTTTTATATGATTAAATCCGCATTCAGTATAACCTGTTTCTTTTCTCTACTTAACTATTTAGCTGTAAAACATAGATAATGTATCAGCAGCTACTACATTAACTCAGCAAAGAGTGCTGAAAGGGAAAATATGGGACAAAACTGGGAGCAGCAATGACAAAGAGAAATAAATCAACCAAATAACAAAACTGACAATGATTGAGCATTTCTCAGTTAAGTAGGAAATTTAATTAAGCGGAGACAATAAGGTCTAGTCCACATGGTACTTTGTTTACATGTATTCTAAAATAATCTGCTGCTGTGGGATAATTAAGCTACCCCAACCACTGCTACTGTTATAGTGGCTTCTCCTAATTCAACTTACAAAAGCCAGACACTGAATGTTATACAAGGGGTTACACTGCTATTTGTGTCTTTTAAATTTTAGATTTATAGTTGCACTTGTCTGAAAAAAACTGGAAAAAAAAAAAGTTTAATGCATTACTACAAAAATCATTAGGCAATGATGTTTCTGACAGCTGATGCATTACAGAAGGATAAATGCACATTCAATCAGCTGAAACAGGAAGGCAGAACACTCAAAGTCTCTGCTGATCTCGATCTACTTTTGGTTCTAAATTTAAATTCTGCGTGTGCAGTTGTTGAAAACAGAGGAATAGGGTGAACCACACTCCATACATTACCGACGTCAGCTGTGACACAGAGCCGCAAGAACTAAAACCATAACGACTGTTAAAGAAGGAAATGCAGATTATGAAGTCCCTGTTGAATACCTATTTAGGCCAAGTAGGCTCTCTCATCAGTTGCCTGAAACAAATGAGTGCATTTTTTTTTTTTTTTTAATGTTCTGAGGTTACTGTCGATATGAGGAAGACAGTGGTCAGTGTTACAATTGCAAACCCCATGGTTCAGCTCTCTTCTCCTTCAAATTCGTTCTCCACTAATCACTGTCAAATCAACTGTGCCACCCCATGTCAGATCAATGGGAGTCTGTCACCTTTCAGCAGATCTTGAACTCTTACACAATTTAGGCACCTGGTGTAATTTGCCCACCAGAGTTATTGTTATATATACTGTTATGTATATAGTGTTATATCAACCCCCTAATACCCACTGACATTTATTCTCAGGTTGCTGTTGATGTTTTGAAACTCCACGTGTTCTCACATGATAAATTTGGGTGGACTATGACAAAGTCGATAGATCAATGGTCACAATGGAATGAGAATGCATTAAAGACTAGTCTCTTGTTGCTATTATATCTACTAAAATATGAAACACACACACACCCACAAACACACACAGCAAAGGACATGACTAAAGGGTGCTATGCCTTCTAATGCTGTTTTGTGTTGGACCTGACCCTGAACATTCCTCTACAATCTTTTTTCTGGCTTTTGGCATTGTATTATGCATGCGCTTTAAACATTCAGGGCTGTGTGCAGCCAGTGTGCATTCCCTTTGACGTTACCCTCTCTTTTTTCAGGCTCCCGATGCAAGTGTATTATTATCCTGTAGGTACAGATTTTGGGGGGTGGGGGTACACATACTTAACTGTGTAAATATACAACATCACATTTTTATGCCTGTTTTATTTTAAATGAACAATCTTTGAACAATCTCAGTCAGTGATAATCTGAAAAGGTTGATGCCTCTGCAAAATCTAATATTTTTCAGCACATGACAAGGAGATATTTGATGATGCTAAACCCTACTGTGGGAGACAGTGTTCACACATAAGGGAGCTTTAATCAAGTGAAAAACATTGCTCTGCTTTGAGTCAATGCATGATGTCAATTAATCTATATTTCCTGACTTACACTGTAGGAATAAGTCAAACTTGTTACAACTCAATTCATTTTAAAGTCGGACTAATAGAAAGCAAATTTAATAATAAAAGCAGACGGGTTTCTCTCTGTCCACCTTAGTTTCCTGACTCACTGTCATGTGACAGTGTGTGTTTTTTTTGTGTGTACATTGGAGTCAGACTCAGATTTAAAAATGGTCTCTGAGTCCTCTTGAAGACCCCCCCCCCACCCCGTCAAACGCAAGAGTTTGCAAAAGTATCATAAAGAATAGGAAGCTAAGTATCTCCGGCTTCTGTGTGGGAGAGAATAAATAAATGGAAAAATGCAAAGTGTGCCACAGGGTATTTTCTGTCAACCATGGAGGAGTATGTGATGCTTAGCAAAATGCCTCAGGAAACTCAAAACACCGTACTTCAAACATAAGGATTTAGAGGACCTGAGCACAAATTTCACAATATCTGCCACCACAGGCGTCTCCTAATGCTGATGCAGTAATTAAATTACACTCGCCTTTTTTTTTTTAATTTGATGTTTCAAATTCGAGAAGTACTTTTCAGCTTTGGATGCCATCATAATCATTGGAGTACTACTGACAGCACTGTTACACTGCTGTTGTGTACAAAGTTTACCTGTCACAGGTGGTTAACGAACAGACTGATTATTAATGATAAGAGTAGACGCAAATCTGGACTTATCATTCCAATGACTTATCTCTGTCACTGCAGCATTATGATGAAAATGAGTGTGTAGTTATTAATGACATGATAAACCTGATAAACTAGTGAAATCTGATAAAACGCTAAATTAAGCTTTCGGGTGTTTCAAATACTCCCTGATATTTGGAGGAATTTCAACATTTTTAAATGATCATTTTGAAAATCCAAAACTTAAAAGAGAGCTCAGTCAAAAAAAATGATAATAAAACATGAGAAATTATTCATGTACCATGTAAACACACAGTACAGAATAAGCAGAATGTGTAGGGTAAGTCTAGCTGACATATAGTAGATATTAACATTCATGTAAATCAGCAAGGTTTGCTTGGATTGTAGATGTTAATATAAATGATACACGGCACATCCATCATTGGTGATGTCTCTGAAATAAACCTTTTTTTTTCCAGAACAGTGAGAAACATGTTTCTGTGTGTGCATCACCTTACGTGTTTTCTGAGTCATTTCATTCCTCTTGTGTGTACATTTTATTCCGTTTGAATACACGTGTTGGTGAGGGAGAGAAACAAAGATGCAGAGGGGGGTGGGGAGCAACAGTTCATAGCTGCTAAAGCCTTGACTAATTAAGCTTTAATCTGCACCCATTTCCACACTGAATTTGCAGCCAGGCCTTCTCCAGGGAATCCAAGGGGTTTCACTGCTCAGCCAAAGACAGCCTTCTTGCGTCATAACAGACACACAAACTGAATGTAAAAATAGAAACTCTTAATTTGCTTTTAATAGATTTTGTTTTATTTGTTTTAGCTAGCTCCGTGGTTTGCGTTACAAATTCAAAAAGCTCATCACATGTATCCACATCGACTGAAAACTCTGGCTTCAAAAGCAAATTTCAGCAAAACAAGGAATAAAATGCCCAATGACCCTTCTGTATGTATAGCGCCAGAAGGCTTGAGAAAATATCTACTTGTTTGAGCCATTTATCCATTTATCAATTTAGTTAATTATCAGTCGTTCTGGCAAGATCAGTTCATTACGAGCGTCATCAAAATTACGATTCCAGGCGTTGATTAAAACCTAAAGTGTTTGCACTGGCAAACGCTGTTTGAAAAAGAGAGCCGTTTCTCTTTTTAGGACAGACTTATTTCCATTCCAAAGACAGAAATAAGTCTGCAGTGAAAAAAAAAACATGAAGTGCTCCACTGAAGTCATTAACTCCATTGTTGTAAAATGCACAGAGCCTCATTCAAGCTGTTAATTAAATCAGCAGAAGGTTGTTGGGGTGCTGGTCTGACAGCGCCTCTATTGACTTGAAAAGGTTGCAAGGATCTGCCCCATCCATAAGGTGGTGAAATAACGCTGAGTTTCTTTACACTTAACAATCACCCACATCCAACTGCTGCCTCCTCCTCCATCCTTTCTGTATGTCATGAATTAACTGTTGTTTGATATTTAGGAGTCCTGCTATGGACAGTAAATCAACTTAGGTGCTGGTGAGATCATCCACTGCTTGTTGTCCCTGTACCTGCACTACTGTCTTTAGTACCTTAGACAGAGGAAGAGTGATTGTGACATCCCTGCGGTATTTGCCACCGCCTGCAGAAAAGACCTCAAGGCCAAGTGATGAAGGGTTGCTCAAAGTTTGGCTGACAAGCTATCTCTCCCTCCATGATACCAAGCCTATTTTTTTTCTTTTTTCAGTTGAGGTAGAACTGCATGATTTGACCTGCACCTGTTTTTCACCTAACCCTCTGACACTCCAAATAGAGTATTGTGTGGATGAAACACTCTGCTGTCCTGTCCCTCCCTGTGAACACAGCAGCATCCAAGTTAGTGCAGAAAACTACCGCTAACAGCAGGTGTTGTCATACTGACCGAGGTACAGAGCGATGACAGGGGTTCAGTGATGTCTCATGAATAAACCACCTGATGATTAATGTGAAAAATGTGAACACTACAACCCGTGTGGCTAAACTATGTTACCCTATAACTAAAAATAAAGAATGAAGAAGGAAATAATAGCTTGGAAAACACAAGCATTGCAATTTGAGGAAATGGGAAGGCATGACTCATCAACATGAAGTGCCCACCATTTTCTACTCACAAGGAAACAGATCCAAACATTGTTCCAGCAATCACAGAAGCTCGGTCATAGACCCAGCTGTGGTGAGCACCATGGACAGTTCCTTCACTGCAGACCAGGACCTTGGAAAGCTCTGCACCTCATGCCTGAGAAAAAGTCTTCTCGCCTTTAAATACATTGTGTAATCTAGGGTGAAATCATCAGCATTTTATGAAATCAGATAGAAGGAGTCATTATAATTATTCAATTAATCGCCTACTTTAGTTCTGCACCATGCAAAGCTTACCTTAATGTAAGACTTATTAAGGAACTGAGTTTGTAATAGTCACCGATTTATCAATGCCTCCTTTTCTTTCTAGTTTTACACGATTATGTGATTACAGAAGATAATTAAATACAGTTAAAAAGAAAGTTTGGTTTTAAGCAAAAAAAAAAAAAAAACATTTGGCCGTTTACTGCATATGTATGTCAGGAAACCCAGTAATTGCACAAACTGACACAATAATTACACATACTGATCACTAAATTGTGTTACGGTTTTCATGTGGTACAAATAGCATTCATAATATTAATGGGTTTGCTTCACAGCCTATTCTCCTTACATGTGTTACATGTTGCTATAGTGAGGAGAGATGCAGTCTAGTAGTGTGCAATATAATTAGCAGATATTAGGGTTCATATATAGACGTATGACATTGCTGTTGCCCCTCCCACACCTAGTTTGGAAATATACTGTAATGTGCCCCGCATTCTTTAACTGTCATACAGTACAGCCGTGTGTTGTGTTGGTATCATAAAAGCAAGTATAGGCATCTTGCTTTACCCTCTGAATCCTGCAGAACTTGTTAGAAGGGAAAGACTTTGGAGATTAGAATAATGGTTACACACTGTGACCATATTTCTGTGAACACTCACTGGGCAACATTTAATCTAACCTGTCACCTCGTTCTATGGATGCTGGCTTAGGGTACAGCTATTTCTGCAGCCCATATTGGCTGAACCAGTGCTGGTGTAAAAGTCGGTGTATACAGCTGTAGAGGAATTTTGGGGGCTCTCCAAAACCAGGGTTACAATCTATAACTTTTATTAACAGCTGTGTGAAACAAACACACAGAACTAGTTATCCATGTGTTTACTGCTTTCATTTCTTTTAGGATATTAATGATTATTATGAAAAACAGGGGAACGCGTGTTGACAAAGACCAACAAGAGCTTCTTGTATAATGAGCTATGTTCCCAATTTGCAAGCACACATCAAGACTTCAGTAGGAGCATCAGTCAAGGATTGGTCAGTGGTAGCTGGTTTATAGTCTATGCCATAAAACAGCGAAATGGTGTCACAGGACCTGGCAGTTATGTTGTTCTTAGCTGTGAGAAGCAACAAGGTCACAGAATTGTTTCCTCATTTTATGATGTGTCTTTTCAAATGTTTCCCAAATAAAATAAAATAAAAAAAAATGTTAGCAGTCAGGCTTTTTCATTGAGGCAGTGTGGCAGTCTAAAACCCCACTTTTCAGAAAAAAAGCATCTCATGGATCAAGATCATCATAGTAGTTAATTCATTTTTGCATTCATCCACTGACTCCCTCATGGATATCCTCGGTCCCCCCTGACAATGTCTATAGACGACACTGAGCCAGTTCAGTTTCTAAAACCTTGCTGAGCTGTAAAGGCTGCTCTGCATGTTCTTGCTCATTCAATATGCCTGCTATCTGTCCTGTTCATTACTTCTGGGACACTGGAATTCACTATTTAATAGTGCCCAGCTCACATAAAACACACATGGCCCAGAGCCTACTGAATTCTGAATGAAAACAAAATAGGGCCCACACTGGCAAAAGAACAGCAAACATTTTTTTTATTCAGCTTTGGCAAGCTAAAGTCCATGCTCATTAGGCCTGTCACTTTTCCAAAATATGTTTTAAAGCAAAACTACAAGGCTTATAAAATAAGTCAGAGAACATGACAAGAGCGACACACAACAGTCTGCCACTCTCTTACAAATTTTATTCTTTCTCGCCGGCAATTTTCTATTTATTTCAACTAATTGTGACAAAACAAGCTCTGAATTTCTTGTTTAACAAATCAAACTAAAATTTTAACTCTCCCCTCATCAAAACCTCCCACATGCTTTTATCTCATTAAAGAAAAGAGCCTTGTAATGGGATAATGAGATCATTTCTATTTTCTCTCTCTGAGACGCACAAAAATCTGTTGTTTCTATGCTAAGAAAGGAATATGACTGTAAAAGTGAGCCTGGAGCCTACCTGTATGTGGGTCACCACATCCTCTCTTGACTCTTCTGGCCCTAGTTTCATACAGACGAGACAAAAGGCGAGAATGGAAATTTGCTTTCCAGTGATAGTTTTTCTTAACCTGTGCACATTAAGTATTTCTTTGAATTTCCAATTGCCAAAGCAGTGCAGGATCTGTGATACATGTGTCATCCACTGGACACCATCTCAGATAAGGTCAGCAGAGAAAAGTATGGTTTGGGTCTTTTTTCCCCCACTTTAGCTGTCAGAGACGTGCCTACATCCAGAATATCACAGATAAATATATGCAATATAAGCTATGCTTTTATCTACAGTTATCAATTTTATTTTCATGGGTTGTTGTTAACTCAGAGGTTTTAACATGTTGCAGGAACCAAATTTATTGACCAAAAAGAAGACAGGAAAGTAAGCTGAGAAATCGTCTAGACAGAAGGGCTGAGACATATGTATGAGAGTGTTAAATTTTAACATGGGTATTCATTCTTAATGTGATGTACAAAGTTATGCTGCTGACCTGGCCATACCTTTGAATCCTCTCCACAGTCCCTGTGACTGGCTTTACCGTTTGATGTTACCAGACAGAGGAAGAGAACGACTCTCCTTATCTGACCCTTCGTGGAGACAGTAAAAATGCTCCAGCAATCGATACGAAACTGATCGTTTCGTATCGATTAATCAAAATTAATGGCTGAGACAATACTCCAGACATGGTGCGAGCACATCCCTGCAGTCCAGAAATCTGTCTAACAGATGATGTATATCTCATAGTGTCATGCTGTTCCTAACTGTGGCACAGGTGTGCCACATGCCTCATGCCATGCTAAAACCAAAAGGCCATGACCATACTCCATGTGTTCTGCATGTGCTTATATGTTGTGCTACATATGTGGCCAAGTAATAATAATAATGATAATAAAAACAATTACTTGTATTAATATGGCTTAAATAACAGTTGTTATTCCTTCAGATGAGTGATTATTTAATAAAATAGGACAACTACCGCCCATATTGGAGTGACATTGCGTCAGAATAAACACACAGTATGGCTTCACGGACATGGAAAACTTATTCTGCTCTTGCAGACGACTTAACAAATTTAAAAGGTGAAACAGGGTTGAGGGCTTGTGAAGAAGTTGCATCAGTCTGACTTCAGTAAATAAAACAGCTTTTACTCTTCACCCTCGACAAAACTGCACACATGAATGCTAATTAATTGCTTGTTGCTAATGTAATTTTATTGCTTTTTAAAACTAATGCAGATTCACTCTTCTTTTAGGGGCTGCTGGGTATGTGGTTTGGTAATGGAAAATTAGTTAAAGGACTCTCAGTGTGAGATCTAAATCTGTAATGGATTCTGAAATCACCCCACCCCACCCCCTTTCTCTCTCTTTTGGTGTGGGTTGCAGGCCAAAATTGAATTTGGGCTCATTTCTTTCTATACTTCAGCTCTCTGGAGCTACTCACCAAAAAGCATCAAATGCAATCGCTCAAAATCAATTTTTAAGTTATTTTTTGAGCTAATTTTAAAGTTATGTCTTAAAGATATCATAGACCTAAATTTTAAAGTTTCATTTTAGACGGCAACAACTATTCAATTTTTGATCATTTTCTTTTAAAATATTCATGTGAATGTGCATAATCTGTTCTGATGAAAATCTATGGCCCAGTTTAAGCCTCCTGCCTTTTCTTGGACGACTGACAACGGATCACAGACTCTAGAATTTGCCAGTTGTTTCTACAACTGTCTGCCTCTTCAAAGTCAGTTTTCTTCAGAGGTTTTTTTTTTTCTATTCTATTTTTTCCAGACATTTCTTCATATTCACACCTGAAACAGATTGACACGAGCAGTGGACGGGGTGGGTGATGTTTGGGGAATGCAGCGACAATATCCGGTCGAAATGTCAGCAACCGGCAGTAACATAACACTCCCCCATATCGGCGCTGATCCCAGTGGGCAATGTAACAGGGCTGCGACATTTAAAAAAAACAATGCCAGAGAATATCAAGCAACAAAGATGCACTGGTTAGATCAGACGTGTACCTGCGGTCACACTTGTACCTTTGCCATGCGAAATGCTAAAATATGATGGCACTTTAATTGTTGCTGTTATGCACGATTTCTCAATTAAAGACAGACACATTTCTTCCTGGTTTGTGTATTTTCCATAGGGACTAAGAGTTTTTGTTCTCCTGTCTGCCTGTAATAAGACGCACAAAAGCACCATCAGGAGTGAAGAATATTCACATGACAGTGATGAATGGCTTGTTTGAAAGCATGAATAGCTCTTGACTCCACACAATACCGGTGTGGCCATATAAGGGGCTTGATCATGTGGCATGTAATTGCTTTGGTGAGAGACAGACATAATTGCAGTTAATTATTTTCAGAATATTGATGGAAACAAGTGTTTTCAAAACAGAGGGAAATATCTTTAAACCGCTGTGAGGATGTCCTTGCAGGATGTTTCTAGCTGGATGGAGAGAACTAATCGCCCGTACTGTGTGTTCATGCAACACTGAGTTTGGATATATACATGTGTATGAGCATATACATGCATGCGTGCAATTTTGTTTGGAATATTAGAAAAGCAATAAAGAAACCAAACATGAATAGAACCTGCAGTCACCATTAGTGGCTTTGCTTTCCCTGCCAACGTAACTGATGGCAGACAGAATGACTCCAAGGCTTCATGCTCCCATGTGTGACAGAATAAGAGAGACAGTGTCGTCTGCGAGAAAATATTTTGTGTTTATCAGCCGGCACAGCTAACCACAATAAACAGCATTCTGTTACATACTGTTCATAAATGGCATGCTGAAATGCCTCCCTTGACCCGACTGCTTCCTCCTTCTGTGTCCCCCTGTTGTCCCTTTTGACAGAGGGGTTTGACAGATAGATCACAAAGATGCACAATCATTGCATGGTAGGGACTGGGATGGAGTGCACCCATTATTCTAAAGCAAAGCTGTCTGGCGGGGCAAGGCCTGCGCGCCACATGGTGCCGTGATAGATGGGGACCATTAATCAAGGCAGGACGGGGCCCTGAGATTGATGTGCAGAAATTCAAATGCTCAAACAGCATTTGGAAGATTAAGGCTGTGTGGGCAAGGTTAGGAGGCTACCTTTCTGCTGGGGAGAAACAGGTACTGCCCAGGGGTGACATGGTATGGGCCTATAGGGGATGGTCTGCCCTGTAATTATGCTGCTTTCAATGTTGTTTTCCCATAAGGCTCTCCCACAATCCACACTGAATCAATTGTCATTGTACCAATGACTTTCTGTCCTTCTGGTTGTTGAAGTGTTTTCAAGAACAAACAGATTTTGTGAAATTAACACAAGAGAATACAAAGGCGGGAAATAATATAAAATGCCTGTCATAGCAAAAAATAGGTGACATTTATACAACTTTTAAACGATCAAACAACAACCAGACTGAACCTATTCCAAATGGCTTTTGGTGAATATTTGATTGTGGTTTAGTGAGGCCTTTTATGTTGCTTTGTAAAAATACACAGCAAAACGCTCTAGCTTTCAAATTGCACCAAAAAAGTGTAGCAACCATTTCAAATGAACAGACTAAACATTACCACCCTCATTGCTTCCTGTCTTGCTTTATACTCATCAGACTTACAGTAGTTTCCTTGCAATTCCACTTTGCCAACAAAGCATCTTGTTCTAAATGGGCTACAGAAATTTATAGTGACTACAGTGAACTTACTAGAAATAGTCATTTTGCATCCAGTTTTGCATAGGTTCATTTGTATCTTAGTAGCAAACTACATTAGTAACAGTGACCTTATCTTGCAAGAATTAACAGATGTATTCGGTCATTATTCAAACACAAGCAGTGGCAAAGAAGTTGCATACAGCAACAAAAATGTACTTCGGAAGAAAGTGTGTCAAAGCTCTTGGTGCTCAATAGAGAGTTACTTCCCACCTTATGAGTGATCACAGCTGTCTTCTGATCATGTTGTGATACGTATGATTAATTACATCTCACAGTTATACTGTATTTTGGCAATGTTTTTGCATCCATCAATGTTAGATTTTAATATAATAACCATGGTCAAATGATGTTGAAAAAGTCTGGAAAGTAACATTAACTGGATGGCATACAGATGGGAAGAGAATAAGCCACAGGGCCAAGAAAATATAGCAACTGCAAAAAATACCAAGATGCATAATCATTACAAAGGTCACACAATGTTAAGAACTTAAGCGGCACAGCATAAAGGAATGAATAGAGTGTTGATGACAATGGAGGACAGTCCAATGTCAAACCAAGAGATTCTTTGGGGTAAAAGCAATTTAAATGTCAAACAAAGCAAAGTCATACTCCTAATAATTCAATTCAGCCAATTTAAAGATCCTTTATGATTACTTTAAAGTCATTAAGAAAGCAATCACGACTTCTTTCAGGTTGAAACAATTTTGCATCAAGTAATGAAGTATGTGGAGGCAAAAACCAAAACAGGAGTAAGAGACTAAATCCACAAAGGCCTTGAAGATAGCAATGACGCACTGAATAATAATTGTGCAGGTCAAGTCACCCAACAAGGTGACTGAAATCTTTTATCAGTATTAAACCTCATTGTTGCATCTTCATTAAATGCTGTGCCTGCACAGTGACATTTAAGGGAGACTAGTGCATTGAAAACATAGTTAAAATCAAATAGAAAAGGAGTTGTGGCCTCCCCATATTCAGTGAATGGACTGCCTCTAGTGGGGCAATAGATTTTTGGTGTTATTACCTTGATAACCCCTTGTGGTTTTGTTGCACCCTCTTGATGAATGCTTGTTCGTTCATCGAGATGAGCAGCAGTGTTCATCAGTCACGTTGTGTTTCCCTTTTGAATGACATGAGGCTAAAATTGCTGCTGCTACATTTGAAGGCTCACTGGTCATATGACTTGATGGTTCATTTGCTACAAGAACACCTTTAAAATAAAAAAAGAAAAAAAAGAAAGAAAAAAAGTTCACAAAATGCTCCAGAAATGTTATGTCTACTAACACAGCATTGTGTGTTTGAGTGTTCCACATGTCGGCGTGTTGCAGAACTGGTTAGACAGCTTTCTGTGCTTTTTCTTCAGGCGCAGTGAGTCATGCTGAAAAATACCTGCAGCATTTTGTATTACTGAAAATGTAGTACTCCAAAGTTTTTTTTATTTTTTTATTTTTTTATGTCATTTCAGTCCACTGCTCTATTTTTGGCCTCTATTATATAAGACATACATTGTTGCTGTAGGATTACATCCCTGTGACATGATTATGTTTGTCAGAATCCATCCACGGAGCAATTCTGACAAGAAATGTTTCTAAAACGTATGGATAAAGGAAGGCCCGACATGACAAAAAACATAAAAGAATTCTACCTGTGTTAGAGGAAAAACACAAATCTCCCTTTACTCTGTTCACCTTTTCTTTTCTGGCATCCAGTATGTTTAGATGTTATCTGGATGCAGCTATTAATTCATTCTTTTCAGAGAGCCACCACAGTTAAAAAGAATCCACTGTGTATGTAAAGCATAATGAAAGGTACAGAAGTGGATATGGAGGATCCATAACCAGTCCTGAACCACTGTCAAAGAGAGAGAGAGAGATTCAATTGCTAACCTATAAAATGCTCAGCAGACGAGAGGAAGAAAAGTCTCAAAACATTTACTGGAGTTCTGTATTTCCACTGTGACCTGCGTTCATTAAACATTATTGCATTTTGGGAGTGCCGGCCTCAGTCATATTTAGAGTGTGACATCTCATTTTCTCTGCTACTGTCTAGCATCATGCACCATCTGACAAATCAGCGGAGATGGCTGTGACCATGCTGTTGCCCTGCTAATTTTCTGCTGTCACTTATGTTATTAACATGCTAGTAACACAGATGACACTCACAAGGACACCGCCGATTGGGCACCGAGTCTGTAAAACAACTTATTGTGTAAGAAATGCATGAAATGGACAAATTAAAGCATGACGCTGCTAACACAAAGTTAAAAGATATTAGTGGAGCTGTCAGTAACATCCAAGCTTGTTTTTCCTCAGAGCCTATGTACCAGAGAGACAGTGTGGCAACGAGTGGTAATTATGTAATGATTATAAATGCTATAATGCAGTCTGACAGTGGCACAAGTAAAAACACAAAAATACCTACATAAAGCTCTCTGACTGTAGCAAACCTTAGCCATAAGCTACCTGCCATTCCAGAGACAGTGGTAGACACTGTCACTGATTCCAGTTAATGCTTTGGATGAACGCTGCATGTAGCCATCATGAGTGCTTACTCATTTACTGCCCAGCTGGTTGCCGTCTGAAATTAAAATCTTGATCCACCTTTATTTCATAAAGCTGCTCATTATAAGCTTTTCTCACTGAGAGTGTTTTATTGTCAAGTAATTAATTGCCAAGAGGATCTCATCTAGGGGTACATCTTGTTATGTGAATATGCTTATGTCAGACTTGCTTTAATTAATGATAAATCATTACTGAGGGGTGATACTAAATATATTTGCCATTTATTTAAAATAGAAATGTAGTTAATTTCAATGAGACTAGCAGTGCACTCTTTTCTGAGTACAGATTGGCTTACATTCCCTGAAGTAAGAGACTGATCTATAATGTAGCGCATATCAGTTAAAAAAAAAAGAAGTGACATGTAATTTTCAGTAATACAGTGAGAAAAAAAAGTATACATATGCTTAAATGTGCTTCAGGAGACTTCAGTTGTGATTCTCATCTGTGCATCCAGCTAAGGCAAAAAGTAATACAGTAGAGGCAATAAAGAACAAGATAACTAGGAGAGACAGCTTGTGAATATGATTCAAAACCAGACCAGGGCAATATCCAAGCAGAAAGCAGTCATCTGGCTTTGACAAAATGAAATACATCAAGAAAGCTCTGAAAAAAAATCCAACTTTATCATTTTTATATTGTTCCCATGACAAGAAAGACCTTCAGCAACTCTAAACCCATCCACAGAAGCATCATCCCTGGCTATCTTTCCCCCAGGGAAGACTTAAGCCATTAAAGGAGAAGGAGGGAGAGGGAAAGATACAAAGAGCTAGATAGAGGAAGAGGTTATGAAGTGAAAGCAGCCAGCGCTTCGATGAATATTTCCAAAGGGAAAGTGCAAGCGGAGGTACTAACATCCATCTCTCACAAAAACAAGCCTGAGGGGATGTGAAAGGGATAATGCTGCATTCACCACAACTCTTCATATATTTTTTTTCTGTTTCTATTCACTGATTTAACAAACTATAATCTTGCACATTAAAATGGGAAAGAAAACAAACAATGCGCCCAGCAAGTCTAACGGTGCAACTGAAGCTTATTAACTTATTGAGCTCACAGTACAGTATAGTGCTCTTTTAATTAAGATTTGGTCATCTACTCTTTCAAAGGATTTCAGTCTTGTGATTATAGCTGTAACAAGGTGAAAATGAGGATTATATGGTCACCACCATGTTGGTAGCCACTGAATGGAAGTAGTTTTGCAAGTGTTTTTTAGAGCCATATCATGGACAGCATCTTTCTATACGCAGCCACCTGATTTCTGGCATCCAACTATACTTGTTGTAGTGCAGCAACAATTAGTCAGTTCTTGATCTATCAGCTGATAAGTAATTGACAACAGTTATCCTTTATGTCATTGATCAAGGAATAATGCTGGTTTCAACTTGCTACTTTGTTTTATACCACTGTAAATTGAATATCTTGGGGTTTTGGGCTGTTGGTTGGACAAAACAAGCAATTTGAAGATGTTACTTTGTGCCTCTGGAAAATTCTGAAAATAATAAAAGAAACATCTTTAGTGCAGCCTTAACTCGTTGCTATGGATACTATTCAACCCTGGATGTATTAAAAAAAAAAAAAAAAAAAAAACAGGACACTGCATTCCAAAATGGTACCCTATTCACTACTACAGAATTTGCTCACTGGGCCCATATGCATCAAAAAGCCTCTGCAGACCCATACAGCAAGCAAAACAGAGTCTTTCTCTGGCCAAGCCAGTTCTGGCTCCCCACACACATACATGGCACAGTATAAATAAACAACATGGCTCTTCTAAAATTCCAATAGTGAAAAGAGTCATTGTATAAGGTGTACTTGCATACTACTGGAAGTGAACTTTGATGAGCATGTCCTTGTTTAGAATGTCTTTTGCACAGTAATGTAAACGTTTATGGTATGCAAGCCATGTATTCCACTGGTCAACAGTTGGCAGTAATGTGCCAAGAAATCTAGTGATGCAAAGCAAAAAGCGAGGAAGATTGAGACTGCTAGCTGATATAAACATGGTTGTAAACAAATTTCTTTTTTAAATTGTTTGGAAGAAAATACATTCAACACGTTTGTTACACCTTGAGGATACACACAACAGTTGTGGGTGAGGTCACAGTTGTTGTTGGGTACCCTTAAATCCAAAATTAAAATCATTTAACTTGTTAATGTGCTTCCACGTTCCACCTCACATGTTCCAAGATTGTCTGCTTGTTCATCAAGGTTACTCAGAAGCCTAGAAAAAATACGTTTTCCAAACTGTAGCAGGGAGCTGCTCTCTTTGCAAAGGATGGCAGGATGTTTAAAGGCAGAATAGTTCACTACACTGGAGGAGCAGAAACATTACATAATTAGACCAAACCCACACACAAATGTGTCAGCCTCATTGTTGTCTTTCTTTATAACTGTGCTAATAGAGTACACACACTTCTCTTTGAACTTTCAGTAGCTGCACTCTGCCACAGTCACTGTCTTTTATGATATCTGTACCATTACCAGTTGCACTGGACCTCTTCTAAGGAAGACAGCCCCAACTCAGTGTGAAAGTGGGCCACTGTTCATCAGGCCTTACTGTGACCCTGTTGTGCTCTCTCAGCACTATCTAGTTAGTCCAAATTGCTTCTCTTTGTTTCACCATTTTCTGCCCACATCTGTAGAAAGTAAACAATGCAGTATTGTAATGAGAAATGGCAAGCAGGGAGAAAAGGGAAGAGATGAGATCTCAGAGACTGTAACCCCCTTGCCCGCCCCCCCTCAGTATTTCTGTGTGCAAGTGAGAACAAGTGGACTGGGAGAGGGAGAGAGGTACCAAAATTGCTTCTGTTGAATGCACTTCTATGCCTTTATTGCTTCCTGTAATTGCTTCTCTGAGAGGTAACTGGTCTTCTCTTGTCCATTTTTTTTTTTTTTTTTTTACTGAAGGATTGTAACCTGCAAATATGGAGCAAACCACACCTGAGTCATGAATCTTATTTGGAAAACAAGCCAATGTGGAACGCATGCAACATGACTTGATGGAGAGTTTGAATGGGTACACACAAACCTAGATTATAAAATCTAAATATTATATATTCACTTGATAGATACAAACATTCATTTTTTTTCCCCCAAATCCATCATACTTCAGAGTGGTTTTCAGGACTTAATGTGAGTATATAAGCCAACTTTCACAGATCCATACGTCCTCCCCATCTGGCCTAATCTCTTGCTAGCATGTTTGAAATTTTAAGTCTGTAGCGAGAGTAGTAGAAAAGATCATATGGATTAAGGCTAATATCTTATGAAAGATACACAAGGTCATGCATGTACACCCAGTTCATATTCTTTGTTATCGGTGTGTGTGTGGGTGTGTACATGGTCGGTTGACGGAGCAAAGCAACAACACTGTGAGGTTTAGAAGTTTAATCCCTGTTGGGAGCTACGATGCTAATGATGCATGCACTCACTGCATGATGAATGCAACGGAACTTAAACACGGAGGAAGCGTGCAGTGGCATATGTTAAATAGCTAATTTAAGAGGAAATAGAGGTATTCCTCCAAGAATGGCTTCATCCTTGTCTCCAGGTGTTCAATAAGAAGGTTTTGTAGAACACATGGATATCCAGGGATTAGAGATTACTGTCACTACAGTGGATTTCCTTTGCCTGGATACCGGAGAGGCAGCAGACTATGACTATGTGAGGTCAGAGAAGATATGCAGGAACATGGGGATGGGGGCGGCATAGTACGGTTCTGTCTCATAGCATGTGTGTGTTTGAGAAGGCAAAAAAAACAAAAAAAGAAAAAAAAACAATGCAGCCAAATAAAGGTGCTCACATGCTGATGTAATACTAGTTTCATATTCAGTATGCCAAGTTTCTCTCTGCGGGCGCTGAATGCCGACTTGCCTGCATTCAGCTAAATGAGAACCTAAATATCTCAAACAAAATGTAGATTATATACATGGAAATGCAATGCACACTTTAATTAATACTCAGATATTTTTTCCTCATTTACAATGAAGAGTAAGAAACCACACAATAGTAAGCTGTTCTAAAGAGCAGAAACAGTCACCACCTTAAATTGGGGCTATGGCAGTTATATTCTTGTTGACTCCAGGAACAGTTTGGAGATTTTCACGCTATAAAAAAATAAAAACTCACCAGTATTACAGCAGTCTGCAAAATGTAAATGCAAAAAAAAAAAAGATCTGAAGATTCTCTTCAACTACCTTCTTTTATATGCTCATAATTAAAATCATTATGTTATTCCTACACTGTGGTTATTTGGTGTCATTCATGCATTCACTCTCTAGGTCTTCAACATGAATAAAAGTGCTTGAATGCATCCCTTACTATGAGTGGAGCCTGCAGAAGTGTTAGCCACAGTAAAGCTGACTGGAGTCATGTTGCATTAACAGCAATAATATTAAAACATTTGTCAAAACATGTCAAAGTACTCGTGAAGCATATTTTAAGTGTTTGGGATCCATTGCACAAGCCGCAGGTTATCAGCTACTCAGCATGTGACAGTCGAAGCTGTTTTTACATTAATTAATGGACAAATTTTATATACGTAATTAAAGACAAATGCAGACAATGCAGCTCATAAATTAAGTATAGCCTGAGGTTGATTTTCATTCACATTCTAAAACTGAGTTTGCTTTGTCATTCAGGAGTAATGTATTCACATTGAGAGAACTAATACCACACCAGAGCTGAGGTCCAATCCTGTATATCTACCTAATATTAGATTTGACATATCATGAATTAATAATTATGACCTTTAATTACAGTCCTCCAAATAAACCGGCTATCAACATTTAGGCGTCCCTGAAAGCTGTCAGCTGATGTGCTTGGCATTATACTGTGTGTGCGTGAACTTTTCCTGCTTTGCAGCTAAAATAATGGCAAAGCAGTTTGGTGTTTTTAAGGTCATATATACCACTAAAGTTATTTCGCATTATTCACTGATTATATGTCCATAAAATAGACATTACTGTACAAATTTGCACTTGCTGTATCTCAATTTATTTAAGATGAAAGACAGTAAAAGAAATATTTCAATTTCAACAAAAGTACTCATGTATATTCATTCATGTTAACACATCCTAGCTGGCATCAGTCACGCATAGATGGTTGCCAAGTAGTTGCCACATAAGATGCATATACCAAAGTATCGGCTTTCTGAAACGGAGCAGTGGTGGAGGCAGTGTTAATATTTCAGTACAGAAAAGATGCATTAACAGTTTTGACACTGCATTTGTCAAGGAGCTATAAGTGGTTGAGGGTTCTTAGCCATGGTATTGTTCAGAATATCTGCTCATATTGTCATGTATTACCCACGACTTGTAATGCACACATTGTGGCTGTGTTATGAAAAAACCCATTGTGCAATGTCCTTTTAAGAAGAAACTTTAATTTCTGTCAAGGACACCACTAGTCCCTATGAAACTCATGTTCATAAAAGGTTCATAGGATATTGAGAAACACTTTAAATTATTCCCATATCTTCTTATGACTGCACTGTAGTGTGTTATAAACCATTTATTAAATATTTGTATACTGTCTATAAATGCAAAATAGGAGAAACTACACTAATCCTACTGTATTTTCTGCAACTTAAATATCGCTGGATTGTGTACGGATATTTTCCAGTAGTTTACTCAGGTGTCAAACCATACACCAGTCAGGTGAAAATAGGGCAAACACATTGAAAGACAAAGGAAGCTTGAAAGGATTTTTTTTTAATCCCCTATTGTATTTGCTTGAGTTCCCTGCTGTTTTTTGTTTTGTTTTTTTAAACATAAAGGAATGTATACTGTGTTTGAATGTTTGTGTATTTTATTTACAGTAGCTCCTTTACTGTACATTTACACATTGACAACCAGATGCATTCACTTCAGATTCTCTCAATCCACACTGTGCACAATGCGTGTGCTCACTAAACCTTTTCCCATCTGCTGACAACTGGCACATACTCAAGTGTGAAGAAGTAATTGCATGATGTGAAAGAGTGCAAAGTGCAAATGTATTGTACCCTAGTGAGCACTGCACTGGGTGCGGTTTCTGACTCCAGTGGAGGTATTTTGGAAGGGATGGAAAAAACTCTCAGTGTATGTGTGTGCACATAATTCACGTCTATCTTTTTTATTTGCATTTGCGTTATGTTGAGATTGCAAAGCCCAGAGTGAAAACCGCGGCACCCAAATAGTTTTCAGCAGGTGGTGTTTGCACACTGAATACACCATGTCTCTGAGATCCACTTCAGTTTTTGAATGAGTAACAAGCTACACAAGTCTTCTTCCTACATGCCTATCATTGTCGCTGTCACTCCTGTAGTTGCTTGTCGCTTGCATTTTGTGTTTTAAAGCTGTTAATTTATTCATCTTTTTGCCAGGCACACTGCATTTAATTTGTGATGAAGGAACTGGAGCAGGAGACAAAATGTTCTCATATTATGGTTACATAAAGCTGAACTTTTTTTTTTGTATAATGTATGTATTAAGATGAGATGCCTCCCGGCTTTGGAGGCGTTTATCAGCAGTTCTGCTGAGAAAAAGAAGAAAGAAAAAAAAAACAGTTGTCTACTGTACATTGCAATGCCTTAGATTACACAAGAAAAGCACCGCAGTGCTGATTATAAATACTCGCTTTTGCTGTGCTTTTCATTGTTTTCAAAGACCACACGTTTTTCTCCATCTGTTTTTTTTTTGCAGTTTGCATGGACTGTTTATATAATAACACAATTTTTTTGTGTTTACAATGTTTATTTAATGCAAAAAAAGTGATCCTGTACAACTAGTATGACTCCTGTCTCATAAGTCAGTCATCAACCATTAAGTGCGGTCAAATTATTGATTTTAACAGTACAATAGATATGGTCTGCTCTTTTTTTCAGTGTTCACAGTCTAAGTATGCGTTTGTGTATTGGCTTCAACAGCGTGAGAGTATTGTACATTGTTATTGTTTACTTTATTTCCTCTCAAAATACACACACACACAGGCTGCTTGATTTAGATGGAAAAATAACAATCTAATACCATTTTTAGACGAGATTAAGATCTGCGAGTTTGTGAGCTTTTCATATTGGATAAATTTGTGCTCATGTTTGCCCAACCCAAAACGTCTTTGTTGTTTTTCAGAAGGCCCACATCTATCCCGCATTGCCTTTATTTACCAGGCATGACAGTGTGTGAGTGTGGCTGGTGTTGTTTTTGCTTTGTGAGTCTGTGTTTGTGTTTCATCATGCAGTCCTAAAAACATCTACTGTAGTGGAAACTACCATAGAGGTGGTTTTGAGTATTTCGGCTGGTGTTAATTTAAAGTTGTGTAGTTGAGATCAAAGTGAAGACTGAGTTCAAAGATGAGTGCGGTACTAAGTACTACAGTACTCGTGTAATGTTGTAATGACTACTGAGGTTTGGAACGTCAGCATGTTGACTGGCATCGTGGCTGGTGTTTTCCCATTCCAAGGTGGCCTCTAGTTTTAACTGAGTTTCGCTTAGTATGACTACACACCAAGATTGAGTTGACGTCTTGCGTTGAAGCATTAATTGGAGCAACATTATAAAATCTAGAATTTCCTAATTACAAATGCTTTTAATTCAACTCACTGAAATTACTAATCCCTGGGGTCAAGGATAGACAGGGCAATACAAGAAGTGTCCCAGCAAAACACTGGCGACCTCAAACATACGTTTTATTTTAGGCTGCTTCCGCAGGTCACACTATTTGAATTTGTTCATAGAATGTCACCTTTCCCATTCCAATAAAATTCACCCCTGCACTGTGGAATTTGTCTTTGATTATGCTTCTTGCTGCATCGGTGTCACATATTTATTGCTCACTACCATTGCAAGCTCCATCAGGAAAGCTTAAGATATTCCCACACAATCCCTAGACACCGGGCTGATGCGGCACCTGTCGCCAGGATGAAGTGTGTTCACGCTACTTTGATGAGGAAGATGTCAGCAGTGCAGTGTAGCTCTGCATATAACCATTCAGAAGACGACGCTGCTTAGGAGATCCATCCAGATATACTGATGGTGTCTTTTAGAGTCAGCACATATGTACACAGTTTCTTGGCATCCTCTGTCAACATGAGCAGGACTGTCTCCTTTGATGATCACTTACTAGCATAAATACACATATTACTGGACACGTGTAGACTGCTTAGCTGTCAGATTGTTTCAGGCATAAATACCCATCCCGGCTGCAACCAATTAAATGTGCACAACCAAAGGCAATTTCTGCGTTGTGGTGAGACAGCAATTCAAAAGTGATTTGAGGTGTTTTTGGCTGTTCTGCAGATTTCTTTTTTGACTTTAGAAAACCTACATGAGTGCTGGGGTGAGAAATGCTTAAAGAAATGAGGACACTAATTTGTCATCATGTGACAAGGTATAGGTGTAACTGCACATACATCTCAGCTTGTTTGTTTTTTTTTTTTTTTAAGCTCTTATTTATTAATTGAAATACCTGGAAGCTGAAGTTGCCATAAATTAAGAAATTAAAAAGCATTGTTAAAGAGGCACCAACTGGAAAACATCCCCTTTTAATTTACCTTTTTATAACAAGAACTGTGAAATTCATATGTAAATTTAATCATTTTAAATGATACATACATAAAGTTGATAATCAATATATTTGAATCCAGACTAAATATGTATCAATGAACTTCTTTCTAAGGTGATGAGTTTACTGACTAATTTATTCACTTGTAAACTGAAGTATTTTATGAGTGAAAATAAACTTGTTAATGTGTAATGTAATGTGTATATTTCAGTTGACATCATAAAAAAAACCACTTTATTTTGCCACTGAATCAACAGAAAACCTCAGAACGTTTCCTATGCTTCATTCACATTTTTGTTTGACCACCAGTGACACTTTCACTATCCAGTGCAGGACCAAGCAATTTTCCAACACACATATTAACAACTATCTGTCACATCACTGCACATCTCAGGCCCATTTTCCACTTGATGCAGTATGTCTGCAGTTGGTAGATGGGCAGAGGGTTACACCCTCTCAGCTCTATGTACTCATGTGCACTTAAAAAAAAAAAAAAAAGGTTGACAAATGGCTTTTGATGGAGGCAGTGAATGGCAGACTATATTCTCCTGCTGCTCCCTGGAGTACCCAAGAAAGCATAGCATTAAGTGAGAGCTGTACATCATTACCTACTGACTGCCATCTTGCAAACGCTGATGGTCGAAAGCTTGAGTATGAACAAGCACCAGATCTCCCTGAGATACACATCCACCATTTTTCACCTGTGGGTCATTGTAATTGGTGACTTGTACAACTCCTTGCTCTTGCTCTCTGATTTATCATGGTGGAATATACTAGGACCTCCTCCACAGGTTTGCAAGCCACAACACTCCCTGAGGTAGCTTGGGAGCAGTCAAACAAGCTCAAACATTTACACACACAGGTCCACTGAGAAAACGAACAAAACAAACTGCCTTTCATAGAAATGTTTCAGGAAAAAAAGGAAATCGCTACAGTACATTGTTTGAAATGTGAGTCAGTGTGTTATGTTGTCCAACCAAACACACAGCCGCAATATGGGGAGGACACTGGTAAATTATGATGTCCATAGTAGCTCTTTGATCTAACACTATATGCAGATTGGTCATGTTCATGCATCCACTTTAGTCTTACAGTGTAGCTCCTGTGTGTAATAATTCAGATTCACATAGTTAATGAACATGTTCTAACAGGCAAAAACTAATTATATATCATAGAGCTGAAAATAGAAAATCTAAATTTACATTTGAATTTAACTGTTCTTACAAAAAGGTAAATTAATTTTTTTTTTTTTTTTTTTTTTTTTTTAATCAACTTCATATTTATCACAGTCTGCCGGGTTAGTTTGTCTACAATTTGTTGTGTGGCAGACTTTCTGCCTAGAAAGCATACACTCGATGGTTGGCTTTGCTGGTCAGCGAGGGCAAATCCACATCTACAAAAATGTGCAGCACAGTGAAACAGCATGGACCTTGAGGCTCCAGTCCATTCCCCTGATGCAGCTTTGCTCTGCCCGGAGCTCTCCAAAGCCATTATGTCACTTCCTCTTAGATAAGGTTTGGAGCAGAGACACAAGAGGAGCATGGCTATCGGCATGCACTTTCAGTCCAGAGGTCAGAGGGAATTCAGGCTGTTATGACTAATCTTGGTCTGGGTCACAGTGAAATATGAGCACAGCGTAACTCACATTCCCCTCTGCTAGCACTGCTACCTCCATCACATGACACGTTTCTGCTCCAAAACTCCACTCACTATGGGGAAAGAACGATTTAGTGAAAAGAAAGTGAAAAATTAGCGAGTCATTTCACTCTTGGCTCTCCGTTGGAGGACTGTGCAGGACTCAGCATATGTTTGAGAGAGCAGGGAATATACTGTACGGAGCAGTGGACACAAATTGTCCTCACAGTCTGCAGTAGAAGGATAAACCACAGCTGGTTGGGGGGTGGGGGGGATAAAGGCACTTGTGCTCAGGTGGAACATGAGACACAGTGGACACTGAAGTAGCGTGTTTAGCAATTTTGGACAGCAGAGGAAGAGGATTTTGAGGCAGAACTGGTTTCAGAAGTTTCTATGGATGTTTTAATACTCATGTCTTTCATGGCCGCAAGACATAAGGTGCAACTTTAGTGAAATATGGTTGGATTCACACTGTAATGAATTAAACAAATGAGGCAGCAGTGGATGAGAGAAAACCATGAACTTAGAATGAATAATCCATAAATGACTACTTAAAGGTTTAAGATGACTAACATTATACGAGCCCGGAGAATCATAATGACAAAAAGTAACTGTCTCACATAAATTGCAAGTTCTTTATCATTTAGAGTGTTACATGCAGCACTAATATTCTCTATTCTTATTTCTGAGTACATTATATTGGTCAAGGTGGAACAGATTTAAGTGTTTAGTTGTGTGGCATTTCTCTTCTTGGTCTGGCTGATGTCTTCCTCAGGGTTGGAAACAGAAAAAAAGAAAAAAGGTGTGTGTGTGTTTTCATAATGATGTCACAACAGTGACATCATTAAAATATCAAAATATCCCAGAAAGAAATACTGAAGCTGAGCTGATGTTTCCAAGTGGAAGCGGCGACTCTCTCCCTTGGATACGTACAACTTTAGATGCATGTTGTTTTGCCGCATGTCTTTATCTAAGTGGTATGAGTGCTCTCTTGCTAATTAGAAAATAATTAAATAAACAGAACATGTAATTGACTGCAGGCTGGTGTGGCTTGTTTGGCTCCTGAGACTTTAATGCACTGTGTTTGTTGGTTTTGTAAACATACAGTATCATTGACACATAGAAGCATTTTCTTCTACATCCAATTTCCTCTGTTTGTGTGTACTGTATCTGTGTGTATGTGCAAGCAAGCCTGCCCCTATAGTTTAATGACTTTGGTAACTAGATCATATTAAATTGTAACCACGAATAAATCCTCAAATTAAGGGAGAGATCCATGACTAGAAAGTAAGGAAGGAATTATACAGCATGAACACCATGGACACCTGCTAATTAGTAGGGAGAAAAAAATGTTTTTTTCTTTTTCTTTTGGATAAGCGTGTTCCATTTTAGTGCACTATTTAGTGGAACAACTATTTTATATGTCTGTGAAGGATAAAACACAGAACGTTGTCACTTACAATTTAATATGAAGTGGAGTTACCATAACTTATGGCTAAATCCAGCTGGAAATTCTTTGAGAAATACAAGAGCCCGGTTGCCATTAATGTGTTTCTGTGCCAGTTGAAAACATAGCATGTGCATTTTTGGAGTGATAAAGATATATATTTAAAAAAAAAAAAAAACTGCAGGACACAGAGATCCAGTTGTACATTTACAGTGCCTTCCTTTATGCTAATACCATTAGAAGAGGGCAAAACATCTCTGGGGGATCCTGCAAGCCCAAGACAAAGCACCAAATCAGGGGATTGTCCTTGGAAGTTCTGGTCACCCTACTAGAATATTAACTCCTAATTTATTCTTCCTCATCCATTACAAAGAAACATACTGTGGCCTTTGCATGAATCAGTAGTTTACTTACTGTGGGTATAATTCCTGGCAAGAAAATACATGTTTAGTATGATTTGTCATTGTGCGATTTCACTGAAACTGCGGAATTCTGACTTGATACATCATCAGCAACAGCTTATCTATCGGTCTATGCCACTGTAAACTCAAGTAAAACTAGAACTATGAACACTAAAAGAAAGTAACATCATCTCTAAGTTGTACAACTGTGGTTAAAGCTTAAAATCACTTGCTTCCAATAGAAAAGAAAAAAAAAGAAAAGAAAATCCCTTATGCTTCTCGGTATCCCCGAATGGTGTTTTGATACGTTGTGACACGAAGGTCACAAAGCATTACAGCGATGCCTCAAGTAGAGTCTCACTCAAGTGAGACAAACGAAACTACACACACCTGCTCTATGTTTATAAAATCTGCTCTCTTTAACTTTGGTGTCTCTCTGACTTTCACTGCCTCAGACAGAAATGCTGATATTGTCATTATTAATGTCAGTTTTATGCTCCCATCTCTTCCTTCCTCATTCAGCCCTGTCGGCTTAGCTCTTGTGTAATTATACTAATGGAGACTGACACAGGTGTAACATATCAGCAGCCTTAGATGAGCCATTGCTCACTGCTTGTGGTTGCCAAAGCATGTGTCATCACAGGCTCACTCGTCTTGTCCCCTCTCTTCATCCCTGCCAGTGTTGTGAAACCTCTTGCGATAACCATTCTATAATTATCATAATTATAATTATGTATAATCTCTGTGCCCGAAATGTTTTAAAACTATGCACAGCAGTGTTTCATAACACTCTTCCACAGCCTGAATAATTGATTCTTTCTAATTATAGCTGTTTTACATTTGGTTACCTTTAACATCATTCTTCTGTCTCAAACCCTTCCACCTCTGTGTTTGCTCAATATTGCCAATACATAAATAAATAAATAAAAAATCCATAACTACATTTTGAAAGAGCCAGCCTCATCACTGCATTAATCAACTTATAACTTTGTTGGGGACCTTAAACCTAAACTGAGCAGGATTAAAGTGGGTATATTCATTTAATCACTCCACATTCAGAGGAATGGATTAATGCTTGTGGGATGTTTTTATTTTTTATATGTTTGCAAAGTGGGAAATCATTCAAGGTTTTAATTAAAATACAGATTTTTAATTACAGGTATCAAAGGAATTAACAAAGTGTGTCCGCTTCCAAATGCTTTCACAAACAAACAAATTCAGAATTGTCTTTTTTTTTTTTTTTTTTTTTGGTTCTTCCCAAAAGTGACTTTTCTTTGCAGTCATACTTAGAATTTCAGGAGTGAAATAAGTAAATGCCTGCCATCTTACAGAAGGGTAATATCTTTGCACACACCTGGAAATGAAGTGACTCATCACCACGATGAAGTCTAACAACCACATCATCCTATGCAAAGCACATCCTTTACTGATCAGGTTGTTTTCAAGAACGTCCAGCCTGTGCATTGCACTTACACTGGATCCTCGGGAGATTCACCAGAGGCAGACTGCACACAATACCTCAGTGAGGCACAGCAAAGGGCAGCACAGCAGTGAGAGCCATGCAATGCGATGACTTTCATTTGCATCGACGTACGACTGCGGCTTTGTTTGCCAGCCCCGCTCTGTGAATTGCGATAAGCGCACATAGCTAAAAACAGCAGGATTAGATGTGCCTCTCTACCGCATGGACACGAGGCTTCTCACCTGTTTCTGTGTTTGCTTGTTTATGCATCTTTGTCAGGGTAATATTGTAAAACAAAGAACAGAAAGCAGAAAGCATCCATTTTCTGTCTGAAATATTTCATAAGCCACAGAAAAAAGCGCATAGCACCAAGTGTAATAGCATTTGTCCTTGAGAGGCACTGCATCACATTTCTTGTACGTTTTAAAACTTGGTAAGCTTTACTCAGTTTTGTGGACATAAATTAAAAAAAAAGATGATGTGAGATGTTTTCACCCCTGACCATGAATGTCATTGATAAGAATTAGAATTACATTGCCTTGCAACACAGAGACTGTCCCTGTATCTCCAATTAAAGATAATTATTAAGTATTAGTGATAAATAAGTGGCCTGATTGATTCTAGGTCACCACAGGGGTTCGTTATTTCTTTTGGACACCCATGTTGGCAGTCCTCCAGTATTGATTTGCAGAGCAGGGAACAAACAACAGGCTTACACAGTCCAGTTTCACAGCAAGTGTTCAGAAGGTCTCAGATGCATTAAGCATAGCAACTAATCCTTTTATTTACCTGCATTCAGTCACAAAATACAGGAGAAAAAAAAGAAAAAACTATAGAAGACTATAGATAGAGGTGTTTTGTCTTGCTGATTTACTGTAGCCTCTCAACATGTGCACAGAAGATTACAGTAGACATGGTGGTCTCAGTTTCTGCAGCATTATGCTATTACTGATCTCATTCATCCCTGTGCATAATTGCTCATAATAACAAATTTAGTGTTATTCTCATTGGATGTTAGGTTATGAACATGAATATGAATTAAAAATAAGGAGTCACTTGGTAATAGGTTCCTCTGATTTTTACTGCGTAAAGCATCCCTGATATTCCCATCACACACATTGTATTTTTGGGGTAATTGCATTCTCCTCATAACTTTGCCACCTTCAACAAATTTGTGCTAGCCTAACAATCTTATTCTTAGAGCAAGAGAGATGTGACAGTGAAAATATTTGCATTCATAACACCCAGTTATTAATCCTTATTCTCCCTATCTTTTAGTCAATTACTTCCTTTTCTATTTGTCTTCCAGCTGTTTGCATCACTGCCATTTGTGTCACCAATAATATGTTCTTTCATTTTCTCTTTCTCAGCCTTGTCGGTCGCTCTTTAGTCACCTGTTTTCTAATTACAATCTGCCTCTTTTTTTTTTCCAAACAATAGAGGTGAACGAGAATAGTGTGCCAAAATGAAAGATGAATTTTCCTCCCAACAGTTACTCAAAAGGAAACATATTCTGATCTGTCCTCTGAGGTTGTACTTTTGATGTAAGAAGGGAACAATCCTGTTGAACATCTTTTTTTTTTTGTCTCAATTCTAACAAAGATGTTAGCAGCTAAACAGCAGTGCTTTAATTGGGCATTTCATTGTGCACTTAACAACACTACAGAAAGGGTACTGCTTAGTGCTGCTGCGTTCACAATGCAACGTAGGAAGCTTTGGAAACTGAATTTAGCAGATACAGAGGCTAATATATCTTGTCATAACAGTAATATTTAAATAATGTCCCTTTTGTTGTATGTTCTAAGGGTCTTGATGTGAGTGTGATTTGCATGAATATGAACAAAGTGAAAACAATGTAAAGAAGGGAGAAAGCCTTGCTGTTTATGTCAGATTGTTTGTGTTTTGTTAGAGGCAACAGTGACTGTGATTCTAACCGTCTGTCAATTTTCTGCACTTAATCATTTCTTCAAGGTCACGCTGGGGGGCATCTCTCCCAGCATGCATTGAGTGAACAGAATGGAAACTCACCTGTTTGCTACTCTATTGCAGGGTTCATACGTGGACTAAAATATTAACACTCATACCTACGGCAAGATTCACACTGGCACCAACCCACAGTTCACCTGGCTTACATGTTTTTGGACTGTAGTAGGAAAAGTCAAAGAGAATCTTGCTGGGAAAAAAAATGGATTTGGCTCAACGTGAACCATAGTGGAATATTTTAATTACTCAAAGTAAAATTCAGTAAGTTTCCTCTGACACTTAATCTGCTCTTTATGATAGAAAGGAAATAGAACATTCTATGTTTTGGTCTGCTGCTACTATAATGGCTACTCCACACATGAGCACGTCTTCAGTTACTGTCACACATTTACTACAGTATGTTCAGTCAGTGTCTGACCAGAGCCAAAACGTCAACAACATCAAGAACCGATGGCGGTCTGTCATCCAGAATTTCTAAAAACTGACCTGAACACTTGTTAAGGATATGTGAGTATCTTCATAGTGTCTTCAGTAAAATGTGAGTTTCATGCAAAAGAATAGTTATGTGTAATCTTACAGGAAATACTGAGGGTAATCATTTATAAAAATGAGCGCAAACTTCAAAAGACAATTGAAATTATGAAGTAACTCTATGACTCAAGGCAGTAAATAAAGAACAAATGTCTGGTCACATAGCGTATAATAAAAATTACCATTATTTGCTGCCTTGATGACCCTGACAATCTGCTCATTCCTCAAAAGTCCCAGCAGCATTTTCTTGCTTGAAAAAAAAAAAAAATGCAGTGCATGGTAAATTGTCTGGGTTATGCCCAAAAATAAATAAACACATCACAACCTACCTCCCGTACCATGTTGAGGCCAATTCAATTACACGCAGGCTTATCCACTGGAGCCGAATGTAGCTCTTACCCTCGTGTCTGGAGGTGAAGTCTGTGGAGAGTTCAGCTCATTTTGGTAGTTGCCCTCAGGAGAACAGGTACTGAAAAGCCTAGCCCACACTGTCTATTAAAAGAAGCCCAAAAAACTTTCACAAATAAACACTTTTCTTCCCTATAGCACTGTAGTTTATTGAAGGTTTGATTTATTCCCGAGGATATATGGCCTCCAATTAAAGGATTTCAGAAAATACAAAATATCAAAGAATTGTGGTTGCTGTATTCACTGTATTGTGCAGTGTTACATTTATTTTTGAACATGTCCACCAAACTTTGAATTACCTCAGTTGAACAGACAACTTTGAGGGACCCAGAATCAAACAGTACTGAAGTAAGAGGTGTAGAAAAATTCAAGCATAAAGAAATCAGTTCAAACGGCCCTTGTCCCACAAATCATCAGGTGCACTGCAGAATCTAAGGCATAAAATCACATTTATAGTCCCTGGATCCTCACCAGACCCTGTACAAGAGCATAAGGTCACGAATATTATACAGACATGTCCTGCCATGTTCTCTCACTAGCACAGGACTCCACGCCATTTGACCAGTGCTATCATTCAGTTCATCTTGTTTCATCTTGAGTTTGAAAAAAACGTCTATCTAGTGATTATGCAGAAAGTTTGAAGTTAATAACTTTTCTTGTATTTCTGTTTTGGGAAATTTGCAAGCCAGCACTGTCTGAGAAATTCGACCATGTCGCCCTTCGTGCAGTCCTCCTTTGCCTCAATCTAAAGGGCTTATCACACAAGGAGGTCCTTGGCATGATTTGACACAATTTGGCATTTGCAGTGGAGCACTTTCCACGCCAGCTTCTACAAGGGAATTCATATGCTCCATGACCGCTGGACTAAGTGTGTATACGTAGGAGGAGAGCATACTGAAAAAAAGAAAAGTGCTAGGATTCCTAAAATGGACTCCTTCCACCTTAAGCCATGAACTTATCAATCACCTCTGGTAGAGTGTTTTTAAGGAGTGTGTAACTTCGACCACTGAAAGAGGATTTCACTGCAAACAAATTTTAAAACTTGTATAACTCAGTATCACAAAAGTATTTAGATCACACACTGAACCACAGAATTACAAGGTCACGAATTGCACAAACGTCTAAATTGAGTTGTATATAAAGAAAGGCTGCAGCGTGTTGAATTGCCTGGTATTACATAAAACTCTCCTGTTTGCAGGAGATAACACACATTGTCTATGCGGGTGTTTGGCTTATTGGTAAATGTATTACACTATCAGGTATTACCAATGAATAAAATGTTATTTTTCATACAGCTGATAAGCAAAGTACCGGATAAAATGCAGATTCAGAAGCACAAAAGTATGTTTAAGTGTGGTTACATTTAGACTATAAAAACTAAAAACTAATGCTCATCTAAATGACTTCAACACATGTATTACCACCATTAGCTGTGGTTAGAAGGTGCCAAAACTACACTAAACTAAAAATAAATAAATAAATAATAAAATAGAAACAGAACAATAAAAAACTGCACCATATCTTCTAACGTTGCTGTCAGTTGCAGCAGTTGGAGTACAGTATATTTGTGTTTTCTTATGTCTAATGTGAATGTCATTTTAACACCAGCGGTACTAAAAGTAAAAGTAGTCAGAAGAGGATGTCGGCAGAGGGATGTTGAGCTATGTTAAGACAAAAATTGTTTCCTCCCTACAGTCATATCAGTCGTATGAGCTGGGGAAAGATTTGTCCATGCATTTCTCATATAGATACTCCCCTTTTCAAGGCATTTAAACTGGATGTTGCCATCTCACACACCAACTGAATGGATGGACTCACACCAACAAATTCTTGCGCGATTGATAGACTGTCTGGTTCAACCACCTGTCCTGGTGTTCCCAGTTTTCTCCCAGCCGTCCTTCATACAGACATATCCAATAAGGTGCTAAGAACTGCACTGTATCAGCGACAACAAGGGAAGCTTATGAGTAATTGCATGTAACTCTGTCAGTATCAGAAAGAAACTATCACCTCCTTTCAGGTAAATTGGAATTTTGCACCAAGGCACTGACAGGACAGTATCACTGATTAGAGATCGCTTTTTCTGGCTATGCATGCAGCAAAAAATAGAACAATATGTAATAAGCTGTACTTGCCTTACAAAGAAAAAAACCTAGTTGTGAGACAGAGGGCTCTCTTACAAACATTATCACAACATAGCCATTTAAACTTGTGTCAACGACTTCCTCCAACTTGATGACTGCAAAGGTGGTTGTCAGTATATGCTGGTGACTGTAGATCATTTTATGTACTTTGCATAGTTGTACCCCACAACTTCAAAGTCTGGAAAAACAGGGAATGGCCAAGCAGAACACTCTTAAAGACTCTCATAGACCAAGACAAGATGAACTGGAGAGACTCATAACTTCACATGCACAGAAGTAAAAGGCTTTTCCCCATTTTACCAACTACATGGCCATTCTCCAAGACTACCCACTGACATGTTGGTCAACCAAGTTGTAGTCACTTTAACAATGTTGAACAGTCTGCGCAAGAGAATGTACACAAGTCAGAGAAACAAGGATATATTATGGCATTGTGATGGGTTCAGATATATGAGATGAGACCTCAACACCTCAAAAAAAAAATGTTTAGGCTTCTACATTGAAGCTTCTTTTTACCATGCAATCATCTGCCACTGGAAGCCGAAGAGTGTCCACCTGTGAAACCAAAAGGGAAAACTGCAGTGACTGATAAAGTCAGAGAAGATTCAGAGGAAGAGGATGATGAGGATGATTATTATTTCATAGACATGCCACCTCAGTTCCTGGGTCAGCTATCAGAACCAATGAGAGAGACATCTGAAACTGCACGCGATGTTATTGAACCTCACCCGAGCAAACCTGCAGCAGAACAACCCCAGTTAGAGAGCAATGAAGACAAGCTACCAGAAAACCAGGATGTCCAGAGCAACAACTCAATCTGATACCTGCCTACCAAGGTGTGACTGCCCTCAGAGGATACCATAGAAGAAAGCGAGGTGAAGATGAAATCTCGGGGGCCTCAGAGACTGTGTAGGCCACCAAAGACCCTCAGATACAACAAAATTGGAAGTCCATCCTGACCTCTTAGTCCCCTCAAGGTTGGACAAAGCCAATGCAGCCATACTATAACCAATGACTGACTTCTATATTGTACAGTTTACACTGTCTTACATTTATGGACCTGCAGTGTTGTGTATAGTCTTCATGTGTATAAGTCTTCATGTGTATATGTTGATCATATACACATGAAGACTTCAAAGGACTAAAAGTAAAGCCAAGAGCTGCTGGTGTCACAATCATTGCGCAGCTTTGTTATAAAGCTGACTGTGGTTCATTCAAAGGAAACACTGCAAACTGTTTGGACATTTCTACAGACATTGCAAGTAAGATCCAGTATTAGAGTGGCACTTGATGGTCTTATATTTAGAATTTTCCATATTGTGATATTGTACCATTTTCATGTTGTAGCATATCTCTTGTTTTTAATGTCACTATCAGTTGTAGCAGTTGCAGTACAGTATTTTGGGGTTTTCCTAAGTCTTATGTTTTGCTGCTTATGTAAAAGCCCCTTTTCAGGTCTTTTACATAAGCAGAACACAATAAAACTGTTCAAAACAGGTCTTAAAGCCTAAATGACAAAATACTCTACACTCAGCGTTCCACAATGATCTCTCCCCTTTTGCAGTGGAATAATAATGACACACTGTCTTTGCTACTTAGACAGAACGGTTATTATTTACACAGTTGCAAGGGTTTGCATGTCAGATGTGAACATAGGTTGTTTCACACGTTCAAAACAACCGACGCTGCTGTTATTCTGATGAGAACAGCCTCATTTAAAATGAAACATTCTAAGGTATCCTTTTAACACTGACAGCTACCGATGAAAGCAACAAGAAATGGTGTCAAAGTCAAAGGGAAATGCAATTTTATTAAACTCTGAGTTTGTGGAGTGGTGTGGAGATTGCAAGCTCTCCCCCTGTTTATGTTGCTGTCCTCCCGCTGTCCTACAAAGACATGCAGGTCAGGAGAAAAGGAGACTGAGTAGCTTCTAGATGTGAAAGGAGAGTAAATGTGTTTGTCTGTCAATATGTCAGCCCTGCAATAGACTGCCGACCTGTCTGTGATGATTCCTTGCCTTTCACCCAGTTCATGCTTAGAAAGCCTCCAGTCTGCCCATGACACTGATTCAGTTAAAGCAGTTATAAAGCCGCAGTAAATGATGGATGAACATGTGGGCATGACTCTAGGACCTTAGGTCTCCTGTTGTTTTAGTTGCAGTATCAGACAGCAGTCTGAGAGTGAGAAAAGCTCCTAACCCATTATTTCCAGAGATTTTACACCTGGTCCATGTATTTACCTTAATAATCCTCTGTGTTATGCCCTGTACTGTGTTCTACTGTTGACAAATCAATGACCTCCAGCCTTTAATTCCTTTCCATTCAATAAACAAATCTCTTGTAGTTGATTGCAGCGATGGGATACTGGCATTTGTCTGTGTGACCCAACTGATCACAGGGTTGAAATTTTTTTTGCAAAAGCTCCAATAAAAAATCACAAAAACATAGCTTTTATTGGAAAGATGCAAACTCCTGGCTTGATTAATGACTTCATTATGATTTGAGGCTTTGGGGATGACAATCCCAATTACATTACTGCATCCTCTACATCATCATTTTCATCGTTTGTTTTAATTAAAGTGAGTGTGTTTGCCGGTGATTTTATTTCTGGGGGAAAGCATTTTTACAGCGATGTTTTAACTTAAGTTTGATGTATGCCACCGACTTTCTGCTGTTTGTTGTGTTTATGAGTTGTTTCGGTGATGATTCAATGATTTGCCACACCCATGCTGCTCCCTAGATGCAACTAGATTAGCTGCCTCTTCAGGTTTATTTAAGCGATTCATGAAAACCTGTTCTCTGTTATTACTGTAATGCAGCCTTTTGATTTAGTAAATGTACATTTGTGGTAACAATATAGCATTATTTATTCATGAATTTCCATCAGGTCACAATTTGGGGCAGCTATTTCTGTATAATCTGATACTGTGTCTCCTTAACCTACTGTAGGGCTTGTTGCACTTCAACCTGACACAGGTGCACAGAGGTGACTTTGACCGAGATATCTCAGAGGTTGGGGAGGAATTGAAGCTGCAGAGAATGAGATGCCAGCTGCAGATTTGCCTCCACTGGCTCACTGTACATCATTAAAGCCAGAGGCCGCTTGCAGTGGCTTCATCTCTGTCTCAGCCCACACAGGCTACATCAGGGCCCCACACGCTGATTTATCTCAGCTGTCTCTCTGAACGGCTTTTCCCGCCAAGAGAGAGATGGAGGCTGACAAGATTTGCGCATGTATATGAGATGGAATTCATTTTGGGAAGAGCACATGCTTCCTCTGACAGAAAAGAACTCTTTTTATTCCCCTCTCCATTCTCTCCACAACCATGTTTCCCACTATACACACCACTGCCATTCCCAGAGTGAGAATCAGTGATGGATGTTCATGTGCACAATGCCTCTAAAAATACCTCAGTGACACCAGCATTAACTCCCTCTGTTCTCCATTTATCCATGATTTCTCAGCTTGTTCTTAGCATAGCATATGATGTGCTGTTGGAACTCATTTTTATCTCCTCTGTTTCTCTTTCTGGCTTGGCAAGTTTTATGAGTTATTGAGTTAAAATGATGTATTTTTCTAAAAACTGAGCAAATGAACTTGGTGGTATGAGTAGTATGAGCCTACCAGGGCTGTATATGCATGAACCAAGTTGTATGCACATATCTATATGTACAGTCATGAGGACCTGTGTCAACACCCCCTGCTTGAGAAAAGGCCAGGCTAACATCCTGTGGGACCTGCTGATCCAGACAGACTGCAGGTAGTGGCCAAGCAGAGATTGTGGTAATGGAGAAGGAAGAGAAAACAGTGGTGATGGAAGTGGAAGTCTCAGGAGGCTCAGCAGCATCAACAAGACAGAATATAAGGAGTTGGAGAAATATCACAGCCTGAAGGAGGAAACTGTGTATAAGTGCTCCCAGTGGTGGTAGGAGCCATTGGAGATGGAAACTCCAATCTCCACTCTAGGAAACACTGCCTTTTCTCTACATTCCATTGCCGAGCATAAGAACAACTTACATTTTTATTTATTTATTTTTGTTTATCCAGGCAAGAATTGTATTGCAATGACCCTTTAAAATCACCAGCAACCAGCTAAATCAATAATATATTTGTCAGAAAATGAGAGATAGAGACAGGCGTTTTCCCCAAGAATGCAATAGATTGAATGTGATCAAACAAACCACCCGACTGTTTAAACCATTCAAAATGGACAATAACTTATTTTAAATTGGTCATTTTGAAGTGGAACTGGGAAAAATTGCAATGCAAGGCCAAAAGATCAGGTGAATCAGCAGTTATCACAGCATTAGCAGTACCAGGGGAACAGGCAGCAGAGCAGTGTACCGTATGTTCATCTAACTTGCTCTTATTCTACAACAAACAAATGAATAATACAGTGGAGGGTGCTCTAACCCTATAGTGGCACAGGAGGGACATATGGTGGTTCAGAACAGACATTTTCACAGCTGGCTACACTGCTACTCTCATAGTGAGAGACATGAATCTTTGGTTGAAACTAGTTGTGGCAAGTTCTATTTTTGGCAGAACCACACGCCAGGGTTTTCATCTTAATATTAATCACCACCATGACTACAGCCACCACGAGGCATTGGAACTTTATACTTAGTTTTGCTATTTCCTTCATCGTTAAAGCCAAAACTCCCTGTAGTTATTCCAGATATCTTCTTCTGTATATACAGCTGACTCTGTGAAACTACCTTCGTAGGGTACCCTCTGTTGGTGCCAAGTAAAATATGTCCAAGAAAAGAATTAACAGCTTGGTTGATGCATACAAATTATGTGAGTACAAAGCAAGAGTGCCTCATTTCAAAATGGACCTGGACTGTAAAGCCTTAGGACCTCAGGAGGGTCAACAAACTTTCGTGCTGTGATTAAAAAATAATAAAAAGAAAGGTTCAAAAAGTAAATCATTTCACAAATTAATTACTTAGTACTCAGTACATGCTATATGACGTGAGAGAATTTGTAGATCTATGCTGACAACACTCAACTATATTGCTGTTGAACCAAATGACCCAAATGTATAAGGCTCCCTGAACATCTGTTGGTATTAATTGGATGAGTAACAACTTTCTAGCACTTAATTGAGACTGGAATTGTTTTACTCTGACCCATGGGGATGAAGGAAATGCTTCAAGTCAAAACAAAAAAAGACTAGTGTGGGTGTATTTTTGAGTTCAGCTATAAATCCCACAAGATGATCATACAAGTATAATTTAATCACAAAAATAATCTTATCTATGACCAAACAAACCATTGTTCTATATGAACTGACTGAATGACTGTCACATTCTTTTATTTTTATAGACTCCATGACAGAACAGCTACAGTAAATTCAAAACTCTCACACAATCACATTGCGGGGGACTGCACTCCCATTCTAGGGACAAGGATCTGGTGTCCACAACAGTAATCATTAAATTTTAGGGTTAAGACCCAGAGGATGATGTTAAAATTTGGTGTGGAGCGATTATTTCTCAGGTTGAATAAGTCTACAGTGAATGAAGTCAATGAAATGTACTCAGTAGCAATGGGCACACGTTTGCTATGGATGAATAAAATGGTAACAGGTTTAAAACTATAATGACAGTACAAAGCTATGAATGCACTTTTGAACTACCATCTCATTAATACATTGACCTTGTATTCTAGTGGCTTTATTCCAAGGTGAGAGGGATGAAAATCCAGCATGTAATTCCAACATATTCAGCACAATGAGGCAGATAAATCTTTTTTTTTCTGTTGTGTGTTGTGTCTACAATGTTTCTACCACAGAGCTTCATATCATTATCCACTTACATTCAGTCAAATCAAATATTTCATCCTCTAATTAGACTAATTGTTCCTCACTAATTGCTATTACTGAAATTCAACTTATTGTGCTCATTTATTGAAATGAATAGCCAGGTAGCAGGCATTGGCCAGCTGGCGCTGCTTTTATGGCAAGGCTTGCCGGCTCTACCATACATCCGTTTTCTACCGCTTAATCTGTCAGGGTCGTGGGGGGAGCTGGAGCCTATCCCAGCTGACTATGGGCGAGAGGTCGCCAGTCAATCGCAGGGATGACACACAAAGACAGACAACCACACACGCACACACTCACACCTATGGGCAATTTAGAGTAGCCAATTAACTTAACCCATGCATGTTTTTGTGATTGTGGGAGGAAGCCGGAGTACCCGGAGAGAACCCACGCAGGCACAGGGAGAACATGCAAACTCCGCACGGAAGAACCCTCTTGTTGTGAGGAGACAGTGCTAACCACTGCACCACCGTGCCGCCCCCGGTTCTACCAAAGACAGGCAAATGAGTCAAATGCAAGCTGTAATACCTCTGACCTTTTCGTAACCTGGTGATGAATGAGACTCTTCATGTAAATGTATATTAATCACAACAAAAACGTATTTCCTTGAGATGCAGACTTTATGTGGAATCTAGCTTAGGAAAAGAAAAATCTGTAAACCTCTCAGGAAGATTGCTGCTTAGGTACCTTCGTCATCTATCAAATTGATTTTGAAGTCAGCTCTATTGAAGTTCAGGGTTGAGTATTCCACATCCAGATTTAGATGAATGTCTTATTCCTCTTTTTTTCTTATTTCTCTTTTACCATGGCCTATCGGATTGTCAGCTCCAACACTCACAGATGCAGATTTCGTTTCCTGAACCGCAGTGAATGTTTTAATGTTTAATCAGCACGGACTTGGACACTTGCTATCTTGTACTATTTCAGCAAGGCTAATACAGTATTGCTGTTTCTACATTAATTACTATCAGAGTCTTGATACAGCTGACAAATAGCTTTCCCCCCCCCTTACTGCTAGTGACATTCTGTATTCATGGTGGATAATACTACTCATGGGGAAGTGTCCCGTGCAGTCTCTCCTCTCTACCCAGCCACTGTTTCTCATCCCTCAATTTCACTTTATCAGCTCAAAGTACAAATTGGGGCTTAGTGGCTTGATGGTAAATTGAAATTCATTGAAGCATTTACATGACATTTAGCAATGGTTGCATAATGCAGGAATAATAAAACATGTGTCAAACTGAACAGATTCACTCTCTGCCTTGTGCTGTCTCATCATTAAGCCTACGCATGCACTAGCAAGAAAATATTTTTACATAGTGTGTTTGTGTATGTGTATAGTAGTGCATCCATGTTTCTGAGTGGATGAGTACACTATGTGTGGGTGAAGATGTTCTAGGGAAAATGTTAGTGCTTGTGCGATGCACTGCATACACTTAACATGGTGATTTTAATGCAAGGATAGTTGACATTTGAGAAAGTTCAAGTTACTCTGTTGTTGCACAGAGCTGGTTTCTCCACGATAACTATCACCACACAGTTCAGTTCATTTGTATTCTACAGTGCCCATAAAGACTAGACAGCCTTAATAATGATGGCAGATCGGCAACAGGCGCTGGTAATCGAAGGGAAAAAAAATCCATTGGCTGGTCTTAAAGGCCTGGGACGTCAATAGCCTCCACTGCATGTCTTTAAACATCCTTATTACTGCCAATTTCCAGTTGCACCAACAACAAAACAATCACTGCCTTGATTGCATCAAGGCCTAATGTGGCCACAGTGTGCCTAATGTCCATCAGATTTCAATTGTATGAAACCAATTTGGCTGTAAGGAGTTTTTGTTGCGTTGTGACATATCATCTCTGTAAACGAGGTAGACATGAATGTGTGATGATGAATCAGTGCTCGATATGAGAGGAGTGCTTCACACGGTATGGTTAGATGTAAACTTCATCCAGTCACACAGGGAGCATCTCACAATTGGCAACAAAAAGTCTGACACAATTATTTCACGGCCCCCAGCTGTACATTAATTCTGAGTTGCAGATTTCTGTTATTCCTATGTCAACTGTTGTCATTTTATTCTGTTCTGCTCCAGTTTTCTGTAAGTGTAACTTTTTTTCTATGGGTTTTTTAACTTACACTAAATTCATTCTTAAATGTTTACTGCATTACACATCACCAGGTTTCTTTTCTCTTCGATGCTGTGTCATACAGTTTGTGGTTTTGGTATATGAAACTAAAGTATAGCGATTTACAATGTATTATGACAAACAGATTCATTTTATGTGTGTTTGTCACACACACTAATACCAGACTTTTCTGTCCCTTGTTTTTGCAGGTCGTTGAAGTACAGGGAACTTTTAAAGGATTAGATACCAAATAATTTGGACTATCAGTGACAGCCACCACCATCTGAAGTTTTAAAGAGTGAGTGGATTCATCTTAAATGTGTTTTGCATTTGGTTGGGCATCATATATTTCTGCTCTGTTGAGTGCGATGGATCTCATTTTGTAACAGCACATTCTGATAAAGGCAGCTGAGTGTTTTCAAGAAGAAGCGCTGCCAGAACACCAAGAATCCTCAATATACACGGCTGAGTTTCAGGATTTATTTGCTCAGGCAGTAAAGTCTAAAGCCTAAATATACTGCAGTGTTCAGGAGTAATAGGAAAAATAAGAATTATTGAATTGAGTTTCAGTGTACATACTGCAGAGCTGCAGCAGCAGTTTTTGAAATTTTTTTACATTTACAAACATTGTAGAGCTTTTTTTGCTGTTGACAGCGAGACTTTCCTGAGGCACAGCAAGTTATTTTTGTCACCTGCTTTCTTCATTTTAGTACTTTGGTGAGTTATTGCAAGTACATATGTCTAAAATACTGTAAACCCTTGCATGAAACATACATAAATATGAGTTGACATGGTCGTTACCAACTTTTGGCCAAAAAACCGCCCTACACTGCATCCACTATGTGTCCATAGTGTTGTAGTTTGTGCTCTATGCCGCAAAATTAAAGCTAATATGTGGATTCCTTGTTTAAAGAATGAAATTATAAAAAGACTGCAGAAGCATTGCATGTATTACATTTTACATCAGCTCAACAGACATCTACAGCATTGATTGACATTTATTTTGGGAGCAGTTTTGTATGCATCATTCATGAGAGTCATTTCACCTCCCCTTCAAATGGCCTTCAGAGAATACCGAGAATTGAGTATTTGCACCTCATGAATTGTGAATTTCGCTGTTGTGGTGGTGAACCCACGGAGCAAAACAGAAGAGCAGTTTGTACCGTTTCAGAAGTCAGCCATGTACCAGCACAGACGCACACGCGCATGCAAACACACAACACAACACACATATCCTTGTTTTACAACACTTGTGGCGGCCGGTCAACATAACGGTCAAAGAATCGAATTCAGCGAATAAGAAAGGCACAGGAGAAACAGAAAAATTAAAGAACAAAAAGACCCATAAATCCAAAGCGATGTTCACAAGTTTTTGCAAAGCTTTTCACAGTCCTTTTGTGCTACAATTTATGGAAAATTACTACGCATCAGTATGAGGAAAGAAGACATGGAGAGGATTTGGAGAGACAGGTGAAAAACTGAGAGATTAAACCTTATATTTCAGTAGAGCAATCCAAAGGCAATATAAAGGGCTCTCTTCAAGCAGCACGCATGTAGAGCAAGCAGGTGTTTGTGTTCTTATCAGGCTGGAGTCATGCCATATCAACCACAGCCTTTGAAATATGAGATAACATTGCATGATAAAGAGCATTTGATGTTGAAATAGACTGATAGATGCACGCTGAGCAAAGGAAGAGTCTTCAAATTTGCATGTCGCATCCTGAAGATTAAGTTTAAGGCCTTCAACCATCTGTGATAGTTCTGTGCTGAAGATACTGAGGATTGTTATCTCTGGAATCAGATGCCTCGAGTAGATTGCTTTATGCATTATTTGGATTGTTATACTTCAATTATACATTACAGCATGTCTGCTTGACAAGTCTCCAGTGGAGTGTCGGTTGCGATTTTCCTGTTTCCTGAATTTGTATAGTTGTGACAGTAAAAGTGATTTTAACTAGTAATGTAATTACGTTTAAGAGTATAAATGAATCATACTGGTGGGAGTTGTCATAGTAGGAGTGAAATGTTGCACTTCTTAAAAATATTCTGGATTCTATTTTTGATTTTTTTTATACGTGTCAGATGATATATTTGAAAATGAGGTCAAATTTGGCATTGTATGATACACAACACAGCCTGACATAATTATCCAAAGCACGTCAGTAAAATAAATGTATTTATTTTCTTCAGTTTCAGTTGGTGTGTGCTAACATGGTTCGAGGGTTATCAGTTGGATAAGATACGTGTGACACAAGCTGCACGCTGTTGTTGTTTTGTTGATGATATGCACATATTAAGCATCTTATGAAACAGGAAGTCACATAACATGCTGCTGATTTGAGTGAAGAAGGGTTCTCTAACGCTATTTAGCTCAGTTCTGCACCTGTCATTCCACATCTGTTAAACTCTTTCACTCAGCGTGCCTACTCCACTCTGCCTCTGTCTCTCTGACTGTGTGCATGTGAGTACAATGAGCTCTCAGATACCTTGTTTGGATGAAAGGTGCGAAAATTTGAGACTAATACAAAAAAAAAGTGAGAAAAAGAGAATCAATGTAACAGTTTAAAATTTGCAGTATCAAACGTTTTCTCTCTCTGTTTTCTAATTGTATCAGGTTTTTTTTGTGCTTAAACAGTGAGTTGCAACCATTTGTTATGTGGCTCAGACTGTTTTTTGGTACATCGAGACAGTCTGCACATATGGAACAGACCTTTGCATATAGTACTTATAATTTTCCTGCTCATATTTATCAGAGTCACAAAACTTTCCAAATTAAGCTTCATATTGTGTGCAACATATGTGCACATGAGAGGATCCAGGTGTTCGCTGTGTGTGTGTGTGTGTGTGTGTGCATGTGTGTGAATGTAAGCGCTGTTCGCTGCAGCTGGCTCACTGCTGTATGCTCCTCTACACTGAGGCACTTGGACAGACCCCTTCAGCATTAATTACTGTGGCCATTAATCAGACCAGCACAGATAGCTGTGTAATCCCTCTTTAATGCAGTTTTCTGGAGGGGGGCACCAGTGTTAATTGGATTTGATTGGATACTGGTATGATGCTGCACACAGAACATCTTAAGGTAATAATTAGAAGATAGATCAATTGGTCCTTTGTGGCACTGATCCTATAGTGCAGCCTGCACTGCAGTTCTAAGAGCTGTTTAAATGAAGAGCGCAATTTTGCCCTTAAGAGCAATACAGACTAAGATGCTACCTCTGTTATGTAATAATATACTTACTTAATGTAATAATATATTTATGTGCTATAGTCTCGATATTATCTGATACGAATAAATCACTGAAAGAAAATACTGTTTGTAATTAGAGCTATGATTTACATGATTCTGACGATGACGCTGATGATCGATAGGAGCTGTATAATCTGGGCTAGACAGGGTCTTTCAGGTTATCTTTAAACAACAATAGAAAAAATGATAGCACACCTTTGGGATTATAGTACATTTGTTGTAGCAGAATTATTAGAGTATCTTTTTTCTGTTGTTCCTCAATGTCCTATCCTATCTTTTTTCCAGACCTGAATTTAGGGCAGACGTGACAAGCATTCCACCCACAGATAGTATGTTACTGGTGTCTGTGTTATCTGAGTCAAGCCAACCCCAAAATATTAAGCTTCCTGCACTGACGTAACTCTCTGCATAACATATACACACATAATTTGGTAAAAGGAATGCAATGTGATGTGCAAAAAGGGAAATTAACAAAATGGATACAATTTTATCAAACATTTGATTCATAAATGCCACCAGTTAACCCTTTAGGTACTGTAATTTATTCTTAATTCTTATTCTTACTGTGTTTGTTTCCCCACCTCTCATTCCTGAACCAGTTTTCAAATTAAGCATCCATCAGATGTCACTTTCCAAAAGCTTCAAAAGTCATTTTCAAAAAAAAAAAAAAAAAAAGGTGTTACCAATAAATCCACTGTAAATGCAGCAGGAAATGTAGAGAACAGCTGTCAACAGACAACTTACGAAACAGTTTGCAGCTGATTTGTGTCGAGGTTACCATGCTATTGTCTTTATCCTGAAGTGTCCTTCATTTCTCAGAAACAAACAAAATGTCAACAAAAAAGAACACAAACTTTCAACAAATCATCAACATAAATAAGTTTAACCTCGACTCCTTCATGTGGTGGTGACTGTTTTTTTAGTAACTCACTACACATAAGGGATTCACTCCTTGTGCCACATTTCTGCATCCTAAGTTTGGCATTTCTTGGGCCAATCTCCACTAAGTTTGGTCACTTGATTACTGGTTTTCTTGGCTGTCAAGTCAGAGCTCATATTCCCATTGCACATCTCTCTCTGGCTTCTGACAGAAAGAAGAAACCAAATAGATGGCTGAGTTTGCTAGTAGACTAAACACAGGTTGTTTTTTATTTTTATTTTTTTAACCTTGTGTTAACGTCCTTTCAGGCAGTGTGGAGAAATTGGCTAATTGTTGCTTCACCTCTGCTGGAGCCACTGCAGGTTTCCTGCAGGGGGAAAAATGCCAAAAGACCGAGTGAGGCCAGGGAAAGGACCGGCCATCTGGACTAGACTTTGTATGGAGGCCCATGTAGTGCAGTTCTGTTGCAGACTGGCTCCATACAATATTTGTGTGCAGGGTCATAAGTTCATCACGTCTCATGGGTCCAATATCTTTTTTTTTTTTTATGACTTCTACACACTGAGTTGACAATGATAAATTGATGAACAAGGTAATTCACACACATTAGTGTGACGTTGCCTTCAAGGTGCTGTCGAAAATTTGAAAATTATGATATAATCATAAACATATATCATTATTAAAATATCATGCTAACATTGGCAGCCTGGGTTGCAAAGCTGTTAGCAAGATTAGCCAACTGCTTGAGTTGCACAATATAAACCGTACTGCAGCTGCTATGTGTGAATTTTGAATTCATTTTCAGTTGATAAATGTTGGCAGAATATTTTACACTGCGTCTCATAATTCAGAGATACTGAACCCCACTTGGACTGGAAACCCCAAATTTGGTCTGGTACTGGACCCCATAAGTTTGAATGGCTGTTTGAAGGTTCAAGACTCGGTTTTAGGGTTCAGGTTAGAATCAGGTTTAGGTTAGGATAAAGGGCTAGGGAATGCATAATGTCAATGAGTGTCTTCCTAGTTTATGTAAGACAAGTATGGATGTGTAAGAAAGGGAAAAGTTCATATTATATATGATTCAGACATATATGGTATAATTGGCTCTGTGACCCTTGAGAGGATAACTGGAATGGGTAATGGATGGATGGATATGTGGTTAAAAAGGATTTATGAATAACATCAACTCTTCAAAGACCTGACAAAAACTAACCTGAAAAGTCCAACATTATTATCAGCAGACAGCACCTGTGGTGCTCTAACAGTCACCTTCACCAGACAGCTGAGAACTAAATTCATATTGTTTGTTGTTGACTGAACAGCTGCCCAATAGTGCTCTAGCCTTGCTTTATTTTCCAAGATAATGACAAGCCCTAATAATTGTCCTTGAGTCCATTTTCATTGTGAATCCTCATGTACAGTTTCCTCCCAATTCCATCTGTACATTTGAAAATCACTCTTATTTTGTTGCAGGAGAGGGCTTACTGGTGGCAGAATATACAATCCCTATTGCAGCGCCACTAAGTCCCCAGCAACATCAATCAATGTGGAACGCCTTCTCCAACAAACACACTCATTAATGCGTTTATAACCCAGAGTGAGCACACTGTGCACTGAAACAGCACCAGATACAGAAAGCATTACCCTGCTATTTGTCTCCATCTTCCTCTATTGCCCAGTTTTTCCTGTTTCTTTCTTTAGTGTAGTGCAAGAATGTTGGAAACACGTAAAACATGGGAGCAACACTCACAAAGTGGGCTCTGCAGGGGGCTGAGACGAGACTGTCTCCTGGGTTATTTTTAAACTCTAGTCTTTTAAGTGGAATCCTCAATTTGTTCTTATGCTACTCTATACAAACAAAGAAGAAAGCACAACAGTACAAAATAAAAATCAGTACAAAATCAGGACTCCATAAATAATAACGATCAGGTTGCAGATTACAGAAGACATTAAATAAAAACCTTCCAGTCCAGTGCACATACAATAGAAAAAAATGTCATTACAGTAGCCAATTCACAATAACTTCCTGTGTTCAGTAACTGACAGAGGGCCTTTTTGTGTTGACATCTATGTGTTTGCTCTACAAAACACAGTGAACTGAACGTGATCTTCTCTGCAATGACCGTCTTCTCAGGAAATCCAGGTTAAAGCACCATATATAAGAAAAAAAAATTATGTTGAACAAGGTAGGAAGTATTAGTAAGGTAGAAAATGAGCAGAAAAAATAAAGCACATTCCGTACGCATAACATGTAATTACATGTCATGATAAGACCTTCCTTCAAAATAGACAGATGCTACAGTGTAAAGCTTGAATGAAACCATGTAGCTTGAGATGAGCTGCCTGTGTTGGGGTACAACTTGCCTCTATATCTTTTTCACTGTTCTTCCTGCCACCTCTTCTCTACGGGCACACAAACACAAAGAGCAGTTCACTTGCCACAACAGATTGATTGAACAAGTAGAGAAGTGTGTTGCATACGCTGAAGGACATGAGCCTCCTACCCCGCTGCACTATCTCTAAGTCCTCTCTCCCCGGAAGGTGATAGGTGTCGGTGACTACCGGCTTTGTTGAAAAACTTCTACAAGATCTTTTATCTCACTAATGCTGAGCTGCAGATTGGCCTTTTTTTTTTGTTGTTCTTTTTTTTCACATTTCCCTCACTGCTGTGTGTGCCACAATAGGCAGAGAGAACTCATCTGAGAACTTCTGGCAGGATCCAGTCTTAAATCTGAAGTCAGAGGCATACAGAGCAAACAAACAGTGACATGGCCATTATCAAGGCTATACCAGTCCTGCTCTGCAGCATGTCTGACAGAATGCAACTGGAAGAGTAGGCTAGCAAGGTGCAACCCCATAGAATATTTTTTTTTTATTATTATTATTAGAAAATACTCAATGAAGAGGACCAATAACATCAATTTCAGTCTTTATATTATTCACCAGCTCATCGTGTTCTTTTTAATAACTGGATAATAACTGGCATAACTGGAATTTATTGAAAGTGATACAAATATACAGGTGAGTCATATTAAAAACATGTTTTAAAGAGTTAAACCAAAATCAGATGAATCATTTTGGTCTTGTTTTCTTTTCTTTTTTTTTCTTTTCTTTTCAAGACGGCCTCCATGGGGTTGGATGTCTTTAAGAACACATATTTCCAGTTTTAGTAGCACTGATGATTTCCTCTGAAATATTATGAGCTGTCCCTCTGTGTAAAAATCCAAATAGCCAACTAGAATATATGAAAATGCAAATCTATCTGTAAGGTTACTTATATGCCCTGTGAATGGGAAGCTAAGTGAATATATTCTGCTGGGACAGTCTAGAAGCAATGAAAGCATTAAGAGGCATTGCAGGCTGCAGAAAGGTTTTGATGGGTTCATACAATAAACAATGCACTCTTGCTTATATGAAATATGCTTGTATATTTATTTCTCAAGCGCATACTGTATTTCTAACAGTCACTCTAATAATTTGAGGCTGTAAACAGTCTTACTGAGGTTTTGAGCTCCAGCATTTGCTGCAGAAAATGAGAGGACTGATTTTAAAATATGCTGTTTTTATGTTTGTAGGAAAAAAAAAAAAACAGTTACAGCTACATGAAGGTTTCATGTAATTTGTACCTAATTTTTACAAGTACAGTATTCATTTATAATTTATTCTATCTACAATGGCTTGAGTAGCAGTGCTGTGCACATGGTTTCAGTTGTTATGCATGAGACAGAAATTCAGTAAAATAGAAGCTGAAATCCACAGAAAGTCTGATGATAATCCCATTTCTCACTGTTTATCCCATTGTCTAAAGACTGCAGTGTTCAAAAATCTGTATAGATATAGTGAGGATCTTTTGTGCTGCTGCTCTGTCTTAGGTGTGATTTACTCTCTCATGTCAGCAGTAGATCATCCAGGCCTTGGGGGAATCTGTTTGAGGTCTGATTGGTTCTTATCTGAGCATGAAAACCTTAAATTCTTCCATGTCCTTATACTATGTGCAATTTATAATGCAATGAAAGAGACTTTAGTGTGAAATGTGAATTTACATCATTTGGTTCTGACAAAAAAATGTGCATTGCTGTACACGTTGTTGTTGCACACATAAACCGAACCAATCAGATATGTTTGATTTTTTTTTTTTCCATTCAGTCTATTAGCATATGTCTCATATTATGACATCACTGGATGCTTCTGTGAACATGCTAAAACAAACAGCTTGAAGTTGAGTGAAATCTGTTGGTCCTGCACACTGTAAAACCAAGATTTTCCTCACATGCGAGGCCGTTTATTAGGATTCGGAGAAACCAGAGTACACTGTGCATATCAGAGCAGTGCACACATACACAGTGTTAGCGATGTTGGTGATGTCAAGGGAGAAATTGCCTTTCTGGGACCCCTGCTGCACTTCAAGGGTCTTGCTCAGGGCTCATGTGATGTCTGTTTCGAGAGGATTGCCTCCTATTTGCTTGCAATTCAGGGAATTCTTTCTGTTGTGTAATTTATTTACTGAAAAACAAAAAATGCGCTAAGGGCCCTTCACATTGCCTCATGTAGGTCATATGATAAACAAAGCAATGCTGCTTTTAGTCTGGACTGATTACAGTAGATATTTCTGCGGTTGGCTGATAGGATCCATACTTTAAAATGGACCATAAAAGTGTGCAACACTACCATTTGCCTGTATCTAACTATTCTTATGCAGCAGTTTCAGCTTGGTGTTGAGGATGATGAAACTGTCGGACAGCTCAAGCACATGTCCATTCATTGGTTTCAAACAGCAGCTGCCCCCAGGAATTCCCACTGTGATCCACTACTCAAGTTGTAAATGTATAATATGTCCTGTCTTCACCCTATTTTTACATATTGTGCCATCACAGAAATTCTGTCCCAGTTAAACAACAATTTCTCTCTCTCTCTCTCCTCTACACTCTCCATGTATAACATACTTAGCAATCTAAGTGCTGTCCTCTGTTCATTTTGATGCTAATCCATAATTCTGCTAAAAAAAGAAAGGCTCTCTGGAGCACAGATCAAAGGCTCAGATGTGCTCAGCAGGGCCCAGGTGTTTAAAAGACACTGCAAAGGCAGGAAGAACACCCACATTTTTTTTCCCAGTAAAAAGAGCAATTATGAAAGCTCCTAGCTCCAGCTCTGCCTGGTTTGTCATAGTATGAAACACTGACCCTTGTTGTGATTAAACATGAATAATGAACAATGGAGTGCTGATGTTGAACAAGAAAGACAGTTTATCAAGATTATTCTGGGCGACTGTGGGCCTTGCTGTGTTAGTCAGGCTCACACTGTAGCTTTCTATCAGTCGCCCTTTGCAGAAATGTTTGCATTTCAAAAAGCAGAAAGAATCATTTCAGAGTTGTACTCATCATTCAAGTAATGCACTTCCTCTTCACCTACACTAACACATGCAGGAGCATGATGTATCCTTCACGTACACCCATTCCTGGGGTGTATTTGTTGAGTATTGAAGCAAATAAGAAAAAAACACTTCCTCACTTTTACTCATCCACACCACTGTAATAGAATTGAAGGTTTATTGGGCCAATATATCCCCAACCCCAACTACTTAAGCTAACTCTGAAACTCTTTGAGTATGAACTATAAATCCTAGACAAGATTTGGTATTATAATGCTACAGAGTCATGGGTTGGGCTGGATTTGTGCCAGGGACATTTAAGCTGTATTTAAGTTTCTTGTGACCAAGGTTAATTGTGTTTCTAAGATGAGGTATTGTTCTGATATTAGATTTACTGAATGGAATATCCGCAGATTAGCTGATCTCCAATGTTAGATTAGTGGGCAGACTCTTAGCCCCACCGCTGCAGACACAGTGTGGGAAATGTACTAATCTCTAATGTCATCAGTCACTGTCTGAAATATTCTCTTCTCAGAGGAAAAGGATTAAAATTCACACTTAGGTTATCCAGCTTAATTTTCTCAGTAGTAGCAGTAGGGTCCAAATTGTTTTAAATCCACCTAATATGTGTGTGACACAAGCTTTTTTATTTTTTTATTTTTTTTTAATCCATTCCCTAATATCTAAAAAAAAATCAATACTGAGCATGAGAACAGTCCTTAAATGTGAAGAAAACACACATTTTCACAATTTATCTTGTCTTGATTTTTTTCAGAGAACAGCGAAGTCTGTCATTCACAATCTAAACAGTCTCACACTGTTAAGTTACCAGCCTCACTGCTCAAATTGCTTGTTTGCTCAAATTACTATGGTGCCTGTAGCCTCACAGGAATACTTCTCTCTGCTGGAACTACATATGTGCACATGATTACAGGTTTCAATCACAGTTTACAGATCCACTACCAAACATGAAAAAATGAAAAAGCTAAATAGGCAGCACATTACAAGTTTGTTTTTGGTGGTAATCCACAAATAATTCTGTTTTTCTAATAAAACCCCATACACAATTACTGCCTCATAATTATATGCAGCACGTCATGAAAAGGCAGTGAGTTGTTGTACTGATGTTCCAGAAACATTTATTTCTAGAGAGTTCTAGACTATGCAACATACTACAATATTACATTAAAAGAACATAGACAAAAACATGGGTCTGCAAACTCATTGTTGCTGAACACCTGTTATACATGTGCATGCTGATTCATTTCCTGTTTTTGTTTCAAGCTTATAGTGCCCAGTATTTATGGCAGTCTGGGCTACTATAAATTGAGACAAACTCAGCTGGTAAAAGCAATGGGCAGTGTGTGTACATCCTTATTCTGAGTCCAAATCAATAGTCATACAAACATATTCAAGCATTAACTTTTTAAAATCCAGCTCAAATTCAATTGGCTTTTTTTTATTTCTGCTACGCCATAGAGATCTTTTCAGTAAATCAAATATCCTGCCTTTTCTGAGGAAAGAAAAAAAAAATCACTGCCCAAACAATTCAAAAAACTGTTTTGTGTCACAATAGCGCCTTATGTCTGTCCACATACCAGGGACATTCCATTTGTTATTTGTTTCTCTTTAGGTGGAGAGCTTAGTTGTGTCTGAAAACACATCCTATTTACTATATAGTGCACCATTTTATTTGAGCGTCTGTGTCTAAATCTGTCGTCTATGTAGCGCCTCAAAAATCCACAACAGAATGAAAAAAAGTGGTGCCCATGGCATGTTCTCTGTTTTTTCATAACAATCTTATAGTGCAATGCTCTGCATTTTATAGATGCCAAATTTATCATTGTGCAACTCAACAGCTGACTGGGGTTATGTAAAATGATGATGACTACTAAGTGTCTGAAATCTCAGTTTACTGCTCAATATATAGTTAACTATTGTATATTTATTCTATAGGGAGTAATGAATGAGCGAACGAGGGAGTGATAGCAGACACAGCCCCTTTTTTGTAAATAGCTTATCAAAGCAGTTATTAAACTTAGTCATTACTAATTAAAACAGTGACTGTCAACAACATGAAACTGACTAACTGTCAGACCATCAGCCTCAGAAAACGTGTTAGGTGGGGCGAACCGATAATCTGTGTCATGGGTGCAAATGACCTGAGCAGTGAGACCCACGGTTTGACTCCCGACTAGATGGACCATTTGCTGCATGGCATTCCTCTGCTCTGTTTTATATGTATTAAAATGATCATGAACCCACGTACAGTCTACAATGACCAAATGTAACTGTTAACAGCAAGATATATAGATTGTGCTACTGTTCTAAATTGCGATACAGTGGATTACATTATTTTGTCCACCCCCTGTGCATTGCAATGCACATGTCAAGTTCAAACAAAAAAAAAAAAACGGGAAGTGTGGTTTCTGATTAAACAGACTGGACATGAGAATCTTTCTCCTCTTTTAAGACAAAGACTGAGGATCTGTGTCAGTGTGAGCAAGTATGGATGCATATTATGCATCATTAATACATCAGACGTCAGTATGATGGATAACTACGGAAAAGAAGTGACCATAATACGATCACGTATATATAGACAGTCTTTGCACTACTTTTCGGTGTATCAGTGACATATCAAAGGTTTAAGAACTACAGTGTAATGTTGTTCGTCAGCTCAGCTGCTTACGTGGATGACGTGAAGGTTAGTGAGAAGGTCAAAATACGTTGTCTTTTGATATATTCATAGTGTGTGATACACACACAGGAAGCCGCGGCGTACCATTTTGTGCGCAAATTAAAAGCTTATGGAGTTTTTTTATCCCAAGGTGTCCACTTTATTTAACAGCTTTCGGGGACATAAAATCTGGTCTACAGCACCGCAAATATCAGTATTGAGTTTAATTTAATTTATCCAAATCTCCATCATCTTTCCCAAATTGTCCTTCACCTCATTCAAGCTGATTGCATTAATAGATCTCAGTGTAGCCTACTCAGGGGCTGAAATGACTTTGGTCTTTTCAGCATACATTCCCTTTACTTTTGCCTTCACTTCACCAGACTCTTGTGCCCCGATCCTTGAAGTCATTATGAATCATTCTCGCCCGCTGTGAGTTAAAGAGCTTGAATGCAAATGATCACACTGCGTGCATTTGAACATGGCCTCACTTTCCCACTTATCAGGGGACATTTATTGTGATGACAAATCTTAATGCAATAACACAAAAAGAGTTTCCTATACAGCGACTTAATTTACCAGTGTCAGGCTTTCATTATGTTCAGTTTTGGTGTCTACTTTCTTTTTTTTTCTCTTAGAAAAACCCTTTTGAAAGACACAATACTACCAAGTTTTGCATCAAAAGCAGCACAGAGGCAAACATTTTAATTTGGCCGAGAGAAAATGCCTCCGGGGAGATAGAGCTTATGATTTTTTTCATAAATGATTCATTTGACAATGATTACAGTAAATCTTTGTATGGTTAACTCTGAGATTGGTCATTTAGACAAGTGATTACAGCACAGTCATGAAAAAAAAATACTGTCAGCTAAACAGACACAGAAAGAAAGATTTATTTTCGAAGTAGGAACAAAATTGCTTGAAAACAGACATCAGCTTCTCTGCTGCAATATCCTTCTCTGCCCGTGTGAGTTTGTGAAATTCACTCTATAACGATGCAATGTGAAACGAAATGTATTATATGAAACAAGTCAATTTCATGGATATTGTGGAAATGTTCAAATAAACAGATATAGATATGGATACATAAGTCAAACACCGTCTCTTAGTAGTAAGAGTCAGGATTTGTTAGTTCAGCCAGCTTCAGTTAAAACATGAATGCCTTTGTAAATCTTTGTTGTGCATCACCAGTCTACTTGCGTGACTCTCCAATCTGAAGCCATTAATAGTAATTTACCACTTAACTTGAGTAATTTCCTCATTTTCAGTGTTCGACTCAGTGTTGGGTTAGTCCAGGCCAGCATTATTTATTTCACTCCTCTTGAGTGTTAGGTTCTTCAGAGGTGCTTTGTATGAGAGCCCCTGCTCACTGAAACCCAAATCCAGACAGACAGAAGAGGAAATCAACACTCAGTCTGCCAATCACACACAATTAAACCGAAATGTCTCTTGATGCTTCACACATCCATCGATGAAAGATCAACAAGGCAAAGGGAAAAAAAAAAAAAAAAAAAAAACGGCACGAGGAATGGCTTGGAATCCAAATACAGGCCTTGGATGGGTGCTGGATAATAAGCTGGCTGTCCATTTGTTTAGATCTGATGTCATTCCTCTGTTCTGCTCCTCTGTGAACTTGTGCTCTTCAGTAGCAGAGTTATGCCCCAAGGTAGATTTTCAGTCTGAAGGCAAAGAGCAAGACACTATGTCCTGCTCCACCACGATGCATTTAAAGTTATAAAAGGTAGAAAATAAGAAAAAAAAAAGTATTTTAAAGTGTTTAAGATGCACTTTCATAAACATACTTTTCATGTTTCAAGACACATTGTACAAGAGTTGTGGTAAAACGAATCCACTTAAGATAAAATTGGCAATTGTGCCTGAAATATGTCAAATATACTACAAACTTTGCAAAAGTGACTACGGATGCCAGTTAGGTATCCCTAGTGCTAGTACAACAGCTGACTGCTGTTCCTCTGGAATGTTCTTTAAGCAAATGTGTTTTTAACAGTTAAAAGTCACAGACAGACTGTCCTTTTTTTCTGCTAAGTTACCCCCCTTTTGGAACCAGAAAAACTGGAGAGACACAAGACCAGGAGTGCAAAATTACAATGCTTTTAAGAAACCGCACACATAAAGTGACTGTAGTAACGGCAAAGTGCTCAGTGGGGACAACGAGGAATTCTGCACACAGGCCATGGCCCTGCTGCTGCTCACACAGGGAGTAATTATCCATGAAACTCTTCTGGTTACATTATTCCTGGAATAAGTTCACAGCCTCATCATACATCCTCCAGGTGTCCATAACAAACATTACACTTCCTAACTTTGCGCGTCAGCCAAATAAGCAGATTTTGTTTTCTAAAATCAGCGCACAGGAGAAACCATTCTTTGTTGCAGAAGATGTAAATGATCCAATAAAAACACTGAGCATGGATGGAAACAAAACAAACTCTACCTCATATAGCTGGGGTCCGCACAGGTTAGCGGAAGCTTTTGACCATGCTGGGATTCAAAGAGTCCCCTACTGTGCTGTGCAGATTCATGCTGTGAGTAGCTATAAATGCATGTCATTACAGCTTGCAAATGTAGAATAACACCAGGAGAAATGGAAGCTGAGGTAAGCCAGTTGTTCTGCCCATGGCAAGCATTTCAGCACAAGCACTATCATTTAATCTCGACTGCCACACGCTTTCTTATACGCAAAATCGCATGCTGTATATTACTGCTTGACAGGAAAAAAGTGCAGCACTAACACATTTGTATGTGACGCTGACACCACCCGATTACATCTGCTCAGACAGTGAAATTGGGCCACTTCTTGTGCCATATCTATTTGAATTAAACTTGTCATGCTCCAAATTAAGGTGGCTGTCAAAATACCAGAGTGAACCAGCAATGACTTGACAAGGAAATAAATAAATCATAACTTAGCAGGTTGTGGTCAGCAAAAGCACCTTCTACTGCTCCTGCCACCCCTTCCTCCACCCTCCAAACAAAATGGGTAACGCTTGCATAAACTCACTGGTGCCAGGATTAAGCATTAGGATTAGGTTGTCAGAAACGTTTTTATTTTTTTTCTTTCCAGGGATAGACCCAGAAGTAGGTAACCCATGAAGCCAGCATTTAGATTTTTAATGGCGTGAAGAGAGTATGGTTATGTGATTAGAGCTGAGATGAGCCACTAGTGAACAACCTCTGGCTCTTGACAGCTGCAAAGTTATGGCAGTGCTAATTTCCCCTCCAGAGCGAAGGTTGGTATCAGAACTGGCAGAGATGCAGGCCTGAAATATGGGAAGGAAGGGAACAGCAAGCTCAGAAGACAATAAAACAGGTTTGCCCTGACTCCTTCTGGTCTGAGTGAAGTCATTTCACTGAAATCTATTAGCCATTTCATCTATTTTTCACATTTATAATGAAATCTGCCTTGGATTAATTATGCGCCAATTTCTGAATTATAGCATTTTTTTAGGTAATTTTTACTTAATGGATTTTCAATGCCACGTGTTAAATGTTTCTTCAGTTTGAATATAAATTAAACATATTTTCGACTTTCACCCGGGCTGGCACAATTCTGCTCTCTGCCAGAGCTACAAGATAGAGAGATTTAATGCGACTTTATAATTCATGCTCCTTCTCCTGTCATCCAACGCAGAATGCACTGATTGACTCATCTTTTGGAAGGAAATCAAGAGGCATTTCATGAAACAACTCGAAGATGAAACTTTCTCAAACAAACCTTTCTCAGAACATTTTATCTTTTGCCATCCACAGAGGGTAGAGATATAAAAGTCATGAACACAAAGTACACAAACCACAGAAGTGTAGATCAGAGCCATCAAAATTATGCAATTAGGGCGGAAGCGACATCTCTCAGCCTCCCTTGACGAATTTCCTTTTTATCATAGATGAGCTAAAAGGCTGGAGATTTTCAGACATTCATAAAAAAGCCAATAATAGGCATGGAGTGGTTACGCCTCAGCAACATATTATCAAAGGATCTGTCATGAACCAACTTCCAGAATTTATTGGCTTTATTGTCCTTATTATTATCATTACCATTGTTATCATTATTATTATTAATTGGAGGCAGACAGTTGCGGTTACTTCCCATGCCTTACTTTTTTTCTTTTTAAGCTTTCTTGCCTCTTCCTGACTCTCAGACAATACCCAAACTCCTACAGGATTAAAGGGTCTATTATAGCCTGCAGCCAGATAAAGTTGTGCCTTAAAAATAATCGCTAGAATATGCAAAATCACTTTCTGAGCTAACACCAGTGCAGCAGGGAGGCTGAAAAGAAAAGGAGGTTATGGAATCGCATCTCCAAGTTCTGGTAAAAGTAGTGTTGCAGCAGAAAATAGAAAAAGGACGGTCAAAGGAAAGAGCAATAGAAAGAAGACTGAGTAAAAGTATGCTGCAATAGCTTCTAGACCTATGATTATCTGATGACTTGTTTGGTGTAGATTGGTTCACATTTACACATCTAAAATTATTTGCCTGGCATTTCGAAGTTGCAGATGTTTCTCTGATCTTCGTGTGTTTTGGACAGAGATAGACTGTGTAACAACAATAGATACTGTATTGTGTTACAGTAATCTGATTAAATGGAAAGGCCAATGCAGTGCACTGCAAGGGTTTAGATGATAATGGAGACTTTCTCAGTGTTACTTAGAAAGTTCTGCTGGCGAATTGGGACATAAACAATTTGAGTACTCTGTACTCTGGTCCCATCCTCCCATGTTTTAAGGGCAAAATGGCAAAGTTTATTGCATTGATTGCCACGGAGGTTTGAAATGATTAAATTATTGTCCAGAAGTTGCTTATCTTAAAAGAAGACACCAGGATCAGTGCTGCCTGCAGGACTGTCTGAGGAACTGTAGATTTTCTCTAAAATATTGGAGCGGGTCATAAAAGGTATTAGCTTTTTTTTTTTTTTTTTTTTTTTTGGTATGATTATTTTTCTTAAACCCTGATGGAAAAGGGGATTAGGAGATAGGCCTGTGGCTACTCCTTGAGATTCAGGGGACGAACACTATTTTTGAAATGTTATTAAATGTTAAAAGGCACCAGGTCAGAGTCCAAAGAACCCAATGAGGGAAAGAACATGTTGATGTAAAGCCCTAATACACTGCTTGTGCACATCCCATTTATAAAACATGCGCAAATACCTTTCTGTCTCTATGTACCTTAAGGTAAATTGTGACGACTGTAATTTTTAGTTTTATAAAGTAGCCACTCTGGTGCTTTTTAATAGCAAGTGTTAGAGCCATATTTCTATGTCTTATTAGTAGTAAACATATAAAGCCAAAGTGTCTGTCTGTCTGTCTGTCTATCTGTCTGTCTCTTTTGGTTGTTTACTTTCCCCTCAGAGAGGGCTGCTACAGAGAGAAAAAACCCCAATTCCCTTTTCACCTTCATAGCTGAGGGAAGAGCTGGTTATGGGGTCTGCTTTTTCTCCTGGAGTCAGCACTGATGTTTATACTTTGGCCTGCTGGCACCAAAGCTTCTAACCATCTGACTGTTATCTGAGAGAGCCTGAGGTGTGTGGCTGTTGTTGTGGCTGTTATGTGAGACACAGAATGAGTCAGCTACACTCAACTAGACGGGCACTGCAAGGCCACTTTCCCATTGGCAGTACCTGAGGCATAAAGTAGCGTCGCTTCTCTCGTGAGGCTGTGGACTCTGGAGAAGGAAGATCATGGATTTGTGGGTAGGTGAGGTGAAAAGGGCAGAAGCGTGTATTCACGCTTATTATTAAGGAAAGGCAAGCCAGAGTTTCCTGAATCCCACCACCTGCTACATCCTGGCATCATACTAGTATTTCAACAGCTGTGGTGAGCTCAACAACTGACCATGAGTGTCTGTAGCAAAGCCCTCTGCTCTGCATCTGGGAGTGGGGGAAGTGTTGGTGGGACTACACTGATAAAGTACTGAGAGGAATTTGATCTCTTACAACTGAAGGTACTGAATGTTTATAATGAAGTGGATCTGGAAGTAGCTTGTGTTGTGAAGCAAAATTTAATGTGCGAGATACATATAATGGTGCCTCTCACGTTTAATTTCTCAGGCTTCAATTCACCACCTCACCAGGTGCGTCGCCCCCTCTCTCTCAAGCGTTCGTATGTATGGGTCAGAGTACAGGTGCGCACGTTCTCTCATCAAGTTTGTTTTTATAGATCCCAACTTTTGCTTGGGAAGTGGCATATGCCACTTTCAGGCCCTGTTTTGTTCAAATACAACGGTTATAAATGATGCCCCAGATAGTCTGCACTTTTCCTTGGCAGCCAATCCACTGCATTAAGTCATTGCTCAGCCTAGAGAGTATCAACTTTCTGGGCTGAGACTATTCATTGAAGGTTGGGGAAACAGTCGACAGAGGGAGGGTAGCTAAGGAGCTACAGACACTTGAATGCTGTTATTTACCAAGTGCACATTTCAAAAGTGTTTATTCATCCATCCGTTTTCAAACACATCACAGGAGTCTGTGTTGAAGTGACAGTAAACTAAACCAGAAATCATTTGTCCCATAGTCACATTCACCGCCTACTCATGGGGAATCCAGAGGCCTTTCCAAGCCAGTCTGGCTCTGCTGGAATGCCTCCATTGAGAGGTGCCTGGAAGGCATCCTAATCAATGCCTGATTCACCCCAATTGGCTCTTTTCAATGCAAATGAGCAGAATCTCCTCTCTCTGCTATTTCAGGATGTTTGAGCTCCTCACACTACCTCTACGCACAAACTTACAAAATCTTTGCAGGAGCTTGTGTCCATTTTTGTCACCTTTCAGTCTCTACTGGAACAAGATTATGTGCAATGGTAAGAGGGTAAGGGTGTGCAGTAGATTGTGAGGTAATTATGTAAGCTTTGCCTTTATGCTCTGCTACAGCCTTAACCTTAAACTCTGAGATGCTGCCCTCTTATCCCAACTGCTTTAAACATGGCCTCATACTGTCCCAATGTGCCCTGAACACTGTTCAACTGCCCAGCAGAACTATTTCATTTGCTAAAAGCAGTGGTGCAATCCTGAGACTGCAGAGCTAGACAATTTCTATTTCTCGACTGATGCTTGAATTTCTGTCTATGAAAGTCGCAAAGAGAACTGGTAACAAAGCTCGACCTTGGCAGTGGGAGTCCAACTCCCACTGAGAGTCACAGCCAACATTCAACTACTGTAGCTACTTGTCTCTGCAAGAAACACCAACGTAACCTGCTGTAAGGGATGCAATGAATTTAAAATAGAGACAGTGAGTGCAGCAGACAGCTGTCTTCCCATTTTGACATATCAGTCAAGGTACATGCCATACCATTTAGCTGGCAGGTAGCCTTAGGTAGACAAAAGGGCACCACGTCCTCCTGGAAAAGTTACACAGCACTCTCAAACACATGCACAGACACAGAGGCTAGAGGCAAAATATCAGGTGCAAACAGTGCTGAGCTAAGGAGAAACAAGTTTATTTTAAATTATGGGTCCGTTAAGATTCTAATACTTAGTGAAAGTTGGCCTCTTAATGTTTCTCAAGGTGATGTATATACACACATTGTAAGCTGCTTTAAAATGTTATTTGCAATCTGATTTATTTTTTTGTATTTTTTTTTGTATCCCCTATCCACCCCCTCATGCTGAAACGCATACACAAACACAAACACCACAGTGATTATTCTGGATGTAGTTACAGTAGAGAATCAACCTTTAAATTTGTATGGAGACTTTTGCCGCTCATTGATTTTTCTCTCCTAACAAAAGCCCTGTAAAAGGTGAAAGCAACATGTCAGTGATTACTGATTAGGCCAACTCAGATCTGGAGCTCTTCGCTATTGAGAGGCTGTCAGTTTTCCTTCTCTGCTCCATCCTTTTATTCCTGCCTGTCGGCCAGCAGACTGGACAGAAGGTCAGAGAGTTGATCTGTGCCAAAACTCTGAGGATTTTAACCCCCACCCCCCACCCCCCCCTCTCGTTTTCCCTTTCAGATATGCAGATTCTGGACCTCCTAATGAGAATATGTTACTCCCAGATACCATCTGTTCTGCTTGCACTCCGTATGAGAAAATAAAGAACATGTGACATCATTCCAATGAGACTGATTAATCAAAGTCATGGGGTAGTTGCCCTTTGGAGAAGTGTGTCACAGTCTGTCTTCAATACATTTCCAGTGTTCAACTGAAAAGAAAAAAAAAACAAACCAAAAAAAAAAACCACGTGGAACATGATTATGTAAAAATGGAAAATCTGTGTAGTAATAAACAAGCACGACACCGTCAGGTTTGTGTAGGTTGTCCAGACTCTCAGGAGCTGTCAGGAGCTTAGAAATGTAAATCTGAAAACACACTGTAGAGGCACTCAAGTGACCACAATATTCCACAGAGTTAGAATGGATTAGAAGAAAAAAAGGAAACGGAATAATAACCTTTATCTTCAAATAGAAGAAATAATATTGTTTGAATGACGAAAGACATTTATCAAGGGATCAGACTATGCAGGCAGGGTTCTGTTGCTGGCCTCTGTCTTTTGAACCTGCTCATGCTATAAATATGCAAAACTCTTTCATTTCTTTCCCTTTGTTATCCAGTGGTCTCACACCCACACACACACACACACACAATATTCTCAGCTGGAATCCCTCTATTGAGAACCTTCAAATTAATATGGTAGAAGCTACTGCAGGTTTCAGTGAATAAAGGCATGTTTTGGATGTGCTAGACTGTGTTTCTGTTCGCCAAGTCAAATCTTAAATTCTTCAGTCTGTGCCTCAGTATATATGATCCCTATTTTTATCTCTGCATACACTCTCTCCCACAAATTTAAGTAAAAACCACCGAAGCTTGATTCTCCATGCAGCTGCCTGCTGTTTCAGTTGCATCCCGAAAGCATTCTGCAGTGACTGTCAAGATGGACATTTCTGCGTTCTCGGTGCACACCAGTGTTATTCCAATCAAATCTAGACCTGTCTGTGGGCATGAACATCCCCTCTTTCCCAAATAAGAAATGACAGCCGAGAGTGCTGCTCTGGTAGGCCAATCAAAGAACAGCTCCAGGATGTTTTACAGTGATTACCTATGCTGGACCAGAAACAGGCCAGGAGCATCAGAAAGAGAAAGGTAACCTAATAACACAGTAACAGCCAGCGGTCATACCTCCTTGTGCACAGCAGACACAACTGGGATACAAATTACTGAGTTAAAGTTAAGTTGCAACAGCCACGGCTGGTAACTGAGAAACCTGCTGAAAAACACAGGAAACATGGCATGGGCTAGTAAGTATGCAAAGGGATACAGCAGTGCTTGATTTTGAGAAATACACTTGTTTCTCATCTTAACCACAGTCAGATGAAAATTACAAACTGTTTAATCTCTATATATTCATTACACTGATAAATCTGGGATGGAATCAACCTTCATATGTGCATAAAGGCTGCAGGGGACAAAGTTATCCACTGTCAACAGCAAAAAACTAAAATAGGTAAAGAAATAACATCATTCAAATTCAATGTCTTCCAGATATACTGTGAAAATAAGACAGTTTTTGACTGGTTGGAAGGTCTTTTACTAGGCTTTTGCTTCCTTTTGCTTTTAAGCCAACTGAGGTCTGTCTACAGGTCGGACAGATATGTGACTGATATTGATCCCTTCATCTACAGTAAGACAGGAATTAAGTGTACATGCCAAATTATCACTGAGTTCCCCTAAAAGAAAACGTTGAATGAAAATTATCCATCAGCTCCAGGAGTTTTTCACCAAAATAGCTCATTTTGCAGCATAATGTCCTCTTGTAGTGACTACAACATTATTTAACTCATTAAAGCGATCACAGCAATTGGTTAAGGTTAGTGAAAGATCATGGTATGTTTGTTTACATTTAATTTAATTCAATTCAATTTTATTTATATCGCCTTCCACAATCAAAACTGTCTCAAAGCGCTTTACAGAGCCTGACCCCAGAGCAAGCACTTAAGGCGACAGTGGCAAGGAAAAACTCCCTTTTAACAGGAAGAAACCTGCTGTTAATAAGTGTAGCGCTTCATAGAAACACCTAAATAGTCCTTTTTCACACATTACAACCGGGAAAAAAAAAGAATCAAGCATGACATTCAACCACTAAAACTAATTTTTCTGTTCAGGAATGCAAGTAAATCACTATAATTTAATCAAGAAATAATAATGTGCTTTACTATTAGATTTTTTTATTATTACTATACTTTGTAAAGTAAATCTGAAAATTCATGGATAAAAATAATAATTATATTTTAGCATTAAAAATATAATTTCAGTTAAAGATCTTCTCCATACTGGTGTAATAACCATTGCAGAAACATAAAAAATGATTTTGGTAATTAATTCAGGGCAGCTGTGGCATAAACCCTACATGGGTGGTGGTCTAATAAATTTGTTAAGCACTGTATATATCTTTTCTCTTAACGTAACCCAGCCAGTGACTACACTGTCACCACAATTTAACTGAGAAAACAATTTAGTAGTCTATCAATGTAATTTCTAGGAGATGTACTTGAATGGCTTGGTGTCCAATGGTGAGAAAGGCAGGGTTACCATTTTTCCCTTTAGCTTTCTTTAATTCATTCTCCAGACAATTACTTCTGTCACTTTCAAAACAAATGAATACAATGCTATGAACGTCTATCTGACTTCCCTTCCCTGTATGTGGCACACTGGAGTTATCTATGAGGATCCAAAAACACAGATTTCCACAAAGCAATGGCGGGACACTGTTGTGCTGTTACAGTGCTTGGCCAAAGTTAAGTTCTTTCCAGATAAGTTTAATAAGGTTAAAGTGAATTTAATATGGTGTAAAATTCCAAGAGCAAGTGCTTTAAAGGGCTGCAGCCACTGAAACTTGTGCCATTCATTTTCACTGTCTCATTTGAATTGCCATTTGGATTTGGACTCCATCCCACAGTGGAGTAAACATCCAACAGTTCCAAACCAGTGGGCAACGTGTGTGTGGTGCTTTGGACAAAAACAGGCAGAAATGCAGACGTTCAGAAACAGGCCACGAACACAACATTGGTGCTCCACTTTCACTGACTGCTGACAATTTCTTTGCTTGTCAAAGACTTTGGATCATCTATTTGTGGTTTTGGCATCATGTCATGTCGCTTCACAAACATGGATTGAACTTGTCTCTAGTGACATAATATAGTCACATAATATTTGTCATTTCTATTTTAAGATCCCTTGCCCAACAACAAACACAGACATTTAGACATTTTCACTCAGAAAAAATAAACAAACAAACAAACAAAAAAAGAACCATCCAACCCATTCAGTTATTGTTCATGTCAGTTTTTTTTATATATATATATGACATTTTTTAACATTTCTAATGTTCCTCCATTTATGGACAGTCACACTTGTTTTCATTCTATTTCTTAATTCAAGAATGTCCTGCTGTGTTAATATGCCAAACTTTTGACTTTATTTACTCAAGCAAGGCTTACTGAGCACAAAAATGTCATCCTCATAAGCTGTCAGACTATCCCCTGTGAGTAAAATTCTTTGAAGAATTTAAGTAAGAAAGTCGCTAATGAGGTGCTAATATGAGGTTTAGCACCTCAACGAAAGTTTCTTTTTCTTTTTAAAGTTTAAACCATTTGACAGCAAATTCCTCAGTTTGTCACAGAAGTGTTTCGCATCCTCTGTTTGAGACATTTGACTGATTTTGCTGAGGTGCGGTTTGTGTTTTCTCACTCCTCTCATGACAAGGAAAATTCTCCCAGAGCCTCTGTGAATGTTTGCTAGTTTCACATGATGGACAGAAAAGAAGCTGGTTTCACTCTTTCATCGTGACATGCTGGTATGCTCTGGGCCATGTCCTGCACGACTAAATTCATGATGTGGCCCAAACAGTGACAAGAGTCATAGCTGTTGTTGTGCAAGTGCTTGTAGACACCATTATGTCTCAGACACATTAGCGGCATTGTCCTCTGTGTTTCTGAGTGACCAGATGTAATCAAACAAACCAAAAAGTGCTTCTGCACTCATGTTTATTGCCATGTAATCCACGTCACCAAGTAGAGTACAGGAGCAAAAGTGTAGACTAAATACTTTAATTTCTTAGATCATGAATATTGGAATTAGTCCCAGAGGCAGCACCATCATGTTGTGATGTATAACACAGTGTATGCTATATGACAGGTTCAAAGGTAGGGAAGTGCTTCAAAGCCCATAATGACATAAATCCCTCTCTTGATGCCAGTGGTGCCATGGAAACTGTTGTGTGGGAGACAGCAAGAGAAAAAAAACCAACAAACCCCCCCCCAAAAAAACACAGGGCACTGGTGCGTCCATCTAAACAAATGGACTCAAAGAGACTGAAAAATGTTTAGAAGACATATCCAGACCTTGGTTTCTCTGTAGGGCTAACGGACAAGTTTATTCAGTTAGTGTCAGGATTCATCTACTAAACGAACCAAAAAACATTTAAACATTACCAAAACTAAAAAGAACTGAAAACTGGAAATTTATTATTAATTATTATCTTTTGTAAAGGTGGTGGCCTCTGTAGAGAACTTCTGAGCTGCGCTGTCTCACTCCGTCCTTAATCTCACTGAGATTGGGCGGTTGAATGAAAATTACATGAGCAGAATAAAATGCTTTCACTTCATGAATGTTACATACAACAAATATTATGTAGAAGCCAATATCTCCCCTGTTATCACCTTTGAAAACTATATAACACAATGTAAATAATTATAATAGTCATGCTTTGGTTGCTTGTTTAAGATGTAGTTAGATGCATTGCATGCATGCACAGTTTAAGCAAAGTTAAAAAATTATATCTGTTTCTCTTGTTTTTGTCACGTCATGTTTCTGTGATGCTTCTACCAGCAGCAGCTGTTGTTTTAGAAAAATTAGCAACCTTGAATGTGCGTCAGTAATAGTACATGCTGTTTCTCCTTCTACCTAAGTGTCTATCTTTTAACCACAGATGTCCCAAGAAGACTGAGCAATAAAAGCCAAGGACACATTACAAAAGGAAATAGCATAACGGAGTTCAAATGTAAAGCACTAGATTCTGAGCCATGAACTTAATAACATCAACATTTTTGTAAGCTTTCACTGGTTTGTATTGTACAGTATGGCAGCAACAGTAAGAACAGGCTCACTTATGACCTGAGCTTTATACTCTTACAGTCAAAAAGTCCTTTGGAAAGCCAACAGGAAAATCCTTTAAGAATGTAATCAGAATCCAGCCTACTTCTCAACAAATTTTTTAGGCATTTCTTAAGAACTGTAAAAGATAGATAAAATGATAAAACTGCAAAGAAATGGGATTCAAAGAAGCAAGGATTTTTCTTATTTTAATCCTTTGGTATTCAGGTAGATGTTCTGTAAAGCTTCCAGCAGCTCAGTGGATTAGGCATATATCTTTGGCACCAGTATTCAATGAATGAAATGTAATACAGATGAAAACTCAGGCTCTCTATTAGGTGTCACGAAGAAGAAGTAACTGACGTTCTTTAATTTACCAAACTAACACTACTCATGACCCAAACTTCGCAAATACAATCCTTACTGTCATTACTATGGTGATCTAAATGACTATTTCCATATTAAATCTGATTCAGTATTGTGGGCTCCCACTGCCAGCTTCTTGGTATACACACAGACTGTCTCCCATTCTTCCAGCCCACAGCCATAAACAAGTTCATCTCACACTCCAATCTTAAAGTAACCATTGAAACAGATGGCAATACTTGGATGCAATGAGAAAGAAATAGTTTGAACATGCTGAGTTTAACAAACATCTAGAGCAAATTGCATTTTCAAAGACAGGGACATGGTTATTGAGCGGTGCTATATATATATATATATATATATATATATATATATATTTTTTTTTTTTTTTTTTTTTTTTTTTTTTTTTTTTTTTTGCAAAGAACAGGGGAAAAAAGAGAAGGGGAGAAAAAAGGGTTCTTTCCCTTT
>JBBMJY010000021.1:10171109-10244712 GCA_037833715.1 Toxotes lorentzi
CCCTTTTTGGGTGGGAAGGAGACAACAAAAATCGAAAAGGAAAAAGAAACTTTTTCCTTTCACGGAACTTTTTTGGTTTGTGAAAGGTTGGGGGGGGGGGGGGGGGGGTGGGGGGGTTTTTTTTTTTTTTTTTTTTTTTTTTTTTTTTTTTGACAGGACCACAACATTATCAGGGGGGATGTTTACAGGCAGTGTTATTGCCTTTGTGGCTAGATTCACCAACTTTTCAGGCCCCTTTAAATTTTTTTCATAAAAGAACCTAGCGACAAATCTAACGACTTTTTGGATAAACCTTATCTACTTTCAGTAGAAGAGAGTCACCAGTCTTGCCCCAGCTTTCCCTGTGCAGGCACACCTCTCTGTGTGTCTCATTCAACTGGCTGCACAGCCACTGACATAGACGTGAATGAGCTTACAGCACAGCTGTTGCATTTTACTCGTGTATGGTGATTGTGGCAGATGACGTCACAGTTATAAAATCAGGATTTTCGCTGTGGAGAGCAGCATCTTGGATACAGCTTGGAAGTGACTGCTGGTTAACATGTAGACTTAATGGGCTGCATTTCAATCGCTGTTTCATACTTGTTCTGTTGTCTGACAACATAATGGCTTATTGGGAATTCAGTTGTATTAAATTACTGTATACATGACCACAAAGAGTAGGAGGGAAATAAACAGATGAAGGGCTGAAACTGGCTCACACCAGGCAGGATGCTAATTACGAAGCTATGGCATCATGAGTATGCTAATGAGCGTCACCTAGTGAAATTCAACGACTTTTTGAAAAGGCTACTTTAGCTACTTCCAATACAAAGTAGTTCTTTACAGCTATTCACAACAGTTGACCGTACGGGGTCCAGCCATATACTAGCTTTGACCTATTGTTTCAGTCATGATATGCATGGCCACGTCACACAGCCACAGTCTGACCCCTGTTACTTCACATAACACATGGCAAAAACCTTGTTTCCATGTGCTGTATCAGATGAACTACACTACTACATTAATGCAATAAATATCTATCATTCGTTCATGATAGTGTTTTGCTGCTTTTTTTATGATGTTATTTTCAGCATTTATTGCAGTAACATTAAATGCCATGTAATATCAACACACTGTATGAACATTCATTTTCTTACTTCTCTCTGCACTTCGCTGCCTGATTAGAATTTAATTCCACCTTGTCCTGTTATTTGTCGACACCCACACGGTGTACAATTAAAGAGTAAAGGGACATTTTTGAAACAGAGAGGGCAAACTATTCACCATCTGTGTGCTTTTACTGTGTTTTGAGATAGCAAGAGAACTTCAGTTGTCAACAAAAATCAAGGAGCGTCCTCTGCGAATGAGAATGGAGGTAATAATGAAAAAGAGAATAATCCATGCATTAGCTGGAAACCTGCTTGTCACATTTGAAACATGAAGGTCATTTACTCGAAAGGGCAGTATAATAATGGCATACGAAAGTGTTATGAATGCAAGCCCAGCTTGCTTCTCTTGTATGCTTTTGTAAAGGGAGATTTATATCCTCTCTCTGAAGCTTCCTGGAGAGTCAGTAATTTTTTTCTTTTCTTTTCCTTCACACTGTCATTTTCATACTATATTGACCTGTGTTTGTCACCCAGTATGAATCATTTTCCCAATCACATTGTGTCATGCCTGTCTGTTCATCCATCCACGTATGTAGAGTGTATGGCTCAAGAGATTGTTCATTAATGCCTAACAAATAGTCTTATTGATAGTCTTGTTGAAAACAGATCGTTCCAGCTTGCACAGACAGCGTGTCCTCTTACAATACTGGAAAGCTCTCACAGCAAACAGCCCAATGGAATGGAAAAAAATAGCTCATAATTCCAAAGTAATATAAGGTGAGAGCACCACCACAATATCCTCTTGCGTAGCTCTGACCAACCACTAATCAACATAGTACTCTTTTGTCTGACTACTGAAAACTGAATGAAGAGTTTGTTTTTCTTTTATATTTATACCTCTCTTTTTTTTTAAACTCATAAACTGCAACATAACTTTGCTTTTCCTGTTCTTATTTCCCACCATTCAAGAAAGTTGGCAAAAGCTTCCAAAACAACAACTAAGTGACAGTCTCTCACAGAAACAACTTGTTACAGTTCCAAAGTTTTTTGAAATAATTAAGCCAGGAACAGATTTGGTGGCAGCTGCTCTGTTGTTTGTGGCCAAAAAAACAAAACAAAAAAACAATACATACAGACAGTATGAACCTCGAAATAATACTTGAACCCAAAGCCTAAAGGGTTATGTTTTGTTTTGGCTTATTTTTCTAAGTGTTTATGTTCCCATTATATATTTGGATAGAATGAAAATACAGCAAGTCCCTATGACATGAATGTTATAGCAAGAGAAGGCTCATTGAAGCAGCGGCACCAGCACATTGATACAGCATAAATGGCATAGCCAAACAGCATTTGTTCCAGATGCACGTCCTCTGCGTGAGTATACATGCAAATAGTAGTTCAAAAAGTTTTCTCTATTCCTTTTTCCCATCCACACTGGTCAAAGCTCTTTAGCTGTTTTCATCTAGCGACGTGGAAATGTGAATGTGACTTGCTCTGATCCAAGGGTGGCAGGAAAATGTGCTTACACTGTTGACAAAAATGTCACCTAAGTCACCAGATGGCATCATATATGAATCTAAATCTACATATCAGAGTCTTTTCTACAGTCTGAGCTCTCAGTGGAGCCACAGCTACACAGAGTATGGAAAACACTGTGACAGTCAGAAGCCCCTGATTAGACATGAAACAGAACAAATCTGCATTAGCTGCACAGATTTGTCTCCAAATGTACATTCATCAAAAAGTAAACGCTTTTCCCCATGGTAAAAAAAAAAAAAAAGTCTCAGATTTGTCAATTTGGAGTAATACAAATTCCTGGGTCTGAACAGTCGCTAAATCTAGTGACAAATTTGCTGATATCTCTTGAGAATTGGTCGCATCTGGAAGAAGCCATAAATTACTAAACAGCTAGAATTAAAAGAAAGTTTTGGAAATACAGTGTTTCGACCGTACTTTAATCATGACTGAGCAAATGAACTGAGCAAACACAGAGAAGTATGTAGATTTTGCCCCTTTCAGTATGTGTTAATCTAATTTAGAAGCCAATACAGCAAAAAGCAAAAGCACTTTTTCTTCTTTCCCTAATTTACCAGTTATGACAGCATATAATGAGTCACATCATATTTACAGTTCAAGCAAGAGCTAATTACTTTCTGTAAAAATCCTAGCTGGTACTGGCCACTCAACATAATCAAGAGTTAGCAAAGTTGAAAGGCACAGAGACACAAATGGCCTCACAAAAATTGAATTTATTTTCCAACAGGTTGAAGCACATATCAATCAAATATAACCAAGCAAGTGATAACCATCAGCTAAAAGATAAAGAAATCGAGAGCTAGCTCCTACTGTTAAACACACTCAATAAAATGCCCAGAACATCAGGTACATCATTTTGCTACCATGTCAATGTTTGAACAGGAAAGATTTCCCTATTGTTTCAAAGACCACATGCCTTGATACACATGGCGTTGTTGGATGGATGGGGAGCTGGACAATCATGAAACAGCAATGTACATCTGATTTCTCAGTGATCCATCTTTCATTGCACTACAAAAAAAATAAGCATTTCAAGACGCCATTGAGTCCTAAAAGATTATTTTCTTTAAATAAGCAAAGATAACTGCTGGCAGGAGGAGGTCATTTCATTTCACCTGATTCAAATACAAATTAACCAGTTTCAAGGATTTACCAGCATCAAGTGACATTTCCTTGATATCTGTCCTACAATCTACATTATTGTGAAATTATTACAGGATCCCTTTAAATAAACCAAAACAGGAACACATGGATCTGCTCACTACTATGCCAGATTATGTTTCTTCACATTAAGAAAATCGTGTGTTGAGGCCTGAATTTTGAAACCTGGTGTTTTTAGCAATGTGGTCATTTAACTGTGTATGAATGGTCTTATGCTTTATCAGGAGATTGGTACATTCTCACCACCACATCTCAGATCTGCAGTGAGTGGGAGGAAGAGAAGTGAAAGTGACATAAGAAGGATAGCTGGCAAGAGAGACAGAAATGACTCATCGCTAAGGGTATAGCCATTGTTCCCTACCCTCTGGAATGAAACTCTTATGTGTGCCACCTTCCTTAATGGAGGGGTCATTAAAGGGCAGCATGTACATAGAAGGCCGAACATATCGCTAGTATTAGTAACGTGAAGCTACAGATAGAGCTGCAGGTAAAAAAAAAAGCGCTGTGGATAGTGAGACGTGGATAGAAATCAAAGCAAAACAATCTGAAAAATTGAGATCACAACAGCACTGCTTTGTTTTTTATTATAATCCTGGCACACTCTCCAGCTGCAGACATGGGTTTATTTACACCACAATTATACTTAGAAGTCAAACAGAACAAAGAAAAGTAATTTGGGATGTGTTTTTTTTTTTCTTTCACCAGAATCAACTTATTCTGCCTCCGACAATTTTACTCCAACTCTAATTATTTCGTTATTTTGGGTCTATTTTATGCGACAGCATTGAGTGGCCAGTGACAGATAAAGCAGAAAAAACCCCAGAGCTGTTGACAAGCAGTTGTCTGAGCCTCCAGTATGCCCCTAGATTCTTAATCACTTTATGTGGATAAAAGCAGAGAGTGAAATAGATGATAACATTCATTAGCATCCCACGCTACATCTAAGCTGTTTGCTGTCTTTTAGCTGCTTTGTATAGGTATACTTTGGATCTCCTCCAATTGCCAGTCAATCCACACACTCTGGGTGAGAGTAGCTTTGCCAGTCAATAGGAAGGCTGCGGATGTTGGTGATACATGGTAAGAGGAAGGCTGAAAACACTTGTTTAATCTTCATCTGCCAGGGCGAGTGGAGCTCTTTGCTTCTCCCTGTGTCTCTGTCTAATTATGTGAGATCTGCACGCTGCCATTTGTTGGTATCGATTTGTACTACCTGTTACACACATGGCTCTGGCCCCTCAGGATGATGTCTGTGGAGTGTTTGCCCACACCATGTAGTAATTATCGGCTCGCCAACTCTGTTGTTCAGGATATGAATAAGCGTCTACACTACAGGTAAGCAATTATCATCAATGATGTGTCTCTCTCGAGGTTCTATGTGCGTGAGCAGCGGAGAGAAAGAGAAAGTAAAGAGCAGCGAGGCACAGCAGAGCTACATCAGGATATTTTCAAAGGGTTCATGTGTTAGGGAGAGACAAAGGCACATATGAAGAGGCAGAGAGGGAGAAATTAAGTAATGTAGCACGTAATTCATGTTGAAATTCACCATGGGGGCAGAGGCGAAATCAGAGGAACATATGTATTTAGATTCTAAAACTGTAGGAGACGTCTCAAAGGACACAGTCAGCAGTGTCTCGCCTCTTTCCTGTGTCTTCCTCTCAGATAAATAATGCAACACTAAATTAACAGTTGGTTGACACGGTCCTAACATCATCATCAAGTCTTTTATTGATATGTTCTATTGTATGATCTGTGTATTCCTGCTTTGCAGTTTCTTTATGTCCTGTATGGGAGGACATAAAAAGTATGGGAGAAAAAATGCTAAGTAAAAAGTCAAAGCCTTTACTTAAAAATTAAAAATAAGATGTGAGATTAAAAAGTCCAACTTTCAAAATTAGTAGGGAAATTTTAGTTTTTATCTTATAATATCTCAAAATTTAAGTAAAAAATTTGACAGGATTATCGCTTTTATCATAACTAATTTTACATCCATTTTGACAAGGGGGGGGGGGGGGCTCAGAAAGGGACTCAAAAGCACACAGGGATAGGCAAAAGCTGGTTTTTAATCCAAACTAGGTCGGTACACAGAAAGGCAGTCCAAAACCAGGCAGAAGTAAAAACCACAAGGAGCAAAACAAGGTCAGAACACACAAGGGCAACACGAGGAAAGAATGCTGGAACGCTTGACTAAACAAAGACGATCTGGCAGAGAACAAAGGAGGGGACAGGACTTAAGTACACTTGAAACAATTAGACACAGGTGCAACAGAGGGCAGGACGGAGGAGGGACTGACCGAGGATCCCAGCAGTGAACAGAACTCCTTCCAGAATTTAGAGATGAACTAGGGTCCTCTGTCAGAAACCACATCCTTGGAGAAACCATGGAGGCGAAAAACATGGCAAAGTATTGCCTCTGCCATTTCCTTGGGAGAGGGGAGCTTAGAAAGGGGAATGAAGTGAACCATCTTAGAGAACCTGTCGACAACGGTGAGTATAGTAGTGTTACCTACCTGTAACAAAATCCATGGAGATGTGGGACCAGGGACGATTTGGCACTGGGAGAGGGCATAGGAGGCCTGCCATGGGGCGTCTGGAGGTCTTGTTGCCAGAACATATGGGACAAGCCAAAACACACTCTTTCACCTCCTTGGCCATAGAGGGCCACCAGAACCGCTGCCGGATAACGAACATGGTCCGCTTGGTGCCAGGGTGACAGGATAGGAGAAAGGTGTGTGCCCAGTAGATAACCTGTGAACGAAGGTCGGAGGGAACAAACAACCGGTTCGGGGGGGACCCGTCCGGGACTTGAACAGTCTAAGGTATCCCTAACCTGACTCTCTATCGCCCAGGTAACGGCCCCAACCACACATGGGAGAGGCAAAATAGTACTGGGTACCTCTGGGTTGGGATTAGGGTCAAATATGCGAGACAGAGAATCTGGCTTGGTATTCTTTGATCCAGGGCGATAAGATAGGGTGAAGGGAAGTCTACTGAAGAACAACGCCCACCTGGCTTGACGAGCATTCAGTCTTTTGGCTGTGCGAACGTACTCCAGATTCTTGTGATCTGTCCACACTAGGAATGGTTGCTCTGCCCCTTCCAGCCAATGTCTCCATTCATTAAGGGCCACCTTGATGGCAAGCAGCTCCCGACCTCACGACCTGAGGTGACTTGTTGAAAGATCTGTGTGAATGTTCGGGTGAACAAGGAGAAGGAAGAGCATACCGAAGACTTCCAACTCCACTTTACTGTGGCCCAGGCTTCGGCTCTGCCGGTAAGGTGGGAGATGACGTAGGCGATTTTAGCTCTGTCAGTGGGAAAAGCAGCAGCTTGCAGCTCAAAGTTTAGGTCACACTGGGTCAGGAACCCCAGGCAGTCTCCAGAATCGCCAGAGAACTTCTCTGGTTGGGACAGGTGAGGAGACAGCAAGTTGACAGGAACCAGAGAAGCCAGGTCAGTAGCGGGGGCAACCGGAGGAGAGACAGGACCGACATGATCCGCTGTGGGTTGACTCACAGTCTTTTGGGCCTGCTCGAGCAGAAGATTAAGGGAACCTCCGATTGCCGCCATCATGTTCTCCTGCCGATCCACTATCTCCCTCAACCCATGTCTCAGGAGGTCTATCTTCTCATCATGAGCTTGGAGGGTAATGTGGACCTGGACTGAGTCGGCTGAGTCCATTCTGGCCAGATCATACTGACAAGGGGGGAGGGGCTCAGAAAGGGACTCAAAAGCACAACTCACGAACATAGGGATAGGCAAAAGCTGGTTTTTAATCCAAACTAGGTCGGTACACAGAAAGGCAGTCCAAAACCAGGCAGAGGTATCCAAATCACAAGGTAGAAGGAAAAAACCACAAGGAGCAAAAACAAGGTCAGAACACACAACGGCAACATGAGGAAAGAATGCTGGAATGCCTGACTAAACAGACAAAGACGATCTGGCAGAGAACAAAGGAGAGGACAGGACTTAAATACACCAGGAGGCCGGGAAACAATTAGACACAGGTGCAACACATTAGGGGCGGGACAGGTAATCACAAAGGCGTGAAACAAAGGAGGATAGGAAGTAAATTTACAAAAGAGACAAGGGGATAGTAATTTCAAAGTAAAACAGGTAACTAACTAAACTGATATCAAGGAACAGACAAATAGGACCTGACTCAAGAGCTGGATGTGACACATTTCTTTTCCTTTACTGGTGGAAATGAGGTTCAGTATTAAAGCTACTGCACTTTAATCAATATATTTATATTTACAAGGGGTCACTCATCCTAATGAATGCAAAGGAAACCTGTATCTCTAGCTTCCCTCAGCTCTACAGAGCCTCCAGGTCACTACTTTGGTTTTAAAGTCCACAAATTGGTGCCTTTAGTAACATCTCACTGCTCTCAAAAGTGCTGACACACAAAGCTGTGAACATAGTGGAGGATTTGGCCGCTAAAGAACCAGATTTTTCCTTCAGGAGTCGAACAAATTGTGCTGAAGTTGTTCTCAGGCAAGCATGCATAGTGTATGTTACATATAAAATTCCTTCCATCTGATGTGTATGCAAACAATTCTGCACATTACAGAAGTCATTACAATAATGTTGTCAAAGCTGATATTGTAATGTTACAGTTTTTACTTAACCTTCAAAGACAGTAAAAGAAATAGAAGACATGGTGGGGGGGGTTGAGATTGGGTTCTGAGTTATATTTTCCATCTCTGACTACAAACCGACACTGTCAGCTGTCAGCTTGTGACTTGGCAAATCTGAGTTCATGGCTTCAGTTTATTTCTAAAAGTACTGCATGGCTGCAGCTGTGGCTGCGGGACAACAGCTAGTATTAAACAAATCTGCTTTCTTAAGTATACAACGCTTATTGAAGCATGTGTGTGTGTGCATGAGTCAGTGAGCAAGAGGAACAGGGAGAGAAAGAGAGAGGGAGAGGTTTGTTTGCTGTCAGCCTAGGACACTGTGTTTATTAATGTGACCCTTTCAAAGATTTCTGCTTGTATTTAATACCTTTGAGTCTGAGAACGATGAGGAAAAGAGCAAATGACTTTCCTGTATGTTAGATATATATATGCCGTAACACTGCAACATTTTTAATTATGGTAACACTGGTGTGCCATTGTAAATGGTTTTAAAACATTATAACCATCGCACTATACATGTGAGTTTAAATGAAGAAATATGGTTACTAATAAGTGCAAAGTCCCTTTAGTTTCAAATGTTTTGCTTCTAAGTGCTACAGTTGTAAATACGGTTAGTCAGCAAGGTCGAAGGTGAAACACAACTCTAATTAGTCTGGTCCACCCACATCAGAGCAAACATTATGCAGTGTGAGGATGAAAACACATGATGCAGAAAATGCAAAAATCTGAATATTAAAATTATGTGGATCCATTACAGGTATTGTGTGGGTTTTTGAGTTGGTTTTTAATTCGGAGGGAAACACAGATGCATGGGTTTGAATTAAGACAATAATTGGTAATATATGTGTCACACACACAGAGCAGTGTCTGTTCAGTGGGACGTTGTGGGGCAATAAAAAAAGCTGCTAATAATACTGTTAATAAAGAATGCAATGCAATGGTGCTGATTTAGGACTGTCACTGGTGTGTTTTTATCGGCAGGTGACCTGGTATCACCGCATCCAATCATCAGACTAACTCATCAGCATCATCCTGGTCACCTGTATGCACCCTACGTAACCTCTGTTTCTAGACTGCTTAGTTCTGAAAAATCCCTTTTAAGAGACAATGGAAATATATTTAACAAAAAAACAGCCTTTCTTTGAATTTAAAGTGATAGTACTTAAGGCATCTGAGGCTTTTCTTTCCCCTTTTGTTCCTAGTTACCTCATTACAATATCTGAATACAAGTTTCAAAAATGTGTCAGTCCTTTACCCTTATTTTCCATGCAAGTATATAACCATCTCCATTTTATATCTTTATAGCTGCAGATTTGTAATCGCATGTGAATATTCCGTGTTGAATGTGATTACACATGAATACACTCTTGCGTTTAGGTTTGTGAAAGTGTGTAACTCAACGTGTCACAGGCATATCAATGATTCATTAGTAGTATATACATTGATTTTAATAGCTTTGGCATACTGCAGAGGTAGCACATTGAAGCTGTGTGCATCTACGATGTGTTCTCTGTCTCATGGGCCGCAGAGCTCAGCACTGGGCCGAACATCTTTGCACAACCAAGACATAAGAGATGGATGAAAAGTAATCATCTTTTTTTTTTTTTTCCCACCCACCGTTTCGCAACAACTGTCCAAGACTTGGGTTGCATTAGAAGAGCTCCTGAGCTTTTCCAAGCTTAATTCAACATAACACTTGATAAAAATGTTAGTTTGAATTTCGCTTTTTTCTCTGGTAACTACCTGGACATGGAAGAATGGTGAAACTGTTGTGTAAAGTGAACTAATGTGTATGTTCCTGTCAGAGATGATGTAATTGACCAGCTGAAGTAAACAGGATACATACTTGGATGGCATGTATGCTTCACATGTAAACAGCTCTAGCCAGCGTTGTAAATTAGAGCATGTGATGACGCTTATAGAGTTGCTGCATGGCTGGGCTCTAGACATGGTGCTGTTTTTTTTTCTATGATTTATTTTACACTTTACTGGAGCCACTCTGCCCCGTCAATCAGCTGAGGGAGACATAGAAAAAAAAAAGATATCAGAAAAGATGTGTTGTGACACATAGTCCAAAGGGTTGTTTAAGAAGAACTTCGGGGGTTGAGCTTTATATTTTCAGGATGGTAGACCTCCGAATATCATCGCTCGCAGCTCTTGCAGAAAAAACACTTCACTAAGAGTTTCTTTTATTTTGAGCCTTTCACTGTCACGCATTTGTTCTGGAGCCTTTGGTTCAGAACATAGTTGACATTTCTCATAAAACATGGACACAGAATTGCTGTCAACAGTGATTAATGAAATAAAAATTTGAGTGCCTGATATGCAAACACATTCAGTGTGTTGTCATGCGTGCTGGAAATTTGATTATGAACAGATAAAAGCAATTACGCAATTGTTGCCACTGTCAGCTGTCAACAGATGAAATTCTTTATATTTCGCGTACATTAAACTGAAACCAAGCATTAGACTACAGTTTGTAAGCTATACGGTACTGCTAATTTGCATTGAACTGCAGCATAGTTCAAAAACATGCTCAATGACACTCTTCAGTGACGCACAAAAAGCAGAGTCCAGCTTAAGAAAGACAGCAAAATGTCCTCTTCTCTCGTTTATGGTAAACAAAAATCATGCTGCATTGTGGTTTACAATGTTTCTGTTTGTTGATACAGATATTGACTGACTAAGAGATCTCTACCCATTACTACTCACTGACAGAGAGTTAAATCCATAGCACTTAAGGTCAAAGTATCCAAAATGCATCTCAGGGATCCTGGTCAAAGTGCTGCAAGCTAGAAATCATGGAAACAGTAACCACTCAACAACAGAGCTGAATTACTGTGGGTTATAAAAAAAAACTTGAACTCAAACATTGATTCTTTCTGTGTTTTCAGTCTGTGCATCCCCCACTGACATGCCCCCCACTTCACTCTGGGGATAAATCTCTGGTAAATGGTAAAGAGGTGTTTCTAGGCACAAAAAGCAACATGTCTGCCTGGTTTTACGGGGAGTGGAAGAAATATAAAGTCACTCATGTCGAAAGCCAAAGAAAAAAACACTTGACCTTCCTTGTGGCTTCAGGAAAGCGTTGTTGGTTGTGGCTGTTATATATTACTCTGGACGTTAATCTAATTATAAAACAAGCCATGCAAACCCATGTGATCACGTGGAAATTGGGTTACTGTAAACCATAAGAACACTTTAAACTATCCAAATAATAACTTTACTCTGGCTGACTGCAGTAATTAGGTTACATCTGTGTGAAGATAAAGATACTGACTGTATAAAAGCAAGTTATTTAAATTACGATAATGACTAATGATTATAACAACAAAGCCCTGCAACTGACTGGCGACCAGTCCAGGGTGTACCCCGACTCTCGCCCATAGATGGATGGATGGACTATAACAACATAATGTTACATGCATAAGTAGAGTAGAAGCCTTGCATTTATGATGTCTGACCTTACATTAAAGAGGTGAAATCCCACTCGGGTCATACATTGCACTTGTAAAAAAAAGAATGAGAAGTCTCTGAGATCTAAATCTGTGCACACAGCACTCACACTGTGTGTGGTTTTATTCATTTGGGTTTATACAAGGTTTCACTGAAAGGTCAGAATTTCTTCTGAAAGAAATTTTAATATCATAGGGGAGGAAGGAGAAAAATCAGAACGATCAATAAGAAATTAGTATTCACTCTTCATATACATTGTGTTACCGCCAGGAGTGTAGGTTCACACCGCTACAGAGCAGATAAGAACTCTGATTATGTTAGCGCTCTGTACTTCAATGATTTCCTTGACAAGGATTTTAATGCATCAAAATACAATTGAGGCATGTTATGGAACAGCACTATCACAGGAGTTACACTTCATTCGCTGGTAGCTCAGTTGGCATTTGGCTTCCAGAACATTATCAGCAGGGTACAGTTTGGAAACTTGAGTTAGGGTAGATACTCTTCTGCATGTCAGCCAATAGTGAGTCTGGGAGGGATTATGGCAAAGGGCAAGGCTTAAATTGCTGGCAGAGGGTTTGGAGAGAAAGCTTATCACTGGTGTCTGTGCAATCCACACAGGGTCAGTCTGTGTTCCTCCACTTAGATTAAATAAAGAGCAGAAACTAGCCTCGAGTATGAGGTTTTGTTGCTTATTATAGAATGCCGATCCATGTTAATTAAGCAAAACTCAAGCCACGGAGAAGAAGGTCATTTGTTTGTCTGTGATTTTTATTGTGTCAGACTAACTGTCTCTCTGTCTTTCTCTTTGTTGCTTTGTTGTTGCTTTTCTTTGTCACTGTCTCTCTGTGCCTTCTTCAAACAGGCTCGACAACAAACTTCACTAACTCGCCACATTAGCTACGCAGAGATGCGTTCAGTTCGACCCAATACAGCAGCCCTGTAATATATCCTGCCATAATGAAATTAATTACATTCAGTTTTATTGCGACTTTGTCAGAGAGGTGTTGATACGTTATGGCACAGTTGAAGTGTTAAGTGCTAAATAACATCGAGACCTTTTGTAATTCAAATGCATGCGAGACATAAATAGCTCACAGTAGACTGAAATTTAGCCAGATAGAACATTGCAGGTCACTCAGAACAGCTCGAAGTTTTGCTTTGCACTTCTGACTTTGTGTGGTCTGTCCTTACTTCCCACTTGTGAATATGTTTTTTGTTTTTTTTTGGCAGGGGGATGTGTTTACCCAGCCCACGTTCTTCCTCTTCCAAACAGAAATACAATATTTTAATAATTTTTTTTCTTCTTCTTCTTCTTATTATTATTATTCATACTGCAAGTGGCAGAGATCAAGCGATTTTTTGTTTTCTTCTTTTTTTGCCGGTAGCTTTTTCTGGTGCAGTGGAGCAGTTTGTGAGCTGCTGACGCTAACAGAGAAAGCAATCTTAACATTTCACAGGGAACACCGTATGAAATGCCCTCCAGATTTCTGGCCACACCTGTTAAGTAAGGACTCCACTTCATCATACTGATTGCCCATTTGCAGACGTAATGTATACTCAGAATGAAAGGCACACTTACCTGAAATACTGGACTGCATGTGTGTTTGGAATAAGCCTGGACGTGTACTGGCAGGAAGCTTTGAATATATTCCACTGTAGAAAGGATATGACTAAAATATATTTTCCTCGCATCCGTCTAGCCTGAGATGAAAAATTGTTTCGATGACAGAACAATAACGGATCAGTGCAACTGAATTTTATTGTAATGTGTAGAGAAGATTGATTGTACTGTGGGTGCTGTGTTTGTGTGTGTGTGAATGACACGCACCAAAAACAATGCTTTAAGTTTTGCTCACATGAAAAGCTAATAATGCAGTAAAACATTTTTTTACTATGGTTATAAAATGTGTTAATACTGCTTACTCATATAGTGCAACTCCTGCTGTAGCATATTACTTTAGTTAAAGATACAAATTAAAGGAGGTAATAAAATCAGTATCATAGAGGGATAGTTTAACTATATCAAACTTCTCAGGTAATTGGCCCGTTCCCTTTACCATCTTATTTTTTTCAGTTAGTGGGTTTCATTAATTGAAATACTGTGATTTTTATCTCAGTCCACAATGTACTACAAGCAGCACCATGACTACATGAAACATTAAAACCCCTAAAACCCGAGTTATGAGGTTCTTAAATGACAACAGCCATCTGTCGAGCATCTTCCAAAGCAAATCTGTTACTGATGCAGATTGACTGGAATTACCTAGCAGATACCATCTGATTTGTCAGATTTATTAGAATGGTTAAAAAAGGTTAAAAACTAATCATGAAGTGACCATTTAGTAACTATGGCAGGAGCAGAGGTGGTGAATTACTTTCCAGTCATCCACTGTGTTTAATGGTCACAGTTTTTTAAGCCATGTCACATTTGGCTCCGTGTTCTATTCCTCATCTTGCTAATCTCTTTAAAATAGTGTTAGCTTGCCCATTAGACATTACCACAAGCAGCTCTTATGAATGTCATAATTTACCAGTCACTGATTCTTATTGTCCGTAGTTAACCAGACTGTAAAATGACCTTTCTAGGAGAAAGATGATTAAGGTAATCAGAAGTGAACTTCATGGTGTTCAATTATTTCCAACCTTTCAAGGTGATACCTGGCAGTGGCCAAATAAAGCTCTGACTGGACTCTTTATCCCTCCTGTAACGTTGCATTTTGCTTCTCCAAGAAGATTAGGGAATGTGACATTTATAATTTCAGCTGTTCTTCCTGATAACCATTGACAGCCAGTTTTACTTGAGACCTGATGCCATTTAAGCACATACAGCGTGATTAGCGGTGTTTTGGTATCTCAAGGAGTACATGTAGTTTCACATCACACAGTCAAAGTGAAGCCACTGACAAAAAGTCACATGCTCTTTCCTGTCCATAACTCCTGAACTCTCATGCTCCCACGCATTTTACCATTTGTGCGATACCAGCCTGAAAAGACACTCAATTTGAGAGCTCATCAACCTCCATCCCACTAAATGTGAGCAGTATATTTTTGCCAACTAACAAAATGAAAACACAGCCAATGAAATGTGCAGTTCCTTGTAATGTTTGTTATTGATTATGTGGCCATTTACTCTGTTTTCCTCTGTTTATCTGCCCTATGGCGAGCAGGATGTGAATGGATGGCCCACTCAATCCCCTATGTGTCTGAGCAGGAAGACAAGCACACGGAGGATTACAGAGAGAGAGAGGGGATCGGCCGTCACATCCAGATGCTGCAAATCTGCTCCCTGCCTCACATGTGAATAGGTACGCCATTGTCTGGAGCACTGCTTGTTTTGCATGAACAGAGACACAGCCAAGGAGATAAACAAGCTGAAACTGAGGTTACACCAAGTCTAAATCTGCTATGATACAGGATTACAAGGTTTATGTCATGCTTAAAGCTTTATCCTCTGATTGTCAGTCAAGATTTTCTCACTAGCAAACTTAGTAAGCTTTTAATGGTGGAGCATTAATAGACAATTCGAGCTGGAATATGGGGGCTGTTAAAAGATGTACACCATACCATCAGAGTAATGAACTATACGTGACTGCAGGTCAGATTGGGCTCTTTGTGTGGAATTTCGTGACAGCTCTGCAGCGTATGTATGCATGCTTCACACAAAAAAGGTACTCACTCATTTGAAAAACCTCACATCGAGATCTTGTACACTTGGTGGTTGGTGGTCATTCATGGCGTAATCCTGCAGGCTTCTGTTCACCTGCGGAGAAAACAGACAGTCGTGCTTGACTTGAAACATCTGACTTTATTGTGGCAAAGCCTTTCTACAGAGAATACACGAGTGAGGTTACATTACTTCTGAAAATGTTTCTGTCACTATGATAAAAGAGAGATATCCATTAGTAAAGTCAGTATGTTTAAGGCATCAACTTTCCGGTCAGTTATCCGTTTCTGCAACTGTCTGGGTGTGATATTTTACGCTTTAATAGATGGATGAACAGCAGATGAAAAGAAAAAAAACAAAACAATATATGAATGTGCAGGAAGCGCTCTTGAGACGAGGACATTAAAATTATTCACCGAGGGATATAAAAAGTGTAATGAATGATTGAGGAAACTGCTAATGACTAATAAATTCAAGCTTAATTCCTGAAAATAAAGGCGTTGGGGATAGCTCCTTGCTTCAGCACGATAATCTCTCAAGTGCTCAATACTTTCTTCATTTACAGTAAATAGAACGGGAGGATGTCTCTATGCAGTATGCATTTCATTATGGTGAGGGATATGGAACTGCTGGCACATTTTCATATCTTTAATCTTTGGGTTTGTGGCCAAGGGACTAAACTCTTTTTTTTGTGTGTGTGTTGTTGGAGATTGATCTTACTCTCCTCTAAAATGATCTATGCCTCAGAACCTGTAAGTCCCACAACAATCAGATTTGGTGGCAAGACTTCACATGTCTCTTAGAGCCCAAAACCAACACATCAAAAACTATACCAACTCATCAAATAGTGGCGCTAATGTAGGATAAGGAACTCTTGGCAGTAGATTCTGAACTGTAATAGATATAGATATTTTGATCTAATTTAAAGTTTATCTAGCTAATTTGTGTTCTGCAAACACCATTGAGTAAATTGACTTATGGGTTTTATACTAGGGATTTGAAAATCTTTAGATGCTGTAAAGCAAGACAAAACCACCAAACTTGCTAAAGCAATGATCCCTCAGATATATTTTGGATGAACCTTAATTTGTACAAAACCACATTTCATCATGCTCTGTGGCATCAATATGATTTCTTTTCCATCTATCGCCTCCTTCTCCATCAAATTTTACACAGCATATTTCAACTGCCTACATCATCTTTGCATCACGAAATTTTGATACTTAGTCATGACCCATAAAAGAAGTTGCACACAGCCCGAAAGGAATACATAATTTCTCACTGCCCACGCATTTCAGCAAGCAAACCTCACATAAATGTTTGCAAATGTCTGAAAGTTTGTCAAACCATATTTGGTTGAGCTGTACTTTACCATATGGCCAAACAATGGAAAAGTTTCAAATGACAATAAGTCTAGTCTAATCTCCAGTCACAGATCTTCCTCGGAAATGCTTTTCTCTTTGACAAATGGGGCTCTTCCAAAATCATGAATAAATTACTTAAAATTAAACGAGTAGGAAACTTCAAATTTCTTTTTGCCAGAAAAATTGAATGAAGATTATCAAAAATTTGATTGAAACCCACTGCTCAGCTTTAATCAATTACAGCTTCACAGGCTGGATTTAACTCCAGCATTTATTTTTTTTTACAGCCACAGCACAGAGATTTGAGACATGACGTTTTTTTTTGTTCTTGTTTTTTTTTTTTCCTGTTGATCTATTTTTTAGGTTGTATTTCAAAATATAATTTCTTGGTTTTTATTTTTCAAAGTATTCACTGTTTTATGTTCATTTTGAGATACAACACAAGCTGACATACTTATTTGTCTCCTTTTTATTGAATTCAACTGAGCTTCTCTGCAATTGTAAATACACCTCTCAACATAATTGACACAGTAGGAGACCACTCTGTGCAAATGTGTACCTTTCTCATTGGAAGTATGCTTGAACGACCATTAGAAATACTTACCACATAATTTAAAATACCTTTGTCACAGTTGGCTTGAACACCAAACATAATAATGGACACAACACCAGGATAGAAGTTTACTGCATGTTGGTTTTTTTTTTGTTTGTTTGTTTTTTTCACACAAGGCATCCAGTTGGAAATGATGCCAGTGTTCATGCGTATCTAATGCTAATTTGAGTTTACATGTTAAAGGACACCATTGACAGATGATGATGATCCATGATATGATAAGTAATATTGTGATTATGTAATGATCATCAACTGATTCATCCTTCAGTGAGCGTGAGCCTTCTCATCTCTTGATACTGCTTTGAGCCGCAACCAATATTTAATAACTAAGCCGGTCATCCAGTCGCCTTCATCACTACATTATGCAGTTGAAGCAGCTTAGAGAGTGTTATTAGGGTGAAGCACACTTTGAATTATTTTAATTTAGCCTAGATACAGGGGTGAATTGAGAACCCGAGTCAAAAGTGGCCTAGAATTGAAACTACAGATTCATTCTTCAATCACGAGCCCTATGGGCCAATGGAAGCCTCGGATAAGAAGTAAAGTTAGAGATTAGTGTGGATCAAAGTGGAGATTAAATAGGATGGCAAACACATTGATGCACCTAATTATCAAGCCCGTGAAATTTGATGAATTGCTTTGAATCTCAGAGACATCGTCACCGAGGTGTTTGTGGAATTTGTCTCATTGACTCAGTGAGCCAAACTAATTCTGTGGTTGAAATGTGCGATCATAGAGACTATGGTAGAAACGGGGGGGGGCAAACAGGCATATCAAATATTAGACTGAGAAAGACAAGCTTCCCACGCTACACAACCTAAGGTGGCACTAAGACTGATGGAGCAGAGTGGAAACGAGCGACGAGTGACACATTCGTTCGCAGGCCCACGGACCTGCTTCTCCGTCTTACCTCTCACACACCTTGACTACATTATTTAATTGCCTCTGGGCCCTGCAGGATATCCGTAGTGATGTCTCATACTCTCCAAAACAACATCATGAATAATGAATGCCAGATCTCAAAATAAATAACACACATTATTAATGTATTCAGAGCCTCCTTTAAAAGGGACCGCTGCAGGTGCCGCACTACCCCTTCTCAGTCTCTGAACATTAATTTTTTTTTTTTTTTATTTTATTTTTTTTACTTTTTTCCAAACCAAAATAACAACTCAATTCTAAAAATAACAAAGCCCAACTGCTGAGATACAAATTTAAAAAGTGCGAAAAGAACCTCTCAGCATTTCAATTTGACTTTTGTAGGTTGGATATTCTAAGTATATTTCACGTCATCACTATAATAAAAACTGCATTACATGGTGCTTTGTGCATATGTTTCCAGCTCCTTATGTTTGGCTAATCTTATGTTCCGTGCACATACCTCTTCGTGTTTTTATCTCTCAGCTAAAACTAAATCCTGGCAGAGCAAATCAATGCTGCGCAGCCACGACTTGAGTGTGGTGCGTACTGTATATTCCTTTTGATGACTGGATGAGACCTACATGGCATATCCAACATGATTATTACATTATCTAATTGCATCCCAACACATGTATTATTCAAGCCCTGACAACATAATGCTCTCGGGGAAAGGAAGAGATCTGCATGCCTTGAGCCGTCTCTGACTAGCACTTTACGGCATTTTCCTCTCTTCTGTCAAACCCTCAACTTTTCAGGGTGGTCTCTGTAAAGTGATTATAAAGAGCATAGTGTGATTAAAAAAAAAAAAAAGATTATTTTAAAACCTACACCACTGCATTTGTAATTCACTTTGTTAATGTCATGCAAGCTTCATGTTTATGAGGATGCTGAAAGCATAACCAATAATCTATACTGGAGCATTCCCTTAAGTACGGTTTTTTACTCGCCCTTGCCACTCCAGGAATAACTAGCCCCGTGAGTCTTGTTTGTGTCTTGCCCTATCAGGTAACAAGGTCACATTGCTTACAATGGCAGCACAACACCTCTTGAGCATAGTCCAAGGACAGTATAGATCTATGATGTTTCTATAGTGTTCAGGATGTCTGCTCACATGAGTTAGATGTAAATTCATGCGTCACATTAGCTGAAAAGATGTTGAATAATGGATTTTACAATTAACACATTAATGTCGCCATGTAGCGTTGAAGGTAATGGAATCTGGCAAAAATTTCTGACCGTCCCAGAGCTTCACTTTAAGGAAGCAAGTGCTTCAATCAGCCAAGACTCTGTGGTCTCAAAAGCTACATAAATCAAGATAAAGGATATGGGCTCCAGCGATGGTTCCCCCACAGCAAATAAGACCTTAAGTACTAAGAAGTGGTCACTGGAGATCCACAGACTTCCAGCTGATGGAGAGGTAAGCAAAGCTCTCATACAGTAACATGACAGAAATTATGAGAGACAGCACTCAAAGATGACCCCAGCAATTACATGTGAATGACATGGAAATGAAGTAGATTTGAAGGGTTTTATGCAAAAACACAACCTCACTATGTTGAGGAGCAAAGTGGGTTTGCACATTAATAGGTCTTATTTTCTCGCTTGGCCAGAGCCTAAGAAAATGTGAGGTGAGGTGAGAAGAATGGAGCTGGAAAATAAAAGGGGGGAGTTATTTAATGCTGTCTCCTTCGACTGGAAATCAAGAGGGCGGTGCTCTTTACTACCATATGCCAGAAACACAGACAGACAGGTCGACAGTTATGAAGACAGATGAATGATGCAACGCCTTCAGCACTGAGGGAAATGAGATCAGATGTTGACAGCTCGATGGACAGATCCTTGGTCTGGCATTCAAATGTTTTCTCACATCTACTATGTCACATGGTCTGTGAACGCGTACCCTCCCCAGATGAGACGAGCTCTCAACTCACCGATCTGCAGATTCATCCCTTCTTTAGCCATTTTACATGTTGTATAATATGACTGACTTTAGCACATTATGTGCAGTGCAGCACGTTGCCTGAGATAAACGCTTCACAAGCACTAATCTTCCTGAAGACCTGAAGTCTCCTGTGTCAGCCGCCACACTAAAAATCTGCAACATGTTTTTTTTCTTCTTATTTCATAACACAGAGCCAGCTTCTAGAAACCGAGTGTCTAAAGTGCTGAAGCCTCAGAAATATTATGACTGATACTAGAATGTCACAGTACTGGAACTGTTTCTTGTCACAGTGGACTGTTCCACTCACATGCTTTACATTTCATTCCATTCAGTGACTTGGTGATTACTGTTCCCTTCACCATAAACAGCTGCATAGGAGGCCTGTGCCTCATTTTGCACCCTCCAGCGTTTCAAACTACAAACAGATCCAGTATAGCCTATATATCCCTGTATAAACAAAACGTAATCTGTGATGGGAGAGCAATCTAATGCGACAATCAGCCTGCGGCCACTATCACACTATCACATAGGAAGCAGGAGAGGGGAGTCGGTAGGTGGCAGCCGTGTCCCATTTGCAGGAAACACATGGGAAGAATCGCTCTTTCTCTCTCTCCTTCTGTCTCTCCTGTCCATTTACACCTCTCTCCCCCCCCCCTTTCTCTAATGCACGCACACACAAACACATACAAACGCACACACAAATGGGTGCGCGCTAAAACAGCAATTTGCATTTTGCTTTCCCCTTTAAAAAAAAAAAAAAAAGACCTAAAGATGAAAAGGACGGAGGTAAGATTCAGTGGGCATGGGCTCCCTGCAGTGGGGCGAAGAAATGTTTAGCCCCAGAAGTTCAAACGGAGCGATGTGAAGGCTGAAAGAGATTGGAGGACTACAAAAAAAAGAAAAAGAAAAAGAAAAAACATCTCCTGCCCTCGCTGCTTCAGTCCTGCGGCTGACGGCAGCGCCAATCCACTAGCAGTGACTGGCGGAACAGTCTCACTTGGAGAGCACAGCTTGTCAGTGGGAGGTAACCTACATGATGCCCCCCTCGTGCACTTATCAATTCAGCGTCCGTCCGTGCTCCGCCGCGCGTTTTCTTCTGGCTACGTAAACGCTGAGCGCACCGAGGTACTGTAAAGCGCGCCGATGGATGCAGCCTGCGTGCGCGTATTGGAACGGGCTAATCTGTGATCCCATCTGAAGCAGCTTACACCACACACTGCAGTCGAAAGAAGAAAAAGAGGACAGGGCTTGGACGACCAGTACCTGGTGGATAATAACCCTTAAGTAATTTCTTTTCCCCCGAGCTTGTGTGTGTGTGTGTGTGTGCGTGTGCGTGAGTGTGTGTGTCACATCAATGGATAGGCGAGGCTTGAAATGCCGAAATGCATACATAGATGGAACGAGGGCGCAGAAGTGATGACTGCCTGTGGTGAACTACCAGTCCAGGCAGGGTGAGATCAAGGCTCGCCGCGGAAAACATGTAAAATCTGAGCCTCTTGGTGAAGGCTCCTCTGCTGAAGCCACTGCCTGAATTTCTGATGGGTGCTTTTTTTTTTTTTTTTAAGACTTCTTGAGGATACCTACTGGATTTTTTTTGTTTCCCTTTCGATGTTGCATCCCAAATAAAAGCATTTTTTTTATTCATCACGAAAATGGAGAATGAGAATGGAACAACCTGAAGAGAGAGAATCTTTAATCTCGGCAACTTTATCAATGTATAGGATACCTACTCACTCAACTGCGGGACCTCTTTCATCCATATAACCAGGAGGGGAAAACAGAAATAAGCATCTTGAAATCCGCACTGGGTTGTGAGGTGAAACCTAATCAGATTCAGCAGAGGGTTGTTGACTAAGAAGTAACAGGGACTTGAGGAAAAGTTCAATTTGAAAACGATTAGCGAGCGAGACGCTAAAATAACCCCACCTCTGCCATACAGTCTAAGGACGGGCTTTTTCGGGATGTATGTACCTGGAAATCTGACCACATGACGTTCTCCTTGCATGTTGTGGAGAGGCTACTTTTTTGGGGGTCTTTAACTGAGATCTGAGAGGACACAAAAACAGTGTTATTTCACATTTGACCTAAGTCATCGTTTGGAGAAAATCCGGGGACCACGGTGGGTATCGCTTTGCATCGGGAGAGTAGTTTCTACAATGGCACTTGTGGGTGCCTCCGCGTTCTGTGCGTCCTGAAGAAGCAGAGGAAATATCGGGTGCATTATCATCACTGTGAGAGTCGACAGCATGTCATCCAGACTGATGTGTGGATTACATACCACGTCGTTTTGAGAGCGGGAACAGAATGTGTCTGACGAGAAAGTATCACCACGGATTCTGCAAAATCGCCTGAGAATTGCGGATGTTTTTTTGTTTTTGTTTTTTTTTTTTCTTCGATGCAGTTTTTTTGGGGAGGGAGCGGAAGAGGGACCGTTCTCCGTCTAAAGCAGAGATCCTGCAGACCTCGGCGTCTTCCTGAACAAGTAAGTTAGTGTTTGTGGCATGAAGAAAATCTTGGTATGATTGCCTCACTCGTCTCTCTTACAGAACTACCCCCCTCAGCCCTGTCCTTCCTGTTGGATGTCCAAATGTGGACAGTTTCCCCCTCTCTCTCCCTCACTGTCTCTGTCTCTCTTTTGATGACTGCAGTGATATAAAATAAATCAGGGCACAGTATTCCCAAGGCTTTACCCTCACTGATACCGCGGCCTCTAACTAAAAGATCTCTAATCATGCTCTGATTTGGAGGATAAGGAAAGGATGCGCGCTCGCGTGGGGCTGCTTGCGTTTGACTGCGCGCCCTTGAGTTGAGCGCGCGAGCGTCAAGCTAAAATGTCGTGAACGGCGAAAAAGAAGGAGTTAGGCACACACTTGTGAAAGGGTTAGTGTAATTAATGCGACTGGCTCGGCCTTTCACACTGTTAAATGCTTCGTGCGGTCAAGGCAACTGCGGTCCATCCATCCACCTATCAGTCCCTCCTGTCTATACCTGCATGCGCTCAACCTACATTCAATATCTCAAAATCTGCCATATTTAGCACGTGCATCTGTATGCTATAGAAACCTCTGAGAAATACATCAGTGGCATTTCTGACTGTTGCCTAAAACTCAGACATTAGTCTTTTTTCTTCTTCTCCTGCGCGTGGTTTACACTGAAGGCGCTCTTTCGGTGCCTCTGTGGTAGCCTGGGAGGGAGCTGTCCTTCTTACATGGTGCTGAAATTAAAATCTGCCGTCTTCGCTCTGCCTCTGCACAGCAGGGGAAGGCATGGATGTTGTAGGTCATGGCTGAAAAAAATCTGAGCCACTAAAAACTGCGGAATATAATCCTTTCCCAGTATGCAAGGAAGCAACAGATGATACATTTGAGGGGACATGTCTGTGATATACAAGAAGTTGGCGTTTTTCAAGTTAAACATAAAAAGCAAGCAGCCCAGTCTTCAGTCAATCTATCTATCTATCTATTAAGTATTAAGAATATTCTAGGATGAGTAGCCGATTCCCCTGAACAAAGCTTGGTACAATCACGTGTTGAATTTTTCATATCAATGCCTTTGAACTCTGAAGCAGGTGAGCTTAAAAATAGATGTCTGTCATGTTGGTGTTAAACCAGCGTTGGTGGTAAAAGCATAAATAGAGGTGGCTGTCACTCTTCAGACCAAAAAAAAAGAAAAATGGATTGCATCTCTCACCTGTTAAAGAGAGAAACATGGCGAACATTATTCACCCACTGAAAGAAAAGCCCTCTATATGATGGAGTGACATCACCTTGGGGAGACAAATTAGACTGCTGATCTTATGTTTTTGCCCTGTCAGAGCCTTTAGCATGATAAATCCTCCCTACATGTTCCCAAGATTGCCGTTGTTTGCTGGCAACTGGCACAGAGTGATTCATAGTAATAAGCAGAGAGACTATTCCTCCTCCCCATTTAACACTTCTCAAACCCTCTCCTCCCAGTGGAGATCTTCTTAGAGATGGATGTCGGCTGTAGGTTTGGGATGTCATGGACTATGTAAAGATCCAACCAACATAAGGAAGTGGGAAACTCTGAATCAGTGTTTGTTTATTCCACTATGCTAGAGTGACAACAGCTGTATCCCCAGTGTGTCCCTATTAGTCCTTCTAAGCAGTGGGAAATAGCCTCAGAGCAGGTGCAGCAGATGGACCAAGAGGGACTTCCTGCTGCTCACACAAAGCCAGTCTTCAGCTGATAATGTTGCTACCATAGACATCTGTTTTATGTCCAATTTCTCCAGCCATTGTTGTCTGACTTATCTATGGAAAATCATTCCAAGTAACCGTGTCAGAAAATTAATGAACTTGTCAACTGGAAAAGGGCACTACTGCAATGAGGTGCCAGGGTCTTGCAAAGCGACAGAGTGTATACCCATGTTCCCATCCACAGTCCCTTTGTCATTTTTTTCCCCTTCTCAGCCTGTGACTCAGTTCAGATCAGGGCCAACACTTTGTGCCATATAATAAAATGTTCATTTCTCAAATCGGATTAATCTCTGTAAAGCCCAGCTTAGGACACCATTAGCATTCATTTCTTTCACTGCCGGGGACTTGTATCAATAATGGAGCTGCCCCTACATTTTTCATCTTCTCTGGGTATAAAATCTCTCAGGGGGTTTCATTCAATGAGAAAGGGAACAGTTACAGTGATCCGTTATCTACTCCCTAGCCTTTTGTATCGGAGACCAGCAGTGTGATGCAGGGGGTCTGGAGTGGTGGGCCTGATAGCAGCTAGAAGCCATAATGCTGGAGGTAGAGGATGCCTTTATATGAAGATGAGGTTGACAGCATCAACATAATGGATTACAGATATCAAATTCAATATATATTGGTAAGAATCATAGTATTGTAAATTTGTTCATGAATCAACATTCAAATATTGAATTGTGTTGCATTTAACTTCCTACAATAGCCTGCGGAGCATATTTCTGCTGAAATTAGTTTAATACGCACAAGAATGTGTCCTTATTACAAGCATATTTCTTTGCCCTTGTGTGAATATTTGCAGTCGCACAAGGTTGAAGCACAGTGAAAAATGTTTCAAATCTCCTTAACTGACAAAAGTTTATTGAGGTTTTACTAAATAAATAAATAAATAATCGATATATCAACATTACCTGTACTTCACCAAGTATAAGACTTTCAACGTAATTATCTCGGTGGAGATTTTGAATTTGGAACTGTATGGATTTTGAGGTTAAGGCAGAGTCACAAGTGATGTAAAGCTGAAGCTTTTCCAAAGTGCATCATGGCTGATGATTGCTGCTTTTATACAAGAGGACAGTCACGTGGCGATTAAATATGCATAGTTGCAGAGGTAGGCAGGAGGAGAGTCACCTTAAAGGAATTGATGCTTGGAAGAACAGTGAGTAAGGTCTAACATGATGGCCTCTGACATGATGCTGTAAGTCTGCATCTCAGGCAGCCATTGTGAATGTGATTTAAAAAAAAAAAAAAGAAAAACACCTCACTTTCTTTTAAACTGCTCTGCTACTGGATGACGCATGTATTGCTTTGAAGAGAGTGTCATGGTCAGATTGGTTAGCTGTAAAAAATGTCACTGCAAGCTCGCTGTCACAATAGCACCCTCATGTAGTCTTCAATGAGAAAAAGGGAGTTGTTTCCAATTATCTATATCCCATCTGAACCTGAGACTTTATGTTGCTCATGCTTGTATATAATATAATCTATTCTATCAACCAGACACAAGCAAGCATTCTGGGAACAGCACACATACACGGACAGACACGAATGGTTTCTGCAGTAGCCCCACTCATTAGTCATCCTCTCCAACATGTCCGTCTGAATGTTCTGTCTGGGGAAAGAACAGCTGAGCACGGGGACGGCCGCAGCACATTCCACCAGTCGATGGATTAATCAATCGGTGTTCTAGCTCAGCCCATCCATCTCAGGGAATAATCTAGGAGACATCATAAAAGTGCCATTCTGTCATTCTAGAGGCCAGGGAGCATTGCTCCTTTTTTTCCTGTCTCTCTCACACCACTGCCACTCTTATCGTGGGAACAGGAGTGGATTAAATGGAATATAGATAAGAGTGTCCGGCAACATTGTGAGGTGTTTGCTAGTGTTGTTGTTTTTTTTTTGAAACAACACAGCTTAAAATATTTTTGCCGCTGTGACCTGGGGCTAAAAAGGAATTCTTCCAACTCAATCACTATCTCCCTGTTTCTTCCCCTACTTCCTAAATTTCAGCCAGGAGCACTGACCTGAATTCAGAGTGCATCATTACTCACCACTAGCCTTACATCACCCACCTTGCCAGTCGTGATGATGGTGTCTTTTCGACTTAGTAATCCTCACCTTCCTCTCTGCTGCCAGTCTGTCTTTGCTTGACCCCACTGGAATGTCACATGCTGCCAAAATGACAGCGACAGTACCCAAGGTAGGACTGATGTGACCGTTTCCGTTAATAACAGCTTGCATGAGTACAGCGCAAATACTCACAAACATTCTGACACACACACACAGACATGCACACATTAGCTGAAATTATACATATGCACCACAGAGGAGTCATTCTTCCTGCCTTCAGGGCACCTGGGTAACGTCTGTTTGAAGTGATACAGGCCCTGGCCACCACGTAAATGGGCTGGGAAAGGGTAGCGGGCTCTCTTACTGCCTCCCTTTATTTATTTTTTTTCTGGATTGTGCCTTATGGAAGTAAGATATTTAAGTCCACCTTAGAAAAAAAAAAAAAGCAAAGGACAATAAAAAAGAAAATTGAAGGCAGGAAAGGAAAGGAGACCTTCCTCTCAGCTGCTGTCTTCTCAATCTTTTGTTGTTGACAGAGGACTTTAGAGTGAGCTGAGCGTGCTCGGTGCTCTGTGCTCTAAACATTCAAAGTTAAAAACATTTGAACTGGAGAGATGCCCTTCAAACTGGTTTTTAGTTGTCTCATAGCAACAGAGCCATGTCTAGCGCATCCCCTGGCAGTTTATGAGCTGCTAGCTAAAATACAGGTTGTCAGTGGACACCAGCTTTTAGTGACATAACCACTAAGAATCTGAATTTAATAGTCTGGGCTATTTTAAAGTACACGGACCATGAGTCTGATGGGTGGTTCTTTTCTAGGTTCATTAATGTGAATTTTCTTTAACATGCAGCCTGTATCCTGTCAGCCAAATTAGTCACTTTTTCTGTCTGAGAGTGGCTGTTGAGGACAAAGAAAATCTGTGTTATATTAGACACAAGCAAGTCCATGTGTGTGCGAGAGGATGCACTGCTTACATTTTAACTTGTATTGCTGTTTTTGAGATAAAAAGAAAATGCCCTGTAGCTGTAATGGATACTTGACCTGTTAGAGTTGATGGGATTCTCCCTGTGGAGAAGAAGCATGTTTTTCATACAGTGTTTTGTCCAGAACAAATTGCAAGTTTTATCTGCAGGGGTGTGGGAGGGTGGGGGTGGGGGTTACAAAGATTTTGTGCCTCGCTTTCCAACAAAGCAGAAATATCATGTCACTGAGACCCACTTAATTTTCAGTGCAGGTTCCTCAGGTGAAATGATCAAAATACAGGAAACCTGGAAGTAAGTTTGGGTTGAAGGGCAAAAAAAAAAAAAAAAAAAAAAATCAGGCGCTACCTTGCAGCTGTTGCAAAGTGCATGAATCAAATCCAGCAAAAAAATGAAATGAAAAATTTAGCTGCCCTTCAAGAATGCATCACAAAGCTCTAATTTTAAAAAGCAATACATTTCATTAGCCTTCATCAGGGTTCGACCCTGAGCTACACTGCACTAACACCAAACAAGAGCAGACCAGTCTCACCATGCTGTAACTACTGAACAGGCAGCAGCTAATTCATTGGTTAAGGAAAACACACCCTCTCCATGGGTGAAGTTATTTATACATATGTTCACATAACAAATGGTAGGTTTGGCCTCCATGACTGTGTATGTGAATTCAGTTTTGATTATCACAATGTACACACTGCATTCATTTGCTCTTGAGGGCCAAGTGTACATGAAATGTCTTATTATTAAAAAATGCAGTGTTATCAGGACCACAAGACTGCAATTTTCAAAAACAGAAAGCTAATCAACCCTAATTTTCTGTACATCTTTTCTACAGTAGTGTGTGTGTTCGTGTGTGCATGTGTGAAAGCGCATGTGTGAAAGCGCATGCATGTGCCCTCGTAAACCGGTGCCTTCTGCAGACCCAGGGGTGCAGAATGAGTGTCTGGGATCTGGACATCTGGGTCGAGCGTTGCCGTCTGTCTCCCAGATCTGCTTTTTAACTCATAAACCCAGTAAAGCTGGCAATCAGATGGTAGCTCAGCTCAGCATCGCAGCAGGAGTCTGATCATAAGTCAAAGCCTCACAATACAACACAGCGTGGTCACACCCCAGCTAGCAGTCACACATTCTCTGACTGTTGAGCTATACAGACATGGCGTCTTTGATCATTCTGATGGGGGAAAATAGAGCCCCCTGCGTCCATGACCACGGATTCTCACACCTATAAAGACACACCGGCACGCTAAATCGCAAGGAAACACACCTACTGCTAAATATTTGACTCACACAAAAACCGGAAATGCAAAAGAATGCTCCAATTCCAGGGCAGACGTCGTACTCTGTGGTCTGTGCTTACAGTTACGTATCTGTGTTCACTCATCAGCGCACGTGCACGCATGTGTGCATGATGTGTGCGTTTATGCAGAGTGCAACAATCGATATCTTTGTGTATTTCTCTCGCTACCTACTCACTCACTCACTGTTAGTGCCTGACCTTAATGTGTCACTCATCCTGGCACCTGCATGTAGGCAAGGCTGCCCTACTATGATAGTTTTGATACGACAAGGACAGATTTCCCCTTGATTTAATCCAAGTTGTCTCCATGGAGTCTGCTGAGGTACCAGTCTGTTTCACCACTCAGGTCAAGGCCTTGTGACAGGGGCTGTCAGTCCATTCCACTACTGCATGTGTGAGAGAGAAAGGAAATGCTCTGAGCACCGAAACACTTTGCTTCAAGATGCAGAAAGGCCTGGATGAATTGAGGGAGCTCATGCATGCCTGGTTAATGGGTAATCTCCTTCATACACAACAAGAATTAATCTTGAACAGATGCCACCTCGTGTAATGTAACCCATGCGCTTGTTTCCAAACAGGCAGCCTGTCAGGAGGAGATGGGAAAAAAAAGCTTTTATTTCCATATTGATGACAAATCAGTTTAAAAGTTTAAAGGCCTCATGGTTAAAACTTACTCAGCTCATAATAAGGCTGTAATAAAGGGCAATATGAATAAACTAAACAAAAACTAGATTTTTTTTTTTTTTTTTTTTTTTTTTTACATAGCAGCAGCTACTGGGAGTTCTCACTCACTGACAAATGTTATTCTGTGTGTTAGCAGGTAAAATTTCTCATGAATGCAAACACAAAATTAAATTGATGGCTATAAGTAGTCAAGAGAGGCAGTAAAGAGGTAGCCAATCATGCTTGATGGGAAGAAGGAAATGTGTGTGTGTGTGCAGGTGTGTGTGCATACAGCCCAATGGTTAGCCTCCTGCAGGCTGTGCCAGACTCCTCAGCATTTGGCTGCAGCCCGTCTGTCACTGAGGAGAGAAAATACTCACACAACATTCCAGGCCTTGTCATATTTAATTTGCCTTTAGTGAATAAATTAACATAATTTAACCACTGACAGATTCAGTATGTTTTAATGGAAAAGTATTGTTTGCAGGTAAATCGTGTCAAATCAAATATATGCACTGCAAAATCTATGTAGGTACGTAGGATAATACTGTAGTATATTCAGATTGAAAATCCAGTTGTCCTTGATTCTGAGCATAAAAAAAAGCATCTAATGCTCACTAACCAAGAGTATCTGACTCAATTCAAATAAATTCCTCTCCCGTGTCTTGATCGGAATCTTTCTTTGGGTTGTTTTTAAGAAGGGACATGTTTGCTAAAGATCCAAAGCCATCAATGCGACGACAGCTTTGGATCCAGCCAGGTTCAGTGTGAACCTTTGTGAAAGAGGTGGAGACATTCATCTCTCATTTCAAACTTTTCCGATCCTTCTACATTGAAGCTAATAGCTTCTAAACTTTTATTAGTTTTAAGTCACATAGCGTCTTATGGTCTTTTATGTTTGTAGATTTTCAAGGAATCTTATCCAGTCATTTTCCAGTATGTACCAGACTGGGAGCTTTTCCCCCTTGATTACATTACATAATATTCTGCTTGTTTAGAGTAGATGATTTTATGCAGTGTGGAAATCAGGAGCTCAGGTAGCCTATTTCTAAAAGTTGTCGAGTGATTATTCTCAAGCAGCCATGACCTCCTCATCTAGTCAAGCTATCTGTAGAAGAGTCCTTGATATTTCTTGCATGTGATTGTGTGGTTTGATCCTTCCCTGCTCTGGAGTCTGTCGCAGTGATATGGCGATTATGTATAGTAACAGGGGAACATTCCAGGCTCTATGTTGACTGCTAATTGGGCTCCAGTGTAACGACTGTCACATTAATGACCCAGATCCAGCTCTGTGTAATATTCATGAGGTGTGAGGATTGCCTTTTCTCTCCGGGACTGCACGGTGCAGAGGTTTATGAGTGTGTGTGAGAACGATATAGTTTGTGTGTTGATGCGGATGCACGCGTGGGTGCAGCAAACAAAGGTTGATCACTGTGTACAGCTCTTCTTCAATTTATCCCTTTGTGTTCCTGAAAAGCGGTTACAGGGATTGCAGCCTTGTTTCAATGATGCAGGTTTCCCCCCTTTCCCATTGCCATTGATAAGAAAAGGTGTGTGTTGAATTAAATCTGCATCTGATCTGTAGACAAGTGTTGTAGGGTAATCGGCACTCTTTGTGTCACATTTCATTGAAAAAGAAACAGGCAAAAACAGACTTGAAACCAGGTGGTCTATGTTAAATCATCCGTTTCAAAAGCGAATCCAGAATGAGCTGTTTTTTTTGCAGATGATGACAAAGCCCTTTGGGAGACGTGGGTGTGTGTGTGTGTTTTTAGGGCAGTGTGGACAGGTTAAAAGGGTCCTCTGTGCCTGATGAAACAGGTGGGACCCCTACAGTCACTGGCATGCAATCCTTCCTCTTCCTCCCCCCACCGGTGTGCTCTGCATTTGCATAACACTAATCGGAGCATAAAAGAGAGTCAAATTCGTTCTGTATTCATTAGCTTCATCTCTAGGTGTTTCTTTATTCTATAAAGGCCCTATCATGTCCTGGCCATCATATTTTTATGCTCTAAGGCACAATTCCGCTGTGCTATTTCTTTCTTGTGGTGCTTGAATTGGAATGTGGCGTTTTGTAGTTAAAAGAGGTCATGTGAATGTGAGGTGTCCCTTACGGCTACAGAAGGCTAAACCACTTCAGTAAGGAAGCAGAACAGAAGCAAGTTCTTCCTATTGTAGTCAGGACAAGATCAAAATGGACATGCCTGGTTGACTGTTAAGACGGCACAAGGTCTTTTGAAGGACAAATGAGTGTCACATCCCGATTGTGGGATGCGTAAGTCATGAACCGCTGCCTCGCCATTTCCTTATCACTGTGGACATTGAGGACGATCAGCCACAAACTTCACCCCGCTCGGCACTTTCTATGTGACTCTAATTGGAATCCGTCTTTTTGTTTCATTTCAGTGCTCAGTTTTGAAAGATGAACTTTAATGGCAAATTGTGTTTCCTTGTACAGAGTAAAACGATGCGCACAAAAACAGGGGGTGTTACTCTGGCTTCTGTCTTCCAAAGACAAATTAGGTTTTAATGAAGAATGAAAGTAGTTCTGTGGAGTCTCTGGCAGATCCAGCACAGTAACTTTTGTGCAGTGATGAGGCATTCATTACAGCCAGTTAAGAATGGCAGCTATCAATCCGTAAATGAGCTGTATAAGTCATATAAATTATACCGCAAGTGCAGGAAGCACACCCATAAATGTCAAAAATGCAAATAGACTTCAGTGGATGGCTGGGCAAACAGAGGAAGTGTAAAGGAGGTTTTTCTTTTTTTTTTTTTTTTTTTTTTTTTTACCCCGGAAAGCTAGGATCCTCCAACCTCTCATTTAACGTGGCAGTGGAGGATTTCATCATTGTGAGGGAAAGGAGATTCACGGAGTTAGGGGAGAGTTAATGTTCTCTGTGGTGAAATAGGAGGACAAATCTTCATAAGACTGTTCTGCTATTTTTCTACTCATTTGTTCCAACATCAAAGGATCAGCTGCATTGTGATTACAGCCTCTGTGAAGTGGACCCTAATCCAAATTAATTGATGGCGCAATGCTCGAACATGCTAACAAGAACTGCATTGTGCTGTGTGCTTCAATAAGAAAGTTCAGCATGAATTAATGCTAATAGCCGGAACAACAATATCTAGTTAAGTTTTCTGACGTTGCCACGAATGCAACAGCATCAAACATTACTGGCATGCGCTGGTCCCATGCTGACTAAGCCATCTAAAAGCAAGTCGCTGGGCATAACATCGTTCAGGCCTTAAGCAGAAGCGTGTATTGTGTGACATAAATATTATTTCAGTGGTAAATACCATTCCAAGCATAATAAAATTAATGAAGCAGAATTAAATCAAAGAACTTGGATTGCGCTCAATTGTGAGCAAAGGCGGGGATAAAGTGTTTTAAAAATGAAGGTTCCTTTAATTTGACCCCAGGGTGCAATGCACTCGAATTCACCTTTGTGGAACTGGGTCAGCGTATTGTATTTTGGCAGTGAATTAACACATGAATAGAACTTCCTACAGGCACATTATTATCTATTTCATTTGATTATGAAATGTATCACCCATTTAGTTTAATGCCTCCCTCACCTTGAAAATGGGTAACAGGCCAAGAAGACTGCCGTGTGCTCCCAACGTCCAGTGTGCTGATTGCGGTTGCTGTGGCTTTCGGTGTGTCAGACCTGCTCGTGAACTCAGACAGCAAGTTAATGTCCACTTGCCAGATGCCTACTAACCTGCTGTCGTGTGTGACATTGCAGTACCACTTTCTCTGACTGTGTCTTTGGCTGTCATTCAGCTTAGCAGGACTGGGAAGCCTTCTCACCCTCTCTCTCTACCTGATCAAGGAAGCTTCTGGCACAATGATGCTCCTGTTTCGGGACTTTGCAGTAAAGCAGCATTTTTGAATGATAGTTTCGTTGCAATTTCTACAATGTTTGATGAAATTTGTAGAAGCTTTCTGAATATCCTCAAGGTGCGAGAAGAGAAAAATACAGACAGACAAATAAAGAAAGCTTGAGGGAGTGTGTTAAAATAGAGGATTACGCTTTGACATACCGTGGGGGGAGCACTCCCCTTTTCAGTGCAGCTGAGGTCCAATGTAATTTGCCATGTTTTAAGCTCAATGCCCAGGGGCTGTTACAGGATTTAAAGACCTTACTAAATGTGCTAGACCACATATGCTTATAAATATGAAAGAAAATACAGGGTGTAAAAGAGTGTAGGACTGAGAGAAGGAGAGATCATATCCTGGGTAACATACAGCAGAGTATCATTAATACATGTACTTATTATTATCCTATTCATAAATGTAAACAAGGATGTGTATTGGGAAAGCATTAAACTGCAGACTAACAAGTGGGAAAAGAAATTACTTCACTTCTGAAATAAGCAACACATGCCTGTAATTAGCTTATTTATAACTAAATGAGTAATAAGACACTGTGCATTATACATTATCTGGATTCTATGTGTTTCAAATACTCATTACAGTCCAATTCTACTCAGTAGGTTATGTGGTGGTTTATACTGACAGTAAACTGTTGTAATCAGTATCCTCTGATGGCAGGAAATGCAGTATTTTTATGTGTGGGCACAAAAGTCTAAAATCAGTTTAAACTAATCACCTTCTTTTAGAAAATTAGATTATTTTACTGTGAAAATGGGTTTAAACTGAAAACAGAGAGGTCTGCCTATCCTTCAACAGCTGTTGTCAATTACGGTGCCCTTTTGCAAGGCACAGTAACTGAACCCCCATGTTACTATAGTGGAGCTGCTTAGTGATAAATAGTGAAGAACTGTAGTACTGGGCAAGAACAAGCGGAGCTAGTACCTATACTGTACATATAAAGTAGAGCATGGGTGGAGAAGGCATGTATGTTCAGCTGTCTCTTAGCAGAAGTAAATCTGTTTCCACATGTATCGATCATCAGTATGTTTTTTTTTTTTTTATCAACACAAACTAACACGCATAGTTGCGGCTCCTGCATTGTGTAATTCAGTCTCTTTAATTCAATTCAAAACATTCACACTTGTATTGCTTTTCTGCTGACTCTCATTATTTTAAAAGTTGTTCTTATTATTTTGTCTAGCCCCCGAGGTCTCTTCGCGCTCTCTCTCTCCCTCTCTCTCTCTCTCTCTCTCTCTCTCTCTCTCTCCAAACTCTCTCATCCTCTCCACTCTGTTAAACACTAAGTACTGTATCCTCCTCTCCCATCTCCTCTATCCTGCTTCACATTTTTCTCTTTCACTAATCTCAATGTGCTTTATGCGAAGTAATTGGTTTAGAGAACTGTTTATCCACATCCTCCACATTTCCCAGCTCATGTGATGCTGAATCCGGTAACCTGTGTGCCTTCAATCACACAGCCATTCCAGGGGACCGACAATACCCCGGCTGATTTCAGCTCTACCGTTCCCTCGGTAATGGGAAAGCTAAAGACGGCTGGCTGCTGGGACATCGCACAAACAAGGCAGGCTGGATAGGGGGGGGGGCAAAGCTCCTCCAGAAAGCGAGCACATCAGCGCTATTGTTAGCACATAGCGGGAGATTAGCGCTGATGGCTGTATGTGAGCTAGCAGGCTTGGCTGGTGTTCTGTGTCAGATGCTAACTCAGCCCACCCCTGCTGCCACTGCCACCATGTCACAATTAGCCAGAATAGCTGCAGACATGATTGCTCGCCCTGGTGGCAATGCAGTCAATCCATCTCCAATCACTGTGATATCACCGCTCTGGAGATCATTATCAGCATAATGAATACTGCACCCGTTTTCACCTACTAGATTACATACTTTGCCAGAACCAGGAGATACACCATCCATTGTCCATTGCTCTGATTTCTGAGGCTAACAAGCTCACAATAGACAGTTATCTGGGAGTGAGTCATCAACACAAGATAGTTCATGGGTGTCGAAAACAGAAAACAACATAATGCAGAGCGAAGTAAAATCTGTACTGTATTCTTTTTTTTTCAGAGCATGGGGAAGCAACAATATAGGAACTTAAACCTAGCTGCACACCCTAAATGTCAAAGTCTGATTGCATGAGCATTGTAGCCACAGATAGGAACACTGCAGCAGCAAATAACATACAGTCTGCCTCGTTCACTCTCAGAGAGTACCGGTTTCCCCAACACACAATGTTCCCACAGCTACACAATCACACACAGTTTTTCAGTGCCTGTGACTGATTACAGTGCATGATTAATTAGCAGACAGATTGCTAAACGGTGGTGAACATGGTTTGATGTGCAGAGGTAAAGAGCAGACTCTCCATGGAATACAATAATGTCCTCTATGCCCTCCTCTCTCTCTCTCTTACTCTCATCCTTCTCTCCCATCTATTTCTTCCTCTCTTTCTATATTAAGCTCTTCTGGGTTAATCATTCCTAGAGGACGACAGCACCACAGCGCCACAAAAAGTGACACACAGCTGTGTGCAGTCCGGTTCTTGTGCACCCACTTCCAGTGATTACAGACCCTTTAAAGGATAACCACAGATCTTACAGCCACACAGTCCTCAGCGCCATACACTTCAAAAGAGGTGAAGAGTTTTAACGCTGTGTCTTGGCCTCGTCTCATTTTCGCAGAACCAATTCACTTGACCTTATTCCTCATTTATCCTTATATTTGCCTGTCCTTTCACTTTGGCACCACACGAGGGTTTTCTAATCTTCATCTTATTATGTGGCATTCCTTCACCTCTCCTAACATCCTTGCACCCTATTTTGCTCTGCTGTGTCACGGGCCCGGTGGGAGGCGGGTGCTATAATTCATTTGTTTGCATATGGGGGATATGTCCAGCTCTGATGGATGGCTTTGGCTCTCGCAGGCCCTCAGAAGCTCTGGGTTTACAATAGAATTTTCTTTGAGTCTCTCAAAGGACCGCATCCTCAAATAGAGAGAGATAAATAAAACACCCCCACACACATACAGTACATACAACATACTGACATGCAGTTTCCTCCAGTATAATCACAGAGATATGCATATACATACACACACACCCACAAAAGAACTGATTGCACGTCTACATACCAATAATCACACATGTGCATAATGTATGCATTATTCACAAGTGCCTATGCACATGCAGAGCATGAATAAAATAAGTAAAAGCTATATGGAGAAAAAAAATGAGTATCGTGATGCCATTAAAATCTTCTGATATCCTCACATTAAATCAGTGGTTGCCAGAAGTCGTTTAGTCTGCTCCATGTCTAAATTAGTCTGCATGGTGACTCTCTTAATCAATGTGGTTGCAAACTGTGATGTGATGTGACTGCTAACATGGAGCCTCTCTCTCTGTCTCTCTGCCTCTCTTTCACTCACTCACTCACTCACACTCACGCACACACACACACACCAGGGTCTCCTGCTAAAGTTAAATGTCTGCCAGCTGAGCGTGTCCCTCAGTCAGGCTTTTGTTCATCTCCAGCTGAAGCTCTGTAATTTGTCCGCCAGTAATTTGTCAGCAATGAAGGTTTAGGGGTGCCAATTTGTCAGAAGTTCTATATAAAAACACATGCTTTGAATTTTTAATCATGTTGCATTTTGCCGCACTTGAATTTTTGAAAAAAAAAAAAAAAAAATCAAAAAATGGAAATCATTTGTGTGGTTTAACATAGAGACATGCGTATCTGTGCAGAGATCTAATATCCCACTAGAATCTATATTCTCTGTCCATTTCTAAATCAGTCACGGTGTGTGGTCGTGTGGCGGTTGTGTCTATTGGGTCTCTTCACATGGGCAGTATGTAAGAACTCATTACTGGCTGTAGCCTTGGTCTCTAACTATGCTTTGGTGCAGACACAGCTCCGAGTGCTGTTTACAGCTTGTAGCACTGAGTGCTCTCACATCATCTGTAATGGGATATGTGTTCAAGTTCAAACCGAAACAGAACCCTGTCTCGTGAGCGAATCTGAAACAAAGCTGTGTGCTGTGCTGTTTTGATTCATGCTTTTTGATGCCAAATTAAATGCAGAAGCACTCGAGACATTTCTGCATCTGTAAAACCGCAGAGGCCAAGATGCCTGTGACTCTGCAGGGTGAATGGCAGGCATGTGGCAGGGGAGATGTACTTCTTCGGTTCATTTCTCTCTCTCTCTCTCTCTCTCTCTCTCTCTCTCTCTCTCTCTCTCTGCGTACCCTCTCTTGGAAAGGGAGCATCAGTACTATTGTGGGAGAGCATTCACGCACTTGCTCTTTTATTAAATCCCGGTTATGTAAACCACCAGGAGATGACACCAACGAATAATGATTCACCATAATTCAATTGTATAACAGGCCTGTTTCGACAAGGAAATCAGAGGTGGTGTGTGTGTGTGTGAGAGAATGCGTAAGGGGAGGGTTACATTCGTTGATTCATTTCCTGTTCATTGAAATCGTTTCTTTGGTGGCTGTGAGCTTTGGAGGTAACATGCTTTCTGAGATGATCTCAGTGGCTATAAGTGGTATCTTTTTAGCACAAAACTGAGTCATCCAAAAATTGTTTGTGACCAGAATGGATTTCAGCTCGGTACTGTGCAGGTCTACTTGTTCCGCAATTGCCATCAGTCTAATAAGAACCAATAAAAAAAAAAAAAATCTGATTTCAGCCCCACCTTGTCAGAAACAAGCTGGTTCAAGCTCTAAAACAGCTGTTGACACTCGTTTGGACGACAAAGGCAAAAGAGGGCGTTTAAAGTAAGACTATGTCAAAACCTCAGCACATCCTGTATCTTACTAATGTAAAGCTGAACTCATACACAAACAAATGAGCCCTTCCTCTGTCAGTCTGAATTGTCTAGTATGATTGAAGCTAATGTTGAACCGAGCAGCTAAAAAAGTTGTGCAGGTTCACTTTTTTTAATTGTTCTGACAGTTAGTGTTGGTTTCTTGAGCAAAACCATTCTGTTTATGAGTTGGTCGGAACCACACAAATTAAAGTTAAAGTACCAAGGGCAGTCATGTTTCTTAGCAGGGTAACTCATCTGCCTTATCCCTATTTTTGTGACTAATCATTAGAATTTCGATGCAGTCTGTTACTGAGTCACCATTCCACTAAAAAGAATAGATAAATGGATTTGGAAGAATTTAAATAAATTAGAGCGACGAGTCTTTGAACTAAAAGACAAAATAGGTCTTAAGCATTATTCTTGACCTCAGTAGCCAACTTCATGTTTGACAACGTAATCTCTGCAAACTGCTATATGTCGTCATGGTTGCCATTAGCGAACTGAACTGGAAATCTGCTTAGCTTACTTTTGAGTTATGCTAGACTTCTGGGGAGACATTGCCTTCATGGCTCATGGAAACTTATGATGACTTCTGGTACGAGATGGGACCTCTGCAGTATTGAAATCAAGTGCTTTGTAGACCCAGCTACTACCCCCGGCTTCCACATTATAAAAACATCACACTGCTTCCTGCTTCGGCACTGAATGTATTAACTGATTGTATTTCAAGCTGTTTAAATAAATAACCAGAGGCATCACTCGGGTATCAAGGGGGGAAAGGTGGGTGTTTTATTTTGCCCTCCTGCATTTAAAATATTGTTTTCTCTGAATTTGCAGCAGCAACATCAATCACATACAATGGCATGCTGGTCAACACACTACCGAATTCTACATAGTAATGAGAAAAAGACTCAGTTGATAATTGTCTGCTTTGTGAAAGGATATCTGAGTGATGACTCACACAACCTTACCTTAGTAACCTTGTCTCAATGTCCTTCAAATCTGAATGAACATATTCATTCTGTTGTAAACATGAATCTTACATAATCAGCCCTTATTGACCTCTGGAAAACAATTCAGCAAACCAGTACCTATGCTATAAAAGAGAAACAAATATCATGAAGCTTTTATTGTTCAATTTCTTGGCATGACTATATAAGAGGTGCTGAATCCCTGACCCAAACTGTATTATATCATAAGGTGTTATTGTCTACCCCCACAAGCAAGCTACATGGGTAATTCCACATTAAAGTTTGATGTTTAATCTCAATTAGAAAATAAAAATCTTCAGTATCCACATGTGAAAGCAGTTTGTAAATAAGGACATTTCAGCAAGCTTATCTGTTACCTGTAACACTTGAGTAATGGCCAATTTTATCCTCTCATCTCACTCTCTCTTTAATTCTTTCGCTCTTATTTTGCTTGATGTCCTTGATATCCCCAAGTGCTCCACCTCGATGAAACCAAATAACTTTAATCATAGAGTATCTAGAATCCTGGGTCTACCTTGATAATCTGTGTACAATCTTGTGATATCGGATCAGTTATACACACAACAAAATAAATGGAGCAAAATCGCCGATTTGCATGAACACCTCATATTTAGCGGAGCTGTGCTGTTACAAAACAAAATGCCTCGTGAGAGAGAGCCTAAAAATCTAATAACCTTAGTTTTTTATTATGACTTGTTAAGTAACACACTGCCTTTTTTACCATAATTTCCGGACTATTGAACGCACCTGAATATAAGCCGCACCCACTAAATTTAAAAAGAAAAAAAAATGTGTACATATATCAGCCGCACTTGTCCATAAGCCACAGGTGTCTACGTTGTAACATGAGATATTTACACAGAAAGATGGTACACTGAAAGATTTTTTAACTTTTAATTAAATAAATGCTTTTTTCCGAACAGTGCCTGTCGCACGGCAGTAAAACGGCTGATTTAATTCGAACAGTTTCATTGGTCCACTGTGAGCTGTGACCGGTAGTTTCATTGGTCTGATGTGACGAGGCTAAATGTTTTGTCCGCATGAAGCTCGTTAGCCCGTGAAAATCTATAAATTAGCCGCATCATTGTTTAAGACGCCTTCAGTCATGTTATTTCCTCAAATTTTCTCAGCCCTCTACTGAAAATTTACTGTTGGAAGGAGGGTGGAAGACGAGCGGATTTAAAGGGATGGTTGCGGCTGGCATTCCATCCAGATCTTCCACAGATATTTCAGTACAGGTTAGAATTTACACCACGCACTCAAAATAGAAAGATAAAACACTGGCAAATGGTAGTAACATTTTATAAAGGTCACGTCGTGCCATGTCATCTGACCTGGCAGCTCTCCCAGAAAAGAAAAAAAAGAAAAGAAACAGAGGGGAATCACAGCTGCTGTCTCACACTTCCTCTCCTCTCCCTGTTTCTCACTTGCTCTCACACACGTGTTACCCCATCTATCCAATCCACACGGGGGGGGAAGCATAGTCTTAGTTATCATGTTTAATTTGTTTCCCTCTGTGTCTCTCGTGTTCTCAGCCGAATTATCAAAGCAGTTTGATCTCTTCTGTTACATACAGTGTGTATCCCGACCAAGTCAGAAAATGAACGCAAGAAGAGAACGAGAAAAGCGACAACAAAACAACTTTTAACAGGTGTAAGCTGATTGTTGTTGTCTCATACAGTGTTAAATAATTACTCAATTCCCTTTCAACAATTTAGTATATAACTTTATCAAATAGATGTGGTTTTGTCCATGTACGATGTGAATGATTTTTGAAGCAGTGTCACGTGGACACGTGACGAGATTACAAGTGTTGTAATCTGTTGGACCGTGTGAAGGGGAGCAAATGACGTGCTAAACTGGGATATCTGACTGGGCAGGTCTGATCATTAAACGTAAGACTGATTTTGTGAAATTTACATCTCTGAGCAGATCAAAACAGTGGCCGCCAGCCAGCACATGTGCAGCGTGAGAGCACACGGTGAACAGGGGTGTAGTGAGCAATGACCCACGCTGAGGTTCTGCTTTGATAATTAAAGTTCATTGCATTTCCATTGCCCTTTTTTTTTTTTTTTTTTATTTATTTATAGCATAATTTAATTTGGCATGGTGGGGACAAAAAAGAAAGTGCACTTTAGAGTCTAATTGATGCTGGTGTCTCCTTAGTCCTGCATCCTCAGCATTCTTCCTCTGCAACCAATGAAGTTAACTAGGCGGGGGATGGAGTGCAGAGGGAGATCGAGGGGAGGGAGAAAGGCGAAGGGAGGGACAGGGAAAGGAAAGAGAAAGAAAATAAGGAGGTTATCACGTTGGGGTGGGGGGGGGGCTGCAAATTTGATTTCTTCTACATCCATTGTTAGCTTGTGGCTTTGAGAGAGGCAGTGAAAGCAGAGTCCATTTTCTCGTTACTGTTGTGAGGGAGATGAGCAGAGGCTAGGCTTGTTTCTATTTGAGGAATAATGACGAGTGTGTCTCTATACAAACCCTCTACTCTTGCAGCAGGTCCTCTATTAGTACCCCCCACCCCCTTCTCTTGCATCCCTTGTCTCTCCCTCCATAGCAATGTAAAAGCATGTGATGGTTCATCATTTCCCCATCCTGTTTTTATCCAGCTCATGAAATTAAATGGCAGAGAGGGTTTGTGCTGTGGCATGGCAGACAGAATGTGGAAGAAAGTCATGGGGAAATGGCAAACTACTGGGGCACTACGCTCTTGCCAGGTGAGAATTCTTACATAGGAGCTCTGCTGCTGAGGAACACTCTACTGTAGCAACAATGTCATCTTAATTATGTGCTTGCTGAAAACCTGCACTGATACAAGGCCTGGACGCCTCCCTAGATGGTAGAAAGGGGAAGGGATTGCCTCACATCGGCCTGAAAGTATGAGCTCCCTTGCATACTTTCTGCAGCACTCTTATTTTTAGTATCTTGACTTTTTGCATCTACGGGGAACCTCCCAAATGACCTGAATGTAAGGATGGATTTGACACCTTTGTTCATTAAGAGAAATAGGGAGCAGAAAGGCAACCTTTCATAAGCTCCCATGACAACAGCAGAATGCCTGGAACATGCCACGAAGAGGCAGCTTTTCAAAGCTTATAGCCCCACTTCTCTGCCTCCCAATAATTCACTCTGGTCCTGGTGGAGTAAAGGTGTCAGCCAAGACATTCACACCGCCGGTTCATCCGAACAGAGAAATGGAATGATGAAAGGAAAACACCAGAGGGGATGGAGGAGGACAAGTGGCTCTTTTAATGACTCTGGAGTGTGATGGGAATGCTGTTAATGAGGAGGGCTGGGATAAGAAGCTATGCTTCCCACGTAGAGACAGACAAGCCTGGGAGGAGCCTGAAGAACAACTCGGTTCAGCTTGTGTGGTGTAGATACAGCTGAGCAAAGCCAAGCAGAGCTCTGCAGACCACAGGAGTGTGGGATGAATAGAGTTTGACTGTGAGGCAGGCAAAGATGGCATCGAGAAATAGCAGCTACTCTTTTTCTTCTCCTCTTCCCCCTTCTCCCAGAGAGGCACTGGCAGCTCTCTGGTGAAGATCAGAAAGGTGGGAGATGGAAAGTGAGCGGGAGTGGGAGACATAGGGAAAAGAGAGAGACAGTAGCCCCAGGAGGGTACATCTCCAGTCAGTAATTCCGCTGGGGCTCTCCCCACCGCTCTTAAGTTTCCATCTCCAGATGAAAAATAAATAACCTCTTCAGACGGCCTCCCTCTCCTCTAAGAGAAAAAGGCAGCTTTCCCAAGAGCAGTGTTCACTTTCCATGTAGTTATCTCTCTGTCTCCCCCCTTTAACTCAATCTTTTTTTCACACACTGTCACATGTACACTCTGTCCACATGTAGCATAGAAGTAGATGACCACAGCATTTTCAAGTTGCATAAGGAAAGATGAAACGATATTTGAAATATTAATTGATAACACATATATGGATCTGTGTGCACAGCAAGTACAGTGAAGTGAACATAACTAAGGCATGATACAGAGCAGTGCAATACTGTTTCATATTTCAAATATTCTCACATCTAAGTCTCTTTGTTCATCAACCTAAAGGTAACTCACAGGAACAGGCTTAACACTTACCCTCCATCTTCTCTTTTTTGCCTTTATTGTTCCCCACTTACACACCTTCAACTTCATGATGACTCATAAACTTAAGTATCAGATACATCTCTTTACCTCCAACCTCTGAGTCCTGTTGTCTACAAGCTTGTGTTATCAGCTTTTGCAAAGGTGCAGAGTACAAGGCTGCTTTTGTACATAAAATCTCTATAGTAATGGAGCATTTGCCCCCTGTACAAGCACGACCGACAAAGCATAACAGCTGGTGCTGCCAGGCACCGAAGCTAAAGGCTAGTCTGGAGCGAGATTGTTCTGGAAAGCAGTGTAAGACTGATGGCCTCGTCAAGAGAGAGACTCATGGCCGATTGTGCGTGACGAGTGCTCCCTACTCTCTGATTCTCCTCCCTGGGCTTTCATGCAAAAAGCTGAGCAGAGGAAAGGATGTCTCTTATGTGCACGTCTCTGTTTGATTGTCCACTTTGCACTTGTCAAAACAAATACGTCGTTACACATTCAGCATTATTTTTTTTTTTTTGTAATAATTTCGGTAGGCCTGCTGGCACAAAACAGCCAATGTCATGCTCTGATATTTCATGTTAATATTATTAACTGTGAGATCATTTAATACAAACATTTCCCTCTTCCAAATGTCTTGCACAGTCATCACAACACTTCTGTAACTTGGCTCTGGGCAGACACGCATTAACACATAAAACATGCAGATGCTCCCCCCACCCCCCCTTTTCTCTATCTTCCACTGCCTGCGTTTAGCATGATAATGTTCAGCATTATAATCTGCCCTTCATATTACCTCCTTTCTCTGGTTACATGTCAGCATTTCCTTTCTTAACTCTACTATCAACTTCAGCTCCCGATACCTGTAATGAATGCTCTGCTTAGTGCTGATATCGTACTGTAAATCCGCTTAGGATCCCTAGCGTTGAGCCCAACAGGGAATGGGGTAGCTACGCTCCTATATGCTGCCGTCTCTTGTATGGTTTATATCTGTAGCCTGTTGACAAGTCTTTTGTGTGATTTTGCACATCACAGTGAAATGTGTCCGCAAGAATTTTCAAAGAGCACGGGTGAGGAATCATCTCGGTATGTGGAAACGCACATGCATGCACTCAGAGGCTGTTATGCTGGCTTGAGTGCTGGGTTCTCCCATGTGAGGCAGAGAAAGAGTGAAAACGTTAGATTTTTCAAACAAGCTCTTGGCATGTATTGCCAAAACAAAAACAGAGAACTTTGTTCATCTACACACAAGCATGCATACATACTGTGTAGACAATGGTGCAGATGCAAATGAAAACACACTCACATGTACAACAAACACTAACGTCTGGAGCCCTGCAACCGTCTCTAGAGAGTGTAATGTTAATTACACCATGTTGTTTTGAACAATTTGATGAGGAAAAAGATGTAATGTAAAGTTCATCCTGATGTATTGTGACAGAAAAGGTCACGGGAACAGTAAAAATCAATCCATTCTTGAAATCATGAACAGCTTTAGCAAAATTCATTGCAATACTCCACAGATTACCCATGAGTTGGCTCATGGGGGTGGGGGTCACTAAAATCAAAGGACTGATCTTCTGAGGAATACAAATATGTAAAGTAATTGTTGTTGCAGTCTGCCCATTAGGATTTAATATTGCCTGTGTACAAGTGGAAACACACCGCCTGATGGCAGCAGGAGAGAAGAGTCAGTTAGGCTTTATTTATTCAGGACGCCACCGTAAGATCTGAATACAAAAGAGATCTGAGAACAAGACCCATGCTCTGGGGATCACAGATATCCAAAGCAGATTACATTAGAATAAGTCAATTCATTTTTAATATCTTGCATCTAGTTGACAACTTGACTGAATTGTAGCACCAGATAAAAACTCATTCCGTGTCTAAAATGGAAAATGTTCATCCTCTGGTGGGTGGAAATGATCAAGGAGACACTTTAGCCGGATGCTTACAGCAGAGGAAAGGTCACGGGGTCTCTAAAAATATTAGGATTGATCCTCTGCGCAACATGAATATCCATAGCTAATTCTGACCTAACAGTAACATTACACAAAAGGTCAAGAGGGGTCACCAGAGTCAACCCAAATGATTCACTGGAGACCATGAATATATATATATATATATATATATTAAATGTCACGGCAGTCTAGCCAGTGGTTGTCAAGATACTGGGCCAAACTATCAACCAACTATAGTCACTGTAAATAGCAGAGCAGAAAATCAAACCGGCTTGTGCTGACACAACAAACTATTAAATATTTTATGGAGTTTAGTCTGCACGCATTTACTGGCTAAACACTTTATGATCCAGTTTTTCAGTGTTTTGTTTTTTTTTTTTTTTATAGCGTAGTTAGATACAGACATCTCATCATAAAACAGCTTAATGCGACCGTACCACGAAGTCAGTTCCTGCATCACGTGGGAAATCAGTTGAAGCCCACTATTAAAGTACTGAAGAAAAATCCAAAAGAGTAACTTCTGAATAAAGAAGAGAGGGAGGAAATTAGAAAATATCTCTCTAATTTGTCAGTTTGCCGTGTTCCTTTTCTGCTCTCATTTCTTCCTGGAGACTGACACACCCAGTGGCTCACCATGATGTCCATCACACCAGGAAATGAGATGAATTATAATCAAACAGAATTCTACGGCCCCTTACACACTCCTCTTCCTTTGTTCCCTGTATGTGTCTCTCACTTTCTTTTCTCAGATATCACAGTCATTCACCCAAAGATTTCTTCTTTTTAATTTGTATTATGCTTCTCTAAAACTCCTCTTCATTTCTCAGGCTACACTTTATTCTTTGCCCTCTCTCCCCTTACCTCACTGCATTTCTTTTATTCTCTCTCTTTTTAAGACTGATCATGTCTCCTTTTTCCTCTCGCGGTTATTAATTAACAAGAAGCAGAATAAGCAGAATAAGATTTTGTTTGCTTCCCTTTGCTTTCTCACTGATTTGCATTACATATGCTGATTGACTTGTGTGTTATGCATCGTGTATTACCCTGTGTTAGCGTGGCATCCATTCTCATGCATTTTTCTTCAGGGGCTTTTTCCAGCCTTTCATATAAGAGCAAGACATTTCGAGGGAGAGATTTCATATTGGTAATTTACTCCCCCCACTCCCACAACCCTCTCTCTGGGGCTAACCATCCAGTCTGTGTCTTTCATCTTCCCTGCTTCTCCTCAAACTACCTTTTGCCTGACTTTTCCCTCTGCCTTTTGAGCATTGGTCTTGTGTCCCTATTTTTCCTCCCTTCGAGTATTTCCCTCTTTGTGTCATCCTTAATTTCTTCTTCTCCAAGTATAAGCATCTTCATGTAATTCTCTCATCCCTAATGACGGGGTCTTCATGAAAACAGATCACAATGTCTCCGAAGACTCTAACATTTTTGATGGGGGCCAAACCAATTACCTCTCACATCATGTACAACTGACAGCTGGTGTGTATAACTGGTGAAAACCTAAGACAGGAGGGTGACTATGAATCCATTTCACAGGCAGATGAGTAGAAGGAACATTTCCTTGTCAAAAATAATTAATCAAAGAGACGAGACTGGCCTGAGTGAAACCAAGAGCCAAATGAATGTTCTATGTGAAGTAAAACTCTTCATATCACAGTCATTCTACTTTTTCTTCCTCTTCTTTCTCCTCTTTGATACTCCATTTTCCTCTATAGCCCAATCTGCCAGCCTTTCTTCCTCACTACAGAAAATATCTCATCCTTTCCCCTCCTGCTTGAAATCTCTTTGGACTCCAAATGCTAATTCAGTCAGGCACTTAATCAGACATATTAATTCCATATCTCCCCTGATTGCACTAATTCCACCCTGCAATGTGGTTCTCTGCGGCATCCCTTTGGTGCAGGAAAAATTTTAGCCTGTGGTGCTAAACCGAGGCCTGTAAAAGCATTTCTTTTAAACAAACAATGCCATGTGTTGGCAACAAATGTATGGCACTGATAATATGTTGGGTATGGCAGTACGCGCTGCAGTCTGTATGCTATCATGTTTTGCTGTTATCCTTCAGCCCTACGGCTATTTCAATTTCATCGGACGTGTAGACAGTCATGTTCTGTGTCATTCTGAAAAGGGGTACACAAGGACATCCCATTAAAATAAACAGACCTCATCTTGTGCCAGTTTGCCAATTATGAAAAAAAAGGAAACTTGGCAAAATTGTGGTGGCATATCTTGAGAAAGTCTGATTGTTAGTGGCAGTGATTATTGACAGTAAATACATTATACAGTGCAGGCACAAGCATTCCTGTACAAACGCATGCACACACACATACACACACACACAAGCACACAGAGATGAACAGAATTTGCCAGAAAAGCCTGTAAGCTCTCATATTGTCTACATAGCTGCTTGTGTACATAGCTAACTAATGTGCATTAATTAAAATCATATTAAAGTACTGATTTAGCCGCATTCTAATTTAATTAAGCCACAGATCATGTAATTGAGAGAATTACAAAATTGCATTCTTTGTTCCAGTTAATTGTATTCCATCTTAATGCCTGCTTTAAAGTCCGTTAATTTGGTTTATCTCGTCACCATCATCTTCCTTAAGAATTTTTTTTCCCCCACTTGAAAATATGGCTTATGATTCTTGAAATGCTTCTGAACCATGTCAGAGCAAACCACAGAGATTTCATGGATCTTTTTAAACATCTTGATATGATCTCTTTGCCTGTACCACCAAAATCTATCTGTCTATATACAGTATCTATCTATTCTTCTTTTCCTTGTTCCTTACTGTCTGGTCACTTAGTGATTTGGCCTGATGAGGGCCCTCTACGCTGATGGATTTACCATTAGATAATGAAAAATGGCAAGTGCAGCTGAGCTGATTTCAGCACTTACAGCTCCTTTGGGAGCCTGTACTCACCACACTGCAAACCACACTGACCACCCCCCAACCCAAGATCTTAATTGAACGAGTGGCTGCGCAGCCAATTGATTCGGCCTGACATGCATTTCTGGTCATTTCCAGTCTGTGTGACCTGCAGGTCAAAATATGCTGCGATCTGGAGCAGAAGGCACTGACATTAGTCTTGATTTGTTGGATTACGACTCTTTCAGAGAGGGACTTTATCTCTGTGAGTTCATGGGAGATAAAGAGAGAAGAAAAAAAAAATTGGATGAGTAGATCTTTGATGTCGTGCAGACCCCTAAAGATACAACTAGAAGTTTATTGGACTGACTGATGTTGAAGATGTGATGAGATAATAAATGCTGCCCTGCGGGTCCATGCAAAATATAAGGTGGCGGTAAAATGTGTCTGGAATTGTAATCGCTGTGATGCAGGTGCTAAACCTTGATGATTTTAATGTTTGTGATTCAAGTTTGTGCTTCGAGGAGCAGTAATTCCGCCCTGACATGGCCCACACAGATCCTTTGTAGCAGGGACCAGTCCGCTGTGTGTCTGCATTGGGTATGACTTTCCAATCATGCTATCATCTACTTTGCAGGCATACTTTATCATTCCTAGTGAAGTTTCAGCCAGAGAACATCAGATAGTTCTTCAGCTCACTGTGGTGCATTTCATGTTGTTTTGCAGTATGTTCAATGTCACCTGCATTATCAGGTCGCCTTGTCAGTTTGTACAGCTTTACCTGCACAGCTTTTGAACAATTACAAAAACAATTTATTATTATCATACCATTATATGCTTAACGTACTGTGTATGCACCATAGGAGCAGAATTTGGAGCTGTAGACTTGAGACTTATATATAATTCCTCTGTGCCATTGAGCTCCACTGTTGTCCAAAAACTATAAATAAAAATAAAAAAAAATCCTCAGTGAGTCAGACTCTTCCACTGGGTGACGTGTTCCCTTATTTAGATAAACATGGGTTCTGGAGTTTATTTTTGAGTGAAACCCACTTACACTGTCCTGCTGCCGTAAATCTCAATAGAGCACCAAATCTGTGCCTGAAAATAGTCCCCAACCACTGCACTGTTTACTCTACTATTAATCTCTGTTATGCTTTTCTACAGTGCCCAAGTGTTTTAGAACATTACTTAACCTTTTTTTGAAAGATAAAAATATATATTAGCAACCTATTTTTAAAGATTTACATCCTCAGTAGAAACAAATGGGACTCAGGCTTAACGTATAAACACGCTGGGAGTGTTGGGATGTGACGGGATAAAGATTAATGCACTGCTTGTTCTGTTTTGGAGTTTTTTTTCATGGGACTTGTTGACAAAAATAAAGTACAGAATATGTCCAGTCCTTTAGGTCACTGAAGTGAGACTTGACATGAACTAGACACGACTCATTAAAGACTTGAACAAACTTCAAAGCAAAAACACTTCAGCGGTGCCTTGAGAAGTCTGTTAGAAGAAAAAAACAGAGACTTGCAGCTCATGAACACTTGTGTCTTGACTAGCACTTGTCTTGAATGACTTGAGAACTGTCCTGCACTTGTACTTTCACCCCGACTGACGGTCTCAAAGGCACTTATCATTAATCTTAAGCCTGTTCTCTTCTCTTGCCTTCTGTTCTACCTGATTTGTCATTGGATGCACATTAGACAGGTAGAGATATGTTTGCAGTGTTTTAGAGCCATTAGGCACTGGTCATCTGGATGTAATGCAACTTTAATGTGGAAACGTTACTCACTGGGAAAGCTGCATAAATGAGATGGAGACGGCGACACCCTTATCTTAAAACAAAGTCTGGGGTCATGATAGACCCACACAATGATGTTCCAGTGGATCAAACACAAAATTATTTGCGCTCGCAGTTCCTGCACTGCACTAATGGATGGCGGGCGAGATGGAGAGCTTTATCTCAGTTTGCTTTTGTCCCCCATAATTTATTCAGCAGGGTCTGTCCTCTGTGTTGTGTGTACATGTCTTTGTGTGTGTAGGCTATGAATGTGTGTGTGTTTATGAGGCTTTGTGGCTTTGACTGTCCCCCTTGTCCCTGGGGAATGAACTCTTCCGACTTACAGTAGCACACTGTAAAGCCCCTCTTGTTAGACAGAGGTTCTCAAAGGCCCTAAAATATCAGCATCAGCAGAGAGTGCTGAGGAAGTGGTTGAAAGGAAAACTAACAAGATGACTCAATGATTATTTAGAAACAGTAAAGAGAATTTTGAATTAGATGTACTCTGTCCTGGGGGTTTAAAAAAAAATGCCTTTTTTTGGTAGCTGAGTAGATACATCATAATCTTTCCAAAACAGTGCATTATTCATGGGCTGTACTTTATGGAGCCCATGAAACAGAGTGGCCAGTAACTACATCACTGTAAATGTGTTATTACAGTAGTATTCTTACAGTTTGCCTCTTGTCTTTTCAGGGCCAGAGTTACGGCGGACTGGTAGTTAACATGAGGATAACCAGAACCCCTTGGAACTGTGATTGAACTGGCAGGTAAGAAGTGAATTAGACAGAACCAGAAGCCTGAGCTTGATCACCTTCTCCCCTGGCAAGAGGGACACATGCAGTGCCATTCTAATTCTTTCAGAGAAAAAGAAAGACAGACAGATAAAGACAAAAAAGACATTTTTTTGTGCATGTCATGTGACCAATCTAAACCCTAATTATGTGCCATGGGGTAAAAATAATATACTTTGTCCAAATCATTTTAAGAAAAGGATATTAAAACCTCCCCACAGAGAAAGTAACTACATCAGTAACTGCTTTTTTCATTCAGAGTACTTTCTGCAAATAGACCTATTCAGCCAAAATAAATCATCCTTATTATCTCAGCAAACCACTGCTGGTACACCTCTTAAAGCGTGGGGACACAGCACTGTCCAAAGGTGTCTAATTCTGGTGGATTGGAAACTATAAATCACCAGCATGCTTTCACAGTCGCCTGCCCCATGTTTGCTGGGATTACCCTCGAGTCCCCTGTGATCATGAAAAAGATTTAGTGGGGAAAGTAAACGAATAGCTGAATGAATGAACTGCATAACACTTCTATCTATTTACTTTTTTTCTTATTCCAATTTATTTTAGCTATTTCATGACTGAGCCAGTGACAACCGTTTATGTTGCGTTACATAGCCTTTAAATCATCACATGATCAGATTTAAGGTGAAATGTACAGGGAAAGCAAGTCTTTGCTCCCTAAATGTTTGGTTTTGAAATGTTCAGGGACTATGCTTCAGGAGGGGAAAGCCTCTCATTCTTTCACTGGTACACCTTCCCAGTCTGTATTATTGAACGTCTCTGTTCAATCCATACAGACTGACTAATTTGTAAATCTGTTGAAACCACTCTTGATTTTGTTCAGCAGCTTGTCTGGGGAATAATCATTTTGGAAAATGAGGGACATTATGAGGGAGCAATATTTGCACCATAGGGCGCATCGGGGTTCTTTGAAAAAGCCTCACTTTCTTTGGCTGTTTTACAATCACACAGAGCAATTATTGAACACAATGACTCCCACATTAACACATGGAAATAAGATTGTGGGTATGTTGTGGGCATCCTTTGACTTCTCTGAGATGAAAACTCAGCTTAAAGAACAACTATCTATCAACAACTACCAAACTATTTTCAACTTTCTGTTCTATTGCTATGTTTTTGTCCACGACTGCTTTTGTCCAAGGCCATAGGAGAGACCATAGTTTTGCTTTTTTTTTTGTTAGCTATAATGAAGTTCTTGAGACTGAGTTGTTGAGAAGTTCTGTTACTGTACTGTCTGTAGCAGTTGCCTACTGTGGTCACCCACACGTGGTGGACTTTCATACATACAGGCCTTAAACCTCCAGCTGTAGTTTTAGCATTGCTGAGTGCGACTGACTTTAAAAATAAGGCACGTTTCCCAAAAACACAAATGAATATCAGCTCTGTCACTGAGGGTTCCAAATGTATTGGATTGATAGAAATGGACAGAAAGAGATTCAGTCTTATAGACTTCAGCCAATCACAGCATGCCGCTGAATGAGAAATGACATGCGGCTACTTTGATGCATGAGTAAGTCTGCGGAGAAAATGGAAAGAAATGACCGATAGAAAGTTACCGAAGTGGAAAAATAAGATGAACTTTATGGCTCTCAGCAGTGTTTCTATGCTGGTACCTCTGCTCACATTGTAAGAAGTCTATTTTCACAAGACATTTCACCTTTGTGTCAGATGATTTTTTTTTTTTTTTCCTCAAAGAGAGCTGCTGGCCTGCACACAGAAATACGCCTCTGGTGTGAACAGCACTGCTGCAACTCATGCGTGTAACTTCCACTACACGTCTGCTCTACTTTTGGTGTGAACCACTGTCGCAGTGTCAGGGAGCTTTTACTTGCAACCACTGTTCCTCTAGGCTGATGGTACTGTTTGTCTGTGTTGGCCATATGTTGTCATCATCATTGCGTCTATTATCCCTGCCACAGTAAATCATTCTGGATTTTTATTTATTTATTTTTTTTTTATGACGATGTAGCAGCAAATCAGGCACTGACTCTCTGGCCTCTTTGAAACTCTGCTAGTTCCACTGTGTTGCTTTGAAAACTCACATATAAAAGTGGTGATTGTCAGACCTCTTTAAAAGCTAAATGGCATTCAGCGTATTTGATATGACTCGCATGAATAGTTGCTTTTGTGATTCACTTACTTCAAAGCTCCTTTTCATGTGGTGTTTCTCTTATTTTATCCACCCTTTATATTCACCCCAGTGGGGCGGGAGATTGGGTTTCTTAATGGAAATGATACTGAATTTGTGCAATGGAATAAATTCACATGTTTTTATTTCCTCTAAAATGCAGCCGTTTCCTTTGGCACCAAATTCCAGCAAAACACTTGGTGACATGCATGCTCCCAAGTGTGCGTATTAGCATGTGGTGATGTGTTATTGAATGAAAAAGTTTCTCTTACTTAACTTTTCAATACGCCTCCTCACAGAGGCCCTCTGTGTTTTCTGAGTCTGAGCGTCACTGTTCTTCACTTAAATTTTGGCATTGTTCAATTAGAAAATAACATGATGGATTAAAACCATCTGGTCTAGTTTTGTAATTCAATATCCCGTGTTCCTTTGCTGCTGCACAAAGTGTTAATGTTATTTAAGGTGGGTATCACTCTCTTTCTATTAGTCCTGCAGATTTGCTTGATATCACATGAAACAGTGAAGTCATTCATCCATTTAATTAGCCCATATTTCCATCAACACACTTATAAAATATAAATATAATATAAAATGATAATATAAAATATTATCACAACTCTATATTTTGTGACAGAATGTGTGAATACGCAAAATGAATTGAATTTAATTATAGGTGATTTATACAGTAAAAAGGTCATCAACATTTACATTAGTAGCTGTAGTGCTAAAAAAAATAATTAGATGAGGTCTGTTATTCCTAGGGTGAATCTAATCAGGGGGAGAAAGAAAATTGTTGCTGTTATAAATTAAACTAGGCCTCTAATCTTTCAATGTTAGCAGCAGTTTTTATACGAAGATAAGCTCCACTGATGTTATGCTGTTATACCAACACATCAATCAAGCAGACACTACAAGCATGCATCCTGGAACATGTCGACACCGAACAGATCTTAAAATCAGTCATATGTTCAGAGAAGGGAGAACAGAGGTGTAGTGTTTAGCCAGACATCTATTTCTGCTCTTTTAACTCACTGACTCACTGCAGTGATAAAATCTTCTGTTACTGTAAAACCACATCAACCATTGATTGTGTGAATCAGTCATTAGTTTCCTGCTGGGTTGTGTCAGTCCAAAGGGATTATTAGTGTACAAGAATTAAACTTTAAATCCAACAAATTAATTCAGACACTCACTTTTAGTATATTTTCTGACACTGTAGCCTTCGCTTTTTCCTCTTTGTTGTAGATACCATCGTTGCGCTCCTTATCTCCCTCTTATCTCACATGTTCTCTCGAGCTCAAACTCAATCACAGCGAGACCGTGCTTCCTGGACGTCCGGGTTCACAGCCTAAGAATGACCTCTGTGCAGCCCGGTCAGGCCCTGAGTGATGCATGCTAACCCTGACCTCAACCAGACACCACAGACTGACAGCAACATTATGGACAGGACTCCTTTATCCTACATCCTTGAAGAGTAGTTAGCAGCCATTTTCTGCCCACAGCCTCTCGGAAATGTTTACAGGGTGAAGAATGATTTTATCAATACCTCTTGTCACCTACAAGCCCCCACCGCCAACGCGCTGCTCGCTGTGAAACAAGAGGGCTGTCACGTACACAGCTTGTGAAAATTTGCACATGCTAAGACACACCACTGATACACTCTCATAGACGCACGCTTTCTACTGAAAATCTTTGATATTGTTATTTTTTTCTTCTTCTTCAGTTATAAGTGGAATTAAAACATTGTGCAGGAAGGACTAAAGAAGTATAAATTTTATTTTCGTTAGAAATCATGTTTGTAATGACTGATTGAGACACTAGCTATACAGTATGGATACTTCTTTGGATTCTTTTACTGTACAGTATGTGTACTAGAAGGTGTGTGAAAATGTGTGAATATTTGTATTTGTGTAATTTAAACAGTGTCAAAATGCACACATCCATACTTCACCAGCACCAGCTCATGCACATGCAACATGTACGTATCTTCACACTTGTTTTCAAGGCTACCAGCCTTAGACGCTCTCCTGATTGGGCACTTCTGTCTGACAAAGCCAATTGAAATTACTCTGGCTCATTTATAAGGAAAACGTGTAACTCTGGGGGTCATCCTCTGACTGAGGGTGGGGGGGGGTACCAATTGCTCTGTCTCTGTGCAAAACTGGCCTGCATCTTAATAGCAAGCATGATGCCCCGCAGTAATGATACACCGTCCTCATCATGCTCTGGTGACACACCACCCTCTCTCTAGCGGATACCAGACCGTTGACTCACAAGCAAAGCATCGTCACCAACAATGACCTCATTCAAAAATAGAGAAAGATGCGTCATTGTAAACAGTGAGAAACTGTCTCCGGAAAGAAGCACTGAGTGAGCTTGTGGGAACAGAAACTGACAGATAATCCTTCACTTAGGAGGCGGCAAAAAGTTGTTATTCACAACTTAAACTTAAGCCACACACTTAGAAAAAGTGCAAATCATGAAGTACACGAAGTTCTTGAGTCTTAGCATGCGGTGGCCTCTTCATTCATCATCTTCATTAGATCATCTTAACACTATTTTACTTTCTTTAAATAAGACTGAAAAGTCAATATTTATGAGATTCAATGAGGAAGAAGGTGTGGACGTTCATGGGGTAACTGGAAAAATGAGAGTAAGAGGCCTTTGGGTCTTTTTCCGAAATGAATGTTCTCCATGTCTTCCATTTGGTTCAATGAAATCATTTGCATGTCAAGTTTCCTCTGACCTTTAACTGTAGCCTTCCTGTCTCCTTTGTCAAAAGCTTGCTAAAGAGGCTTTCGCTTTATTATTATGAAATGAACATACACAGAAATACAAATTAAATACTAGTCAGATTATATCAATATTCCAAGGGAAAGCAAACTCTGCCCTTGAGTCTGCCCTTGTTGTGTGATCCTCATCACTGCTGTAATACTGACAGTTGCGTATAGCATTGCAAAACATCATGTGGCCATAAATGTTTTCAGGTTGACAACTATGGCATGCAAAAATTGTTGTTGTCGAGTGATGACCAAATGGATTAAATGGATTAAATAATTAAAAGTAAGACTGTGAACCTCATAAGTGACATTTCTGGTTGTTTTCGGAACTGGAGACCTTCGCTGCGCGTTACACTCCTTTCTCGCCCCCACATTTCCCGTCTACACTTTAAACTGTCCAATAAGGGCAAAGTTCTGTTGTCGCACGCCTGTATCAGATTATTTGGGTAGACAAACATCTAAAAAGTCTGTTTCTAAATGCCAGTGGACATGCTTTTACAGTAAGAGGGGGACTATGAGGTGATAGTGTTAAGTATGTCTGGTAGCTCGCTACACATAAATTCATTTACAGGCAGAACAGCTGAGACAGAATGCTTACTTGTAGCTGACATTATAACAGCTCATTAAATGTGCTTGCATCTTGCTTGCTTTTCTTTTTTTTCTCCCCCTTCACTGTATATGTTTTGAAGTTAGACTCCATGTTGGTGTTAATGAGATAGAGGGGGAAAAAAAAAAAACCTTTCTGCTTCTTCCAGTGTCAGAAAAGAAATCAAAATCCGCATTAAAACAATGAAATAAATAACAGGAAACACAGCACCTGAATCACAAAACCTCAGAGATACTCTTAAATGTGTAGACTGGGTTTTACATAATAGGGAAAAAACATGATAAAGTCTAAACTTTATGGGATTAAACTCATTTATTAATGTGGGTATAACTGTTTGCTAAAGAGAAATAATTCCTTACCAAATCGGACTTAAGTGATATTCACAAAATATTACTTTTGACTGTATGTAACTTATGTTCTTTAAATTTATCGCAACAAGTTTATTGAATAGCATGGACTTTGTCTCAGCCCTTTTACTCACAGCTCACTCGTTATATGTACAAGTTGTGCACCACTTTTTCCCCATAGCTAGGATTCATATTTCTTCTAATAGGAGACGTTTCATTTCTTCAGTAACGTCCTAATACAGTTCCATGCAACAATAGCTGGTTTTAAATTGGTGTTTGTTAGATGAATCAAATCCATTTCACCATCTTGTTATGGATGAGACACACAAGCTGTGAGTGGAAGGATGTCAGGCTGTGGGCAGGGGAGCAGCTGTCAGTTTGTCGCACTTGGCTAGTTAGTACCAATTCAAAGTACTCGGCTTTGTCTGTTTCACTTGGCTGGTTAAAAAGAGAGACACTGAAATAAAGCTACAGTATGACCATGTTCAGTTTTTTTTTTTCTGTCAACATTTCTGAACACTTTATTATACTGTGGCTTAAATCAGTGCATTGATCTGTTAAACTGTTGAAAAAAAAAATCAGGGTACACTTCAGAATTTATAGACAACCACACATGGGATTTGAAAGTGTCCCTTTACATGTGGTACTGAATAGTGTACTTACCAGCATATACTGATAGTTGTGTTTTGCGTTAGAATTACGTGATAGTAGCGGGCAAAAAAAAAAACTTATGCTGTTGCAATACTGTTAAAACTGGACAGATCTATACTATATTTTCATAGATTCATCTGTGAAACTCCACTGAGTCAATTAATAGTCAATTACAAAATGGACAGTGCAAAAAAAGAGAAAAGGGAGAAGAAGAAAAACAGCTAATTTTCATTTTGCAGTGGTCAAACAGCTTGCACGTGCAGGAAATAATGATCATGAAAGGTCTGAAAAGGTTCAGACGTTGCTGTTAATGATATTGAAATTCAAATTTGAAAGCAGTGCCCTATTATATTTGCATGGTATCAGAAATTTAACTCGCTTTGCTTGCAAAAGACAAGAATATCTCCCCTGTGACTCTCTTTCTCTCAATGTAATGCCAGTACCAAATCCAACACAGCAGCTTATGCAGTTATTGGTTAGAAACCACACTCCAAGCTGACCAAAGTAACAGTTGCAGTGGTCTAGCTAATTAGTGCATATTCAATGATCATCTGCAGATAATAAACAGCTTGCTAAGCAAGTTTGCTGGTGTGTTTATAAATGTAGGTGGTTGGTGCAATCTCAATGAGATCAAGAGGTTGTCTGCCGATGAAACACTTAAATATTAATTGTTTGTGCGTGAAATGAGCTTAATACATGCTTTTTCTGAGAAAAGACTCAATACTTAGCCCCAAATTCCTGTTGCTTTCTGCTGTGTATTACTGAAATCCAGCTAAAGAAATAATTATGTATGTTACTGTGAACTGCAAGAGGTCATTTGAAATAAATTAGTACAAATGGTCAGTACTGCACGCTGGAGGTTTAAAATGACCTTATTATTAAGTACTACAGAGACAAATAAACACATAAACGACCAATAGACAAAAGAGATGGAGTATTATAAATACAGACAAACAAATAAAAGAGAAATGCAAGAATAACAAGTCTATTAGCCTTACAGGATAAGTAATTCTCACCGTTTTTAGTTGTTAGTTTCAAAAGAAAAAAAAACAGTAACATATATCATTGTGATGATATTTTCACTTTGATTGTAAGGCTGGGAAACTGTGTCATCTAGGAGAAGGTGGAAAAACAACAGATTTTAATTACAAATACAGAAGCAAAGCAGTTGAGTCATACTGACTGACACACCGTTTTCAGCTTCAAAACATTAACACAACTGTCTCAGCAGATATACGGTTGCCCCTGACACTGGCTCAAGGGGAGGATACTGTGTCCTGTTATTACCCCAGTGAAATACTAAAATACTGCTAAAGATAAGCAGTGACAAAACACTGTATGCAAAATAAGACTGAGGCAAAAAAAAAAAAAATACTGTATGGTAGCTACAGTACGGAGGCCTACCTTCATCTAATCTATTCTTTGCACTAGTCATGGTGTCTTGTCTATGTTTATGCTGGAGGCTGGAGAGAAGCGAACGAGGAGAAGACTGATGCATGCATGTGGTGGGTATCCCTCCCACACTGGAATCCATAAAGGATTCTGATTTATATTTGGAGCTGTTGCAAGATTGCTGGCATTATCAAGAAGTGACCTGATTTGATTTATATCGGCATATATAGCATACATGCCGACCTTCCTCTGTCACACGTCTCTCACTCTACAATTTCTCATCATCCTTCTTCCTCCGTACCATGCAGTGTGAAAGCCAAAGCCTCTGACATTCAGTCTTCACAAAAAAAAAAAAAAGTTCATAATCAGCGGGCACTCAAGCATTAACTGAGTGAAGAAAAGGCTTCAGGCGAGTCCCCTCTCACTTTCCTCACCTTTCAAATGAAGCTCTGAATGTGTTTGTGAAGGCTGAGGAGAGGAAATGTTTGTTGACCATGGAAAGAGAGCAGAAGGAAATCACTCAGTGCTTCTTGCCAAGCAGCAGCAACACCAGACCTATTTTAGGGGGCTTTAGCCCCACTAGAATTTCCTGTAGCCCAGCTAAATAATTCATTCAGCCTTTTCTGGCTGATTTATAATGCAAAAATACGATACAGGCTTGAGAAATACAGTGCTCATGAAAAAGGCTGAGACTAGGACCCAGTGGAAACTGCTGTGCAGCACACTGTGTGCACTGGTTAAACCAGCAACAGACTTGTAACTGTGCATTCAGCGAGAAAAAAAAAAAGGAATAAAAGAATGGTATGATGAAACGTGGGACAGCCCAAATGTCTTATCTAAAACACACCACACGTGAAATTATGGTAGGCTATTAGGGTCAGTGCCTTAGCTGATTAACTCACAGGTTCCTCCTGAAGCAGATACTCTAAACATAGACACGAGACACCTGATTTTAAACAAGTAATCTTGAAATAGCATCAGCTGTGTTGCCCCCAGTTATGTGTACATGGTAAGTCTAGATTTATTAAAGTGTAAAATAACAGTCAGTATGGTAAACCGGTATGAATGTTCTCTTCACTATGTCACTATGTTTTATGTGTTATGAGGTTATTGCACTGAGTGTGTACATACTCTGGATGACTAGAAGAACTGAGCAATATCAGCAGCTGCTGTATTTATGCTGCATGAGTATTGATTAGTTGTGACACGCAAAGAGTTGAGTCTCTTGTTTCTGTGGCTGCCAAAGTTAATTCCCACTGGTTACCTTTAAGTGGTCTGATGGCAGATCCTCAGGGAGGGTTTGCAGGAAATTAAGTGAAGAGATGGTTGAACTATACCCTTATGTATGGAGTCATGTGGCACATATGATTCTTTACAGGTACATTTGTTAGTGCCTCCTTTAGTCAAGTCATACCAGGCCTGTGCAACAGCTAAAACACTCAACTCTGTTACAGCAATATGCACCACGTTGTCAACATAGACAAAGATTTGTGATTATGCATTACAACTGTAATGCATAATCACAATTATGTGCACCATTGTTTGGCACCTTTTGAAAAGTATCAAACGGATGACCCATCTACCCACACCAGTCTCACTTAAATGTGCTGCTTCATGTCTACAATTCAGATCAATCATCTACGGAAAAAAGTTTTCTTTCTTTTTCTTTTTTTATATGTTATTATAAGAGAGTTTATAGAGTTATTGAGTTGAACTCAATAACTGTCAGTCTATGTATCATTGTCTCTATTTATATGCTCACGTTTGGCATCAAATAATTTCACACATATGTAGTATTTCAATTGTTTTTTTTTTTTTTTTTTATGCTGATGACACCCAGTTATACGTATGTGTTAAATCCAAAGCATACTGATGTTTTCAGGAGATGGTTTGCTAGCATCTATGTTGCTGAATTTGGAAACCTAGGCATACAATTGTGACAAGCCAGAGTTACTTTTCAGAAACTCTTGGCATCTTTGCACAAGACGTGTAAGATTTTATGCCTTTTTTGTCATCTAAGATGGCATGCTGCTAAACAGCTGTACACAGTTGTATGCAGTCGTGTACTGTGTTTCTCCGTACACATGGCTTCAGTGTGAATTATTTCCATCTCATAAACCAGAAATTAATTCAGAAATGTTGCAGATCTTGCTCTTCAATTGTCTGCAGTCTTACTAATCTGGGTCATGCTTTAGTTCTCTCTACCACACAAAGATACAGCTGGCAGCTGATAATCTGTTAAGACAAAAGTTTAAAAATGCATTCTTTTCTTAATCTCATTTTCCTTATCTCTTTTTATCTAATTCCTTCACTGCACCACGCAAATCCAATTTTGCTGCTTTCATTGTCAGCATGAGGACGTATTGTATTGTTTTGCTTTGTAAATCAACTTCATCTTTTCTGCTGCCGCAATTCGGATTCTGTTCTGCTGATTCATTGTTTATGTCCTTTCAAGGTTTGATCTGTTGAAAAGGAGGATGAGTAAATAGTGGAATAACATACAGGGATTCCTTAACCGAGGGATAGTTATTCACAAGTCCAAACTGTGCAGCATATTTTCTACTTAGTCATGTTATTGATAGAACTTCACCTTGAAAAAACATTGTCTGAGTAATAAGCATGCACCATAAATATTCCTGAAAATGAAACTTTTTTCATTAAAACTTCTTTATGAAAAGGTCAGCAGAACATGGAAGCAGAACACTCATATTGTACCCTAGATTGTACCACAGTTAATTGTTTCACGCAAAGGTTTTAATTCCTAACAAATTAAAGTTGCCATAATGGAATGTGATTTTCAGCCTGGTGTGTGATCCCTGTCACATTTGCCTGGTCCCCTGCATGAAAACACATTCTTTCTGCACCCGCAGGCTTTGGCTGCTTGGAATTTGAATTTTGTAATTGAAGAATTAATGGAGTCAGTAATCAACCAATTAATCAGTAGTTACAGTAATAGCCTGACGTCTTTAAGTGAAGAGCCTTCTATTGCAGATTAGTCTGTGTTGAACATACTGTATGGAAGCAGAAAACACTGTAATCCCACATTCATGTGGCTGATTTATTCTGTTCAGAAAGCAGCTGCCATGTTAATACTGTTACATCGCAGAAAAATTTCAAAGTGAGGTTGCTTTTTTTTTTTGGTTTGTTGTTTTGTGCATTGTCATATATCATTTCTCAAGTATTTCTAATTTCCCTTTGAGCCGTCTAACATTCATGTGTTCATTTTCAGTATGTTCCAGATCAACACTGAAAAGAAAACATACGGGTGTACAACCTTTTTCGTACACACCTCGTTAGAATTTCAGAATTTGAGTTTGTGTTCTAAACTAACAATGTCAGTGACAAGTGACCCAATGACAATGAATAATCAACTTAAATATGCCAGCTGTTTCACTTTATTCATCAAACACATCCCAAGAGAACTCTTGTCTCTTAGAGCTCATATGATTACGCTGTCTTTAGTTTATAATGTGTTTATGTGTCATACTTGTCTACATGACAAATTTGGAGATTCACTGTCGCTATTTGTAGCTTAACACATGCAGCTTGGTAGATCAGTGTTCATCACTGTCATTTCACTACAGGTTGTAAATCTAGCACTTTCTGTGTGAAGTTCACATTTTTTTCCTTCATGTTAACATTGATTTTCTGAATGTGCTCCAGTTTCCTCCCACATTCAAAAACATTCAGGTCAGGGAGATTACAGACTCTATAAATGTTTCTCTTTATCTGTGCTAGCTCTGTGACTCACTTCTGACCTGCCCAGAGTGTTTCCCTGTCTTTCACTTTCAAAGGAAAAAGTAAAAAATAAATAAATCCAGCTTTCTGTGACAGTGATGAAAAATAATATGTACAAATGAACTCTGACAACTATGAGACTAACAACCATTGCTGAAACTGCCATTGCTCTATTCAAACAGTGATGTTATGCCTATTACTTTATTTACTTATTTGCTGTATTAAACTGCTGTGTATGTATTAGTTAATGCTGCAGTTATAATCTAGTCTCAACAATAAACTGGTGGAGTCACTCAGGCGTGTCACACATTAACACTGAAACTAAGGTAATTAGCACAAGAGTAGCGTTACACGTTACCCTCTCATGAATCTGTATTTCCACAGGAGGGCTGGTTTTTTAAATTTAATACTTGAAACCATCTATAAAATTTATTCTAGACACAAATTTTTCTTATCTGTATCTATAAAACTCATTTAATTCAGTCTGAAGCTCCATCTCAGTGGTATGCTGTTCACTTGTAGTGATTTATGACTGATAAAAACTGCTTTGCTGTCTTTATGATTCAATTATTGTAAGAGGGTCATTCTGTGTCTATGCACTGTATATTTTGTATTCAGGTCACTTTTAAAACTCACTTAATGACTTCTCAATTTAAAGTTTTGCTTTCCAGGTGAAATTTGTGAACATTTTTTTTTTTAGCTTTAGCTCCACAAGCTGTATTGTTACTTTGCTGTCTCATGTTTCTGCTTATCACTTACTGTATACTGTATAAATGGTACCTTCTTTAATCATTAATCACTGTGCAGCCATGAAAACGTGAAAAACTTCAAGGAATACTGCTGTTATCCACTAGAAAACAAGAATATAACATACACTCAATATACAATCAATTAAATAAACATCTGTCATTCATTCAAACATAGCTCCCATAGCATCATCTCTCTTACATACAGTCAGTCTTAATTAAAGAACAAATTGTTTGCATTTCCTCTGTTTCCTCTGGTGTGATACATAAAGAGTTGCACAAACAAATTCCCCAGTTCCATTTTGGCTTGTTTGTTTGACATTCCAGTCGCATGCGCGCCTTTGAGGAACTGTGTGTTGTAATCAGACGTTTCCAGATATCTCGACTCGATCGAAGGACTGGTGGGTGGCGAGCTTCCTTATTATTTATGTCCCCCCGGTCTCAAATATAAATCACACAACACAGCAGTCATAGCTGCTTTTCTTCCCTCCCTTCCTCCTCCTGCAGAGATACAGCACAGAAGTTGGCGGCTTCATTGTGATTTTGTTTTATGTGACTGAGATTGAGAGTGCGAGGACAGTGCTCCCAGAAACAGAATGGGATATAAGACACTCCATCAAGGTTGCAAGTTTGTGTGTACGGGCATATGTGTGTGTGACTATTAGTGGCTACAACAGATACACAAACCTAATAATTTGGTAAAAACCTTCAAACCTTTTACTTTTTTTGGAATTAAAATTCTATATATATCACTGAGTATTTCAGTTGTAATGTTTAGAATGTTAAATGTGCATTGCAGCCATATATTCAATTCTATTCTAATTTATATCTTCTCTTTTCTGTCTCTCATTTCATTTCAGTGGGCCCAAATCCTCTTTCCAAAGAGTGGAAGACCAGTCAATGAATTATGAATGTTAAACAAGATGACCTCCTATCAGCAGCAGCAGATGATGCGAGGTCCTAGGTGGAACCGGGCCTTCTCCGACCCTTTGTTTGTGCTGCTTCTGGCCCTCCAGCTGCTGGTGGTGGCAGGGCTGGTACGTGCTCAGACGTGCCCCTCTGTCTGCTCCTGTAGTAACCAGTTCAGCAAAGTCATCTGCACCCGCCGAGGCCTGCGGGATGTCCCTGATGGCATCTCTACCAACACGCGCTACCTGAATCTGCAAGAAAATCTCATTCAGGTCATAAAGGTGGACAGCTTCAAACACCTAAGACATCTGGAGATTCTGCAGCTGAGCAAAAACCACATACGCAAAATTGAGCTGGGAGCCTTCAATGGACTGGCCAGCCTCAATACCTTGGAGCTTTTCGATAACCGCCTCACCACCATCCCAAACGGGGCATTTGAATACCTGTCCAAACTAAAGGAGCTTTGGCTGAGGAATAACCCCATAGAGAGTATTCCCTCCTATGCTTTCAACAGAGTGCCCTCGTTACGGCGGTTGGACCTTGGGGAGCTCAAACGGCTCTCCTACATATCTGAGGGGGCCTTTGAAGGGCTGAGCAATCTGCGCTACTTAAACCTGGGAATGTGCAATCTGAAGGAAATTCCCAACCTTATTCCCCTGGTGAAGCTGGATGAACTGGAGATGTCGGGGAACCAGCTATCCGTCATCCGGCCTGGCTCTTTTAAGGGGCTCATCCATTTGCAAAAGCTGTGGATGATGCATGCCCAGATCCAGACCATAGAAAGGAACTCTTTTGATGACCTCCAGTCACTAGTGGAGCTCAATCTGGCCCACAACAACCTTACCCTCTTGCCCCATGACCTCTTCACTCCTTTACATCACCTGGAGAGGGTGCACTTGCACCACAACCCATGGAATTGTAACTGTGACATCCTCTGGCTAAGCTGGTGGCTTAAGGAGATGGTACCAGCAAACACCAGCTGCTGTGCCCGCTGCAGCTCACCTTCCCACCATAAGGGACGATACATTGGCGAACTGGACCAGAACTACTTTCACTGTTATGCTCCTGTTATTGTGGAGCCTCCTGCAGACCTAAACGTGACGGAGGGAAGCGCTGCAGAGTTGAAATGCAGAGCCAGCTCTTTGACTTCAGTAAGCTGGATTACACCCAATGGTTCCATCATGACACACGGTGCATACAAGGTCAGAATCTCTGTGCTGAATGATGGCACTCTGAACTTCACTAATGTTACCATGCAGGACACAGGCACATATACATGTATGGTCAGTAATTCCGCAGGCAACACAACAGCATCTGCCACACTCAATGTGTCCTCGACAGAGAACAGCAGCTTCAGCTACTTCACCACAGTGACAGTGGAGACCATAGAAACGCCACATAACGAAGGCTTCACCACTACTGTGCAACAGAAGGTGGGACCCACCCCCTCTGCTGGTACATGGGAGTCTATTTCACCCACCTCTACAACTACCACAACATTTCGGACCCCACTCTCCACCCGTGCCACAGAGAAGACTTACACAATCCCAGTCACAGAGCTGGGTGGGGAGGGCTCACTAAACGGCTTGGATGAGGTGATGAAGACGACCAAGATCATCATTGGCTGCTTTGTTGCAATAACACTAATGGCAGCTGTCATGCTGATTATCTTCTACAAGATGCGTAAACAGCACCACCAGCAGAACCACCACGCACCCATACGCACTATTGAGATCATTAATGTGGATGAGGACTGCGTAACAGGGGGCCCAGGCATGGAGGGCCACCTGACTCTGCCTCCTCTTGAGCATGAGCACCTCAACCACTATAACACCTATAAGACTGCATACAATCATGCCTCCACTATCAACTCCATACACAGCTCAGCGCACGAACCTTTGTTAATCCGGGCCAGCTCAAAAGACAATGTACAAGAGACCCAAATCTAATACTTTTTTGCAAAATGAGACATTATAAAACTGATGGAATTACATAAAGACATTACAGACAGGACAATGCTGATAACTGGTTGTGAGGACTGTGGCTCAAACGTGGAGAAACAGACTCGTGTTTGGCAAATCAAGTGGCTGGTGGTGTTTATTCAGTGACTTTGGGAATTAGGGTATGTCTACTGTTTCAAGAAGTGTCTTTACAAAACAGAAGTTATTTATTTAAGAAAAAAATTATTGTGGTTAAATCAAGAAAAACTGTATTCTGCAATTATTTTTTCAGCACTTAATTCATGTTTTTTTTTCCTCTTTCTCTCTCATTTCATGGGATTGGTTTTACTAATATGCTTTCAAACTCTGAAGACATCTGTCGAAGAAAAAAAACTCTTGAAGCAAATTATTACTCCTTTGTTTTTTATTTTTCTTTTCTGGTAAACTGCAGACTGTGGATCAGATGAGATCATGTTCCCCATGTATCAAAGGAATCTAGAGCACATTAGTGATTTTCTCCAGCTGTGGATTAAGTGATGAAATCTTTGTGACCATATGTAACTGGGATGAATTAAACGCTTCATGTTCATTATTTTTACAGTGATTGACAGAACTGTCAGTGATAAAATTTTATCATAATTCACTGTTTAATTATATCTGTCACATACATATTAGGCACTCTGCTCTGTCATCAAGAAACTGAGGATCCTAAATGAGCGAAATATGTCCTGCGTTCTGCTATTGTAAAAGTCAAGGCGCATTATTAGAAGTACATTTTAGTTCAATTAAATTCTATAGATTAACTATTAAAGAAATACATTTGTCTTTATGTTCCTAATGTATATGCGAAATATAATTTCACCCCTGATCGTCACCTGTTTTGACTCAAATCCCGAGTTTCTCAGAGACACAATTATTATAATGAAAAAATCATTAACTGCATTAAGATCGATTCTGACCTTTGAAGGTCGTGATACATGAGCAGCATTAATGGGTACTTCAGAATTTATAATTAATAATGGTGACTGAAAATATAGGGAAAGATGCAAAAATCAAGTCAAGTGAAAATATTAAATATATAAATTAAATATATTAAATTCTGGTAAAGGTCCACTGCCTCCAAATGTTTCCACTGTATAATGGCCTCACCTTTACCTTACGGTGCTTTGTACTGCTGCATATGAAGATGATTGCTTTGAAGCCACCCTTTTCATGTTGTGACCCCTTACCTCATCTGCAGTACTGCAGGATAGAGTGCTGTCAGAAGCAGACTGATGAGCTGAAGAAAGAGCATAAACCCTTTATACAGCTGTCTGAGCACATTGCCTGTCATCTGTGTGCCACATTTCCACATGGGCAGTGCCTGGCAGTCCCAGATTCACACTCTGCCCCTGCCAACCATAGGACTTGGCCCTGAGCGGGAGGGCTCATGCTGCAAGAGGCTTTAGGGGTGAGTGTGTGGGATCGGGCATCAACCAGATGTTTGGGTTGCACCTGTGTCTCTCCCTCTCTCTTAGCTTCAACACAATTTCCATTTTAATTGATGTGCCCATGGGCTTTGGATGGACACAGCTCTGCAGGCGCCCATACCCTGGAAACCATTTCAAAATCCCCACCATGAAAAATGGTGCCGGGCACCAGAACTGCAGAGAGTAAGCAGACAGATGTCAGATGCTCCAGGTTTATTTTTAGCAAATAGGTACAGTTCCCCTAGCAGTAAAATATATATAAAGGTCAGGCTATTGTCATGCTTCACTCAGTTTTGTCTTTGCAAAACATTAAGTTGTTGTTGTAACAAATTATACAGAGGAGAAAATATCTCATAAAAACTACTGCTACAGACAGTGCCATGTACCTTCTGTGGAGTCACCATGGATGCCACTATCCTGAAAACTGAAAGTGGTACTCCACCCAAAATTCAGAGGAAGCTGTGAGTTTCAAACATTCATCCTCTATGGGCTTGAAAGGTGTCTGTATGCAAAGATCTGATGCTGTGATCATCCTGGATTAATGGCTGTTACAGTTTAATTCCACTGGTGGCAATGTTGGTTTACACAGCAGAAATAAATTATCAACACATTCACATAAACTTTGCAGACTACTCATGCTGCACAATCTGTATCTCTGTTGTCCATTTGTATGCTCAGTTTTTTTTTCCACATTTATATATTTCACTAAAATATGGCTAAAACACTGCTTCCATCTCAATACTCATGGAGAACACTGTCAAGCTTAGGAGCTGTGATAGGCATAGGTCCATGTGTATTATAGTGCCCTCCTCCTCCTTCTGCCATTGGTCAAAGCCGCTCTGGACTATACGACCCAGTCTCACTCAGAGCAGCCACAACATCTATATTTGACAAGAGTACACAGTCACAAATGAATAACAAAAGAAATGTCATCAGCAGGACATAAACCTTTAAAGCCTACCTGAGGTGAGTGCTTTCTATTCAAAAAGACAGCCTTTAACCTAAAACACAAATAGGCTACTTCCCATAGCTCACAGCTTCAGCATATTTCAAGCAGTAGTGAGAACAAATGAGGAACAGAACCAGTTAGTCCTATAATACCATATCTAGCTTATGAAAAAAGAATGAAATTAAACAACAAGATAATAATCTAAAGCCCTATTCCCACAAGACAAGTATTACCTGGGGTCCTCTTGTGATATGTAATACAATAATTGCATAGATTATATATGTTAATAATCCATGTCTTGCAATTTGTTAAGCAGAAACTCTGCAGTAATTTACCTTCCATAACACAGAGGGCATTTGTTAATATTAGTCCTGTGTGAAACTGATTTCTTCTTTTTTTTATTATTTTCTGTAGATTTTTCTTACTCTTCCAGGTTAAGTATTATGGAGGCTGTAGTCAAAATGATCATTGCACCCTTTGGGGTCCAAATTTGAGTGCTACTGTATCTACTCTCTATGGAAACCCACTGTATGTTTCAAAATAATTTGATAATTTAGACTGTTCTGGGGTTTGATTTGTTCAGTAAATGTAACAAGACTGTTTTTTTTTATTCACTTTGAATGTGCTGCACACAACACAGATGTGGAGGGTAGATTCCAAAATCACATGACTTCCCCAGGTGATTTTAGTCCAGACTCAATGAGATAACAAATTACCCCAAATAATGCTTTTTTTTCGCTGCCATCAGGACACTATTTATCCCATAACTGCACTTCTGTGGAGTCTGGCACATTTGTAGACCCTAGAATGACCTGGATGTGCATCATTTAGTCTGTGTTTGAGTTCCTAGTGGTGGGATGTGAATCACAGTTCAACTCAGTTGACATGATAGAGTGTAACCATCTTCCCCTTTTGCTTTTAGTTGGAGGTAAATCGTCTGAAAATTTAAATGGTAAATTTGTTGAATTTTAGTCAAGCTATCTCATGTATGTAAGATATCTAAATATTTTTGGTCAATATTTTGACCTTTTTTTTCCACATTCTTTTCTTTTTTTCTGAGAGGGAATGCTGTTCTAGTGGTAGATTTATATAAAAAAAAATACATTTTGAGAATAAAACAAAACAAAAACAAAAATTTTTAAATTTTGATTTTACATGTGCCAACAACCTGTTCTAAAAGTGAAAAAGAGAAACATGCTGTAAAAGAATAAGAGACTGATTTTCATGTAAGCATTCTTTCATGACCTTTAAAAGATATTGAGATCGATTATAGAGACCAGAGTTTGTAGTTCATACACAAAATATGGTTAAAATAAACTATTGTTGTTTTTCTGTATTGTCTGATTCTTGTTTTTATCCTCCATCCACAAGAGGAATGATAGAGATAGAACACTGGAGGGCTCATATTTTAGAAACAAAGCTTAAGTACAGTATGTTCTTTTCACTAACACTCACACACTTTCTCAACCATTAATTATCTGCAAAGCCAATATTTATCAAAGCCTTTTAAATCTTTAATTTATGCTTTTCAACCATCAAATCTGATTCAAGTATAATGATAGCTTAATGACTGTTACCATTTTATCATCAAAATTAGAAAAAAAAAGGATCTTTGATAGCTTAAATCCTTCTTTATATACCTATTTTTTTAAATATGCGACTGTCATGCTTTACAACAGTATCTATGAAAATGTAGATTCATCGTAACAATGCAATCAAGTGAAGTGTTACACGAAATTAGTATGAAACCAGTTCAGCAAGCACAATGAAATTAGAGGCATTTGTCTTCGCACAATTGCTGCAGGGATGTACTGACATGCACAACTATGCAGGGCCTTACAGGGCTAAATGTACTGTGCATAACAATGTATAAAGCACACCACATATCAGCACATATAGAGCACTCACTGTATTATACTGTCATTCTGTCATATTATTAACTTAAAAACAAACAAGTTAAAATGAATTGGTTTTAGATAAAACACTTCACAACTTTCTAGATGAGGTGATAATGGCAGTACTTAGTATCATGCTTTGGGCACATGTGTGTGCCACCTATAAAATGTTATGTTTTTCTTTGCTTAACACTGAAAACAGTTACTTGGGGAGGATGAGTCTTAATTTGTTTTTTAAAAAGTACGTTGGTAAACAAGAAGAAATCAGAAATAAGTAATGTCATAAATAACACTGACAACAAAGAGCAACAACTGCTTCCATGTAAACCTATCGTTTGAGGATTTACTCTTAATCTGTTGCAAATGTGCTACTTCTTTGACCCGAGCATCTTAGTGCAACTCTGACTCAAGCACTCACAGCGCACCTGAATAACTTTACTGTTATGCATTTTCCATTAATGCCATTTTCAAACTGCACATCCCTGCGTAATTCTTATTATCCAGGAAAATCCAGTCACCATACTATTTTACTGAATTAGTAAAACATCATGTGATTGGGATCTTATCCTGAGCAGATTTCAGCACAAGCTAAACAAGACGAGCACACTTTCTCCATCATCAGCATTCATGAGCTATTGTTCCACTTGGTAATTAGCCAAATAAAATAAGATTGGGATCATCATGTGATCAACTCATATCACAAAGCACAAGCTATCAGTAAACATTTGGACCCAAGAGTAATTACATCCCCTTTGGGCCAATCAGTAGCAAGTAAACAATGGTTGTACAGCAGTGCCACACTTGAGCTTTGGAATTCATGGGATCTCGATCAGTGAAACTGAAAGATGTCTGACATCCAGACAAGTGATGGATGACAGCGAATCCATAGTCTGTTCCGCTTTATTTCATGGGGGGCAATAAAACATCCGGACTGTACCAGCAGATGTTAGAAATTGATGATTATTTTATAGAGGTTTTATGTTTTTACACAAGTGGGTTCAAGACAACTCTCTCTACCTCTCTCTCTCCTTCATGCCACAGAGAACAGAATAATATTGTCACAATCATATGACATTGTAGATATGCACAGCAGCTACCAAAGGAAGTTGTGTAGCAGTTTGTCTCTTAATATTTACTAAATGATACATGATCATCCAATTATTCCCGAACTGTAGCAGCTTCCACTGAGATGTCATACTGCACATCACCTGGCGTGAAGGACTTTTTGTTTACCTTATGCTTGCAGATGTAGCACGTCCAGACGTATTTGACTGGGGTGGCCCGGGGGAAGCACTGATTTATGCAGGGTTGGTATGAGCGCACACACCCGCACACATGCATGTATCTGAAAGTGACAAAAGCATGAGGATCATTAAGTGTCATATAAGTCACAGATGTCACGTATTAGGACAGAAGTGCTCACTGGGGCATTAATACACAAGAAATAATGAAATGAATACAATGTATTAATTAAGTACAATATATTTTATATAAAAACATTGAAATATTAAGGCATAACAAGGTTCAAGCAGTTATATCACTTTACTTCTCTGACAAATTACTCACACTTCACACAAATTACATTTTTTCACACATGTGATAATGATTGGATTTTGCTCTGAACGACAGTATAAGGCAGATAAGGTTTAATAGAAGATAAATTTATATGTACCCTGATGTGTAGTTAGTGCTGAAGCGTCCTCATCACCAGTATCCTTGTCTGGGTCTACAAAAACACACATGTTGTTATCAGAATGATTAAAATTCTGCTAAGTGCTATGATACCCAACTCAGCTGGCCAAAATGAAATAATGACTATTGCACTTCTACACATACAACTGACAAGCTTCAACTTTAGTTTCCATTTCTGGCAATTAACCACAATGTCATTGATTTTATCAAAGCAAGTAAGTGCTTACTAAAGAGAAATCTGGAAATATCAGGACTTTCCATAGCCATGTGTAGAGCAGAAGCTGGAGGCTATCGCTGTGTGAAGTATCAAGCTGTCTCTCAACCGCTGACTGCAGACTATCACTGCTGGCTGTTCTGTTCTGAATTTCTTTCTTTGGAAGAAATCTTCTTTTTATACTCTAATAGTCGCAGGATGCACCTTGCACCTAACTATCTATGCGTGAATGACTGGCAGGTGCAAGCTTGACGCAGGCCTACATCGTTACACGAGAAACATTTACGTAGCTATAGTTAGCATCGCTGGAAGTAGTCAAACAACGGCGACAGGTTTGCTAGCAAACCGAGATGATGACGGACCTGTCTAACACCTTATCATGAAAATAAAAAAATACAGGTGAAGTTTTTATCTTACTACAGCTAAAACGTCTTAGACCACTGGCGCAGTATGTGTATATCAAGCAGTGCGCTCACATCTTTTAGAAGCGACAAAAAGAAAAACACCTCCAGTACAAAGCACCCATTGCCCGCGGAAACTCAGAGACTCGACGTGGTTAACCGCGGCATTCAAAGTCAACGCAACGCTGCGGTGCGTGCAACTTTCTCCTGTTCTTCTCTGGGTCTTCCGCAGGTTACACACTATTCTGGCACATTACTGCCTCTCGGGTTTACGACTGAATTGCACCTATAAATGAAAGTTGGGTTTCCCTAGTAGAGTTGACTTCAACACTAGTCCCGCCTTTTACTGGGCATGTAGCCAATCATAATTTAGAAGAGCAGGTTGGCACATGGTGTAGCCAATCAGATTCCAGTAAATCCAAAGGGCAAGAAAAGGCAAAGGCTGTTCATATTGACAAACCTACTGAGAATTATCACCCAATTTAACAACTTTTTTTTTTTTTAGCTCATTATTTGTGCCTGGAGCTTTACGGTATGATTGATTGACAAAAAATGGCTGTATAAGAATTTAGAAATAATAAGTGATGAAGAGCTACAACACAGGTGGAAGGCCTGCCAGCTTTCTGGTACCCCATTAATAAACCAGTCAACCAATCAACCAGTTATGCAGTCATAGACCTGCTGGCATTCATTTGGCCCACCAATTATATCTTTACTCAGCATCATCCATATTGCCACTATTCTTCATTTTGTTTATTTGTAAGAGACTTCATCTGACACAGAGAAAAGAGACTGGAGCAAATTAAGTTTTGCTCTTGTTTTCACAACAGGAAGCTTTGATTAGATGTATTGTATCCATCAGGGGTAAAGCTGCAGCGCTGGCAGCATCAGTCAACACAAGTATATAT
>JBBMJY010000021.1:10244735-10291066 GCA_037833715.1 Toxotes lorentzi
CGTTGCAAGTGGGAATACAAAGCTGTTAACAACAATACAGGAACTGAAGAGAACATCCTGTGCAAAAATCTTAAAATGAATCTGCGTATATAACTGTAACCAGAAAACAAAGAACATACTGTTGCTTCACATTCAAAATAAATCTGTTTGTTGTATAATTCTGAGGATGACAGGCATGGCATGGTTTTATCATAACTTGTCTCTTATGTGGGGGAAACTGTGAATCTAAACAGACCCTACATAACATGGCAGGATACGCACAACAATTCTATCTAATTTAACTTCACTGTTATGCATTTTCCATAGGTTTGCCCTTTAAATAACTTTCAAAAGGTGAGCTCATCTAACTTCTTCACCTTTGCTGTGGATTTGTGTCAGCCGATCATAAACAAGTTAAAGCATGCACTCTACTCCTTGAGGAAACATTACAAAGTATAATACCAACTGGTCTGCTCTTTCAAGTGTGTGACAGATTGGTTTTCATAATAGTTGCCTATTCAAAACACAGCCCAGGGCCTGTTCCACTGGCTCCTCACTAATGCACCATTAAACTCCTCATTTTCTTATTTATTCTGCTCCTGAGGCTCGGGTAAATTAATGGGTGCTTAATGCCAGTGCACTGTTTGGTATGCTAGTGTTTTTCTTATGTGTATAACATAGTCTTAGATATAGAAAACTGTTTAGGAATAGTCTTTGAGTGAAAAGTTTGAGGACTAGGGGCAGTGATTATTTTCTTACGTTAAAAGAAAAAGAGAAAAAAAATGTTTTATTACAGTTACAGATCATTTAGTAATAAATGATAAATTTATAACACTACCGTACAGATATTAAAATGTAAGTGCTGAGATACTGACAGCAGTGGAACAACAGCCAAAAAAGGACAAAAGGGCAACAAAAAGGACAAAACAGTCTCACTTGGCAATGAACAGTGTACAACAACCAAAGCAGACAATGTTGTACTGCAAGTACTGGTAGGGGAGGCAGAAAAATGTCTTTTTACCAAAAAAAAAAAAAAAGAAAGAAATCAGTCTCTTAAGCAGCTGCTATTCATAGCAGCTCCCGACCTACGGTCAGACATCCTACTTAATCTGTTGAAAATGTTCAACATATTCAAGTAGGAGGGAAGCAACTTTATTGTCACCAAGGAGCAGGTATACATCAATATAAAATTTTTGCCCCAAAGATGTAATTACAATGAAAACAAGGATATTGACAAAAAAAGGAAAGAATATGACGTTTTATGCTTCATTCTTTTAGCTTGTGGCCACATTAAGGAAGTTCTTGCGGACAGAGAGGACAAAACCAAGGGGAGAACAGAGGGCTGTTTGTTTTTTACAGGCTGTGTGTTATACTCATAAACATAAAAACTGAAAAAAAAAAAAACCTCATGTTTTTATATGTTTAATTTATGTGATGATGTGCCCCAATTCACAACCTCACCCCAACCTGGGACCACTAGTTGCCAGATGTCCCGAGATGACAGCGACTCCTTTGAGGTCAAAAGCTGCCCTTTTGCTTCAGATAGTGCATCATGACAGAGAAGATGAAAATAAGATCAAAGAAAAGCCTATTCTGTATCAGAATGCACATCAGAGTATGGCTGTCTGAAGATAATATGAACACACTGCAGACAGATTGATGGCTGGCCCCTGAGAAAAGCAAAGCAAATCAATGTTGTAGCACTGAGCTTGATAAGTGGCAAACGTTTAGGGATGTGTCCGGGTTTTAACAAATACATATGGGGAAGAATTCTTGCTGATCTTCAGTTAAGTGCACTCTGAATTGTAGGCTAATGACATCTTCGCATGACAATTGAGTTCTCCCACATACTGTGGAAATAGCCACAACTTAAAGTGAAGGAGAGCCCCTGACTGCCTATTTCCAGGTCTACATCATCAGATATGGGCTGAGAGGGATGCAAACTGCAGTGGAAGCTGGATACCGGCAGCAAGCTCCATTTCCTTGCAGTGAGGGATCCAGCACTGCAGTGAGACTAGGACGAGGGGGGAGACATCACATCAAAGAATACGAGACGAGGCTATCATTGAGAGCAGGTAATCACCTCATTTGTCATGTTGCTCTTTAAGTCACTTGAAGAAAGTGAATGTCGGGTTATGGTATGATGGCTATTTATACAGGCTGTACTGCGTAGGGTTGGTGGGTTCATCCTGACTGAACTAGTGCATGCAAATTTCAGTACAAATCTGAAGAGCCAGTTAGCGCCTGAAGCCTCTGTGATATAAAAGCTGCAGACTATCTTTTATATATTTATATATGCATGTATGAATGATATTATTGCTTTTATATTTATCATTATTATATTTATGATGCCACAATGTGTGTTTGTATGTGTCTGTGGACAGCAAAGTAAAGGGCAACATATAATTTCCCAGTGACATAAAGAAATGAGCGTGTTTAAGATGTTTTTCAAACCATATTCATTCATACAGTAATAAACATGTCTTTGAGAGAGGAGATCCACTAGGAAAATTTGAAATATATAACTTGTACCAGAGAAGAAGATGGAATCTCAGGATGAATGAGGGGCACCTATGGTAACATTTTGAACAGGTTTGGCAGAGTAGCCCTAACCCTGATCCATACAGCAATTTTGTAATAGCTTAAGAAATTGAGGCCAATGCAGGTAATTGATATTTCTGATAGAAGTTTCTGTCCTATAACCAGGACACATCTCTTAGAGAATAACTGAGCAGAGCAGAGTCACAGTGAAACTACTGTCATCCTGCTGCTCTGCAGGAGTGCTCAAACTCTGAACATGCAGTATTAAAAAAAAACCTACTCTCCATCAGAGCTTCCCTTCCCTGTAAAGAGAATTACTTCCTAAGGGTGTGTTCACCATCTTTGAACTTACCAGCAATGCAGCAAAGCAAGCACCCAGCTGCATATACAGCAGACATGGGTAACCAGCCATGTAAACACAGACACTTATTCCCTCTGCTTCTCTCTAGTTCTCTCATACGCACACATTTGCACACATGTACACAAAACACTGTAATAATGGCTGGGCTTTGTATTGTGTGGGCGATTACTGGAGGCACAGTCGGCTGCTACAGTGCTCCGTGTCTGTGTTCCCGTGGAAACTGTGATAGTGGGATGCACTGACCGACCCCGTTTAGCATGCCAAAGTATTAGCCATGCACAGAGCCCTTTTCCTTAAAATGTGCACCTCCTAATTCCAGTGCTCCAAATATTGCAGACTTCTTACAAAATTTAATCAAATCAAGTTTTATATTCATATCGCCTATCGGTGCACCTTAATGCAGTGCTTGTCAGACTGTTTTTGACATGACCCCCTTCAGAAGCCAAAAAACGTTAAGTATAAAAAGTGTATTAAATTAAAGTTACAGTTAGAGTATTTAAATTACAGTGAAATATAAAATCAACCAAAAGCAAGATCAGCCCTAGTAGCAATAGAAGAGCAAAGCACTTATAGTACCTAGAGTTGATTAATTTTACTGTATACAATAAATCCTAAATTAAAAAGATGTGTCTTTTAGTTTTGTTTAAAGTTATACAGATTGTGACTCCCTCAGGTCCAATGGAAGACAGCCTCAGGGGCAAGGAACACTGACACCAAATGCTGCTCCTCAACATGTGTCTGAGCCAGGGAACAACTGTGCAGTTCCAAAGTCTACTGGAAGTTTTTCAGCAGCAGTGCAGCTGCTTTCAGCAGCAGTGAAGCAACTTTCCATAATTCATGTTGTTTTGTTAATTTTTTGTTGGTTTTCGGGCTTCCACATTTGTTACAGAATTTGTCTTTCTCTTTCTGTCTCGCTTCCAGTGCAAACTCCCTGAAGCACCTACTGGTTTCTATTTACACTGAAAACAATACTGACAGTATAAAAACTTTTTTATTTGGTATAAGTCTGTTACCTGTACACATTTACAAGACTACAAGACTTTAAAACATAAAAGACCAGTGCCCAAACACAATTAACTACTTCTACCGTGAGTCACATTCACACATCCGTTAAAGGTGAAGGAAAGTAAAGTTATTGTTGCAGAAGTCATTCAAAGTTTTCTTGTAAGGGAAAAGGGTGAACCCTGGCAATACTGCTAAAACTGATAAAAGTGGCTGTATTTCTGATGTGTGCATCAAAACTCTAATCGTCTCTTATCATTTTCAGAATCTTCTGCAAGACTCAAACTTCAGTTTCAGTTCCAAATTTTGTTGATGGACAGCACTTCTTTCTAGGCCTTACAGAAAGAAAATTAATCTGTGTCACGCCTCTGTGCAACTGGCAGATCGTCTGTGACATTCACAAGTTGATGTGATCTATACAATGAACTGCTAATGGCTGACATCTTTGGGCGGTATAATAAGGAAAGTGGTAGATTTGCAGTTGGTATCTTTACACTGTCACATACGTACATAATAAATGTTGGGATATCCACATTGTGAGGGATGCTATAACACAAATGAATTAGCACTAACTGCTTTACACCTGTGAAAAATTGTGTTTGTCTTGTCTTGCTGTATAGCTGGGAAAAAAATGTATACCTGCATACCTGAACAATTCCTGGCCATTTCCTGCGGATACATATAACCAAGCATCCAATATTTATTCACCCAAGGGGCATACTGAATGGTGATCCAGACAGTCATATATTTTGCACTTCTCTGAGAGAAGAAGTACCGACAATCCAACTATGGAGGTTGGTTACATTGTTTGTGTATTAAACTACGGGCCCTTTACAACAGCTTGTTCTGTTTTGGACAAAATTTCTCAATTTCGCACATACTGTCATACAGTTTTCAAAATGGCCTGACAACACATGGGATTTTGCTGAGACTGAGATTTTAAAGAGGTGCTCTTTGAACCCACTGTCAGTCAGAGCAATTAAACACCATTCAGAGTTTTGTCTATGTGAATTGCTGATGTTCTAAATGTGTGGAGAACTGTTGAGAACTGGACTATGCTTGCACAAGTTGAAAACATTATCATTTGCTTGTTGGATATATATTTTTCTCAATCTTCATATTCAATAGAAACCGTCTGTTTCAGTTATTTGGATATTAAACATATTGAATTAAAGCTAAATCAGATTATTGATTCTTGAAAATGTCTTGACTGCACCATGATCTTGAATGTAACATGGCATTTTGCAGTCCAGGCACCACTTAACACTGGGGGGCATTCTGCTGGGGAACATTGATCAAAGCCAAAGTTTGAGAAAGAACCGCCTGCAGCAAATTGCTGTTGAAACTTCACTTTTTGCACAAATATGTCAATCATTTGGATGTGACGTTAAGCAACTAAATATGCAGATTAACATAGGACACACATTATACACCGTTATTACTGAAGTAATAGTTTTCCATAAGAAAATGATGGCTCAATGTGTGCATTAGTACAGCTATAAGAGGTTCCAGCAAAGTCATAAATACCATACATTTAATGCCCTCCTTCTCTGGCTAAGTGTCTGACCGTGTGTGCCCAGGGCTGGAATAGCACTCATCCTCAGCCTGGGAATACAGGCAATTTATTATTCATCATTGCTTGCAAATGTAAATGTGCATTCAAAATGTAATTTAAATGAGTAGTTGATGTTTGGACATGAAACTTTACAGGACAAAAAAAAAAAAAAAAAAGTGAAATGCATTATTCTTGCTTTTTCTCTGACAGACGCAAATGTGGGTTGGCCCTGCTCCAGTCCACATGGTGGTGGTAATGCGCCTGAAGCTGTTTGGGAAATTCCAGAGAAAGACCTGCCATTTAGCTAAGTAGCTAACAGTATCTGTCAGCTAACATAAACACATGGATGTGTTTGTGCACAGATGGACTACAAGTGAGGCGAAACATTGGAGGCCATCATACTGTAGGCACTCACACCACTCTCATAACCATGCTGATTATTCAGATAAATGCTTCAACAGGATGTTGTGTCTGCTGTTTGACTGCAAGTGTTTTTTTTCTTCCTGTCACTTTAAAGTGACTCATAAACTTCAGTAATTAACTGACTATTTCATTGTATAGTGCAACGTGTAGAGCTGTGCTTAGCATTCTGTCCTCTTTATAGTGTGGTAGAAAATGTCTTGTATATCCCACTAATGTGACTGAAAAAATCTGAATTCATAAGTCATCCAAATCTTTTGAGCAATGTACACCAACAATAATGGCCATTTTAGAGTGATGAATTATTCAAGTGTAATAAATTCAACTTAAGTGGTTCTCAATATATGCGCATAATACTCCTGCATAATGATACACGTTGAGTGATTTGATACTGTTGGAGCTTATTGCCAATGCAAGGCTAAGGTGGGATGCCAGCAGAGAGGCTGTGCTGATTTTATGGCCCATGATGATGACTGGTAAATGAGATGCTTAAAAATTTCCAAGAGCCATTGTCCTGTATCACTGCGAATTGGGTTCAGTGATTAAATATCAGGTACAAAGGAAAGACACGCTGCCTCTCATGTAAAGATTCTTAAAAATGTGTTTTCTGGCAGGTCAGACAGTCAAAAGAAAAAGTGGATATTTTAAATTACCTTATATCATTAAATGTATAACTTTCCTGGCATTTTGCCCTCATTAGATTACTGATAGAAAGTGAGAAGAGATGTAGGGAATAGCTAGGAAAGGACTGCCTTGAGATAAAGAACTTAAACACATGGGGGTTGATACTGCTGTACAACTGGACAACATGTGAGTTTCTCAAATATAAGTGACATGGTCAACTGCACTCATCCTGCAATGGGGGCAGTGTGGAAGAATTTATTTGTTTTCTTTGCAGGGTAATACTGGAGTGGATGATTTGTGATGTGCTTTGGGAATTGTCAGCGGTCAGCTTGGTTGAAGCTATGGTTGAGTTATTGTCTCAAAGCAGTGGGAGAGAAAAAAGTTTCTGAAGTTTGTTATCGATGAGAAATAACATGATATCTGACTGACTGTCTAAAGCATGGAGATAAATTCATGCCAAAATCATGCATGCAAATGTTTATTTTAAGCACACACAGAGAAGATGGAAGAATCCTTCTCAAACATTTACACATACAGAATTTTAGCACTGATATAACTTCCCAAATTTCCCATTATGCAACTCAAAAGCATCTTTTGTCAGACTCTCCCTGTGTGGTAAAGAATCATCAGTCCCCACAACTCAGGTTTGTACTGTGAACACACAACCATTCTCCCTCCTGAAGGAAGAATCTTTATACCTCTGCAGAGGCTTCATCATCATCATCTCCATATTGTATTACATTATGCGTTGATTTGTATTTTATTGCATTTCACTATTATATTACATTTCATTTTGTTACACTGTTTGATGAAGCACAGTAACTATATTACATTATACACAGTTATTAGATAACAAGTATCTAAATCTGTCATGTAAAAAGGGAGTAGAGCACTCTGTAGATATCAGATTAAAACTCAGCCACTTCCTACAGTACATCAGGCACTTGAACATATAAATTACAGTCGTTTAGCTCTAAAACAAAACTCTTGTGTATTCTACTTACTGTTGTGTAACAGTGAGCTTGCTGCAACTTACAAGCACACATTTGAAGGTCAGGCCTTAAGAGGGAAAAATCCTCCTAACTCTGCCAATTCATTAATCTAAGGCTCAATGCAGGAACAAAATGTATCTGGATGATGAATGTCTAGATCAAAGGCTTTTGCACCCCCAAAGGCATGAAATTAAACTGAAGTAAACCTCTAACTCTTCATATGAATGTAAAGCATGCTATTGAAATGGGTGATTTATTTTTCAAATATATATCACCACCTGTCAAAAAATATTTGTGTTTGTACCAAACGGCTAAAATGATTCCTTAGGAAGAACGGCAACTTTTGAGCAAGTGGGACACACGAGAACAGCACATAATGGTTAATGTATGCTATACATAAGGAATCTTAAATCAAATCTCCTCTTCATTTAGGAATAGACAGGCATGGGAGTGGCAAGTTTCTAGGTAGTGTATTGAAGGAACCTGGTTGTGTCAGATCTCAAATCTCAGTTTGCAATTATATGATGGGAAGGTGACTTCAGAACTTATAGACTTGTAAGATGGTCTTTCAGAGCTGCATCTATTGCCCACAATGCATTCTGTCCCATCTCACCGCTTTTCCTTTCTCCCTTTGTTAGGTCAGGAGGCTTTGTCAGAGCCCTTGACTCTGGTTCTCCTGGGTACAGTAATTCAGAAACAAGAAAAGAAGGCCTTGTTTTGAAAAGCCTGACTTCACCTAACATAAAAAGCCTGAAAAAAAGGACGTGTTTTCAAACTTTAAAACAGAGCAGAGATATCATGCACTGTTGTATAAATTGACAGACTTCAACAGACGTCATTTGTCAAGCACACAAAATGAAGACTAAAAATGTAATGCAAGCACAAAAAGAAAAGTAACATTCATTCATCAGCCATTCATTCATCAAATTTTAAGTTGATTGTCCTAGTCAAAGTCACCATGGCAACAGAGTGAACGAACCAGCTCTAAATGTGCGTTTTCCAGCAACTTTCTCCTCTCTCTAGCCAACAAAAGAAACTGTATTTCTCCAGTGTGAAATATAGACATGAGAATGGCATCTCTGCTGTTTAGGGATGATGCTGTAAGTCTGGGTCAGACCTACAAATGAGTGGAGAAAGAAAAACAGATGCTTCCACACAGAGCGAGGGATCATTGAATGGTTTGATAAGTATGAAAATTACCTGAATCATATGTTTTGACCTTGTGGTGGCCCGACATCTCACTAAGACTCCTTATTTTGTTCTTATTTCTTATTTATTTCCCACCTGTGGGTACTTAGTGACAGATCACAGCTGTTCAGTTTTACACCACTGTAACAATTCAATAATAGACTGTAACCCCCCAACGGTATAGACCTTTGTTCATGTCTGAGGTTGTAATGAAAATAGCATTTCAGTAAATATTTTAGTTATCAATGTACATTTCTGGCAATAAGGTAATATCTCCCTTATGAATCTAAAATGCAAAACTTAATTAGGCAAATGCAGTCTACATTAACATTGCTCTTTTTGCTTGAAACAAATCATTACATATTATTACATAAAACTGTGCTTTGTTGGCTCTCACCACACACTACCACTTCCAACAAGGGAAACTGGCCTAATTCTGATCTGCAATACAGATAAGCTTGGGTAATAATGTAATGTGGTTGTAAAATGTTTTTTTTTTCTTTTTTTCCCCCCACAGTGAAAAGTGCATGAATCAGTAATGAAGCACAACACTGCTTGTGTGCCCAAACCCATTAACACAATGTCTGCCTCCCACATAAACTGGAAATAATCATTCATTATTTTAATGTATTTCCAGCTCCAGCTCCATTAATATTCAACTTGAGACGAGTTCTGCTTGTGTGTATCTGCTTTCACAAACTGAGAAGACTGAATGCAGCCTGAAATGCATCACACTATGTACAGATGATAAAAAAATCTCTTTGTAAGCAGTAAACTTCTCTTTATAAACATCTCTTGAACTTCACAGTATGACTTCAGTGTTTTGTTTTATTATTCTGAGCTGATCAGTGGACAAGCTGTCAGGTAAGACTTGATTAAAAAGCTTATTTTGGCTCTTCAGTCTGGTTAGGATACTTATAACTTGGATCATTATATATTCCACGGCAGTGATTTTAACAACGGAACGAGATCTGTTCCAATAACACACCTTCTTTCTCAGAAAACATTACATTGTTCCCACAGCACTTTTGAATGTTCCCACGGGCCACTAGTTGTAAAATGTGGCCCTGGACACTAGGGATGAATATTTTCCCACTGGTTTGATAATTATTACTTCCTGGAAATATGATGTGTACCTCTTTTCTTCGGAAACAGTGATTTTTCTTTTTCTATAACTCAGGTTTAAATGTAAACATGGAGAGGTAGATTTCTAGAAATTCAGAAAATAACAATGATTTCTTTCTCAGGAAGATAGAGAAAAGTTTGGCAAGAGGTCCTTGCTAGCCGCAGCTGGTTTTTTCAACAAAATATGTTTTATATTTTCATGACACAACCCACAGAGACAGTAGTTTTATATATATATGTATATATGTAAAGAAAGACATGCAGCCTATCACAAATAACAAACACACAAAAAAAAAAAAACATTGCATGGATTCAGGCAGGAACATGACCTCATTAGCATCACTCATATCAGCTGATCATTAACTAACAACTAACTGTAATGAGCAAAGCGGCAATTACTGGCCAGTCGCCGCTGCTGCAATGCAAGCTAATTAATGAAGTTTTACCATGCCACTACTTTGATGATATTGTAAATATACATTTCATCATCTACTCTGCTGTCATATTACAAGCACAGAAAAAAAAAAAACCTTAACAGTAATGCGATGCCTTTGCCCTGCTCACTCCCTATGTAATGCGACTACTGTAGGAAATGCTCTTCCACTGAGCAAACACTGCCTTTTAGCACATGGGTGAGAGAATCTTTTACCATATTTGAACAATATTAACTGTACAGGTTTGTGTGTAAGATCGTATGCTGTTAATTGAAACACAAATGGCATGGGACTCTGCCAGCAACACAAAGTTGGCAACCATGACACAGGGCAGATGCTCAGGTGCTGGCTACAGGAGGGCTGATAAAATACAATGTTGAAGTGACGTGGTAGAAACTCTTTTGATCAGTTCCTTATCAATAAAGGTGTTTGATATGAACGTTTTGGTCCACATGTGTAAAAAGATGGAATCTTGTACTGATAGCTTACAGTAGAGTCCAGGGCATTGTCCAAGGAAAACTAATTAACTGATGCATTCCATTTCATCAGGGTCTGGAGAAACATCCATCACACTAAGGGGGACAAACAAAATACAGTACTCATGTAAATTAAAGTCTCGGAGAGCTTCTGGCTCAGGCTGGATCATTTTCATTCATTTATTAATTTATTTCTCTCACAACTCTTTATCAGTGATCTGACAGCCCGACCACAATGAGCTCGAGGGGAAATGTTGTGGGACAGTGTCTGAGACTGAAGAGGCAGAGAAAGACTTCCCCTTGTGTTCTCCCTGAAATCAAGAGAAAGTGTTACAAACTACATGTAATCTGAGTGGAGGCTGTTGTATATGAATTGTCATCATAATTCATTATTTTTGACTTGGTCTGTGCTGTACTGAAGTCTGCTGAAGACAAATCAAATGGCAGCACAGTAAAGTATGTACCATGTGACAAATTGTAGCAATTGCTAGTCATTTTATCCTATACCTGTAGAAATTAAAAAGCGTATTCTCTTTTTACAGGATCCTCACTTTACCCTGGTTGTTTCTTCAGTCAAAAACAGGATTTGCATGTTTAAGAAAGCAAGAGATGAAAAATCTGGATTATACTGAGTTAAGCCTATTAATGTTGAAAGCTATAGATTTGTAATAAGATGGATGGGCTAAGATTTACCTTCAGTCTGTCTCTGTGAGATTGTAAAGGCAATCTAACAAGACACTTCAGGTGATTAGGAGCATAAACTGAGCATCTATTCATACAAAACACCTCGCAACCCCAGAAAATCCTGCAGGATACCTCCAGCTTTTGAAATGTAAATATGACAAGTGGATCTCACAGGGTGGTTTAGATTCTCGTTATATTTGTTCAAGGTTTTAACATTTTCAGATGTCTTAATATTTGAATTGTATTAGAATATTTTGACTATTGTGAGAGATTTGAGATTCGGATCACTTTTTATCAGACATTTTGAAATTAAAAAGGACATACTGATACAGTTGTGTTGGCTATGTAAGCTTTATTTATAACAACTTTTTTTATGGGAACATGGTGGTCCTTACATAAGGATGTGTGATTTCTGATCTCTTTGACCTTCTGGTTGACTTTTGGAAAGTAAAAATGTAGCCCTTCTCAATTTGGATTTCCCTTCCTCCTCTATTAGGCCGAAAATGAGGATGCAGGCAACTTTTTCATGTTTTTTGCTTATTTCTTTTTTTTCCCTATCATTTCACTATCAAGACTTTGCTGTTTTGAACTCTACCTTGCGTAGAGTGAATGTCATATGACCAAACACTTCCAGTGCATATACACAGCTAATGAGGAAAATTCTGTTAAAAACAGAAAAAAAGACAATCATATGCTGAGTTAGAACCTATTGAATAGTAGACTTAAATTGTCAAAGAGGATGGTTCTTTAATGATGCCATGTAGCCTTGTGCAGCTGCTCAAGCAGCCACAGTATGTGGCAGCAAAAAAGTGCTGTTCCTCTCCCACCTTCGATAGAGGAGGAATACTACTCTGGTGGACGCTGGGCAGAGAATTAATGTAGGAAGGGTCAGAAATCCTGCAACAGATGCCATCAGAGAAGTGGGACACTTGCTGGCAGACCCTCTCCTCTCCAGACATGAGGACCTCTTGGTTCACAGCAGATGGTATATATGAAGCTTACTGGAAACCAGATTGTGAATTATAGTGATATCAGTAGCTGTCAGACTGTATATTTTGAAAAAAAAATAATAAATAAATAAATTATTGGCAATTAATTGCAAACAGTAGAAATCCAATTTCTTCTACTAAGAGAATTTTCAAAGTAAAGGCAAAGACAATTTTCTGTTTCATTTTGAGGTATAAAAAATGCAGCTTCTAACTCAATTGAGCACTGAAAGGATCTTTGAATTGTTGCGTCTCTGTGTTTGTTTGTTTAATCAGTTTTTTGTTGTTTTTTTTTTTAATTACTCTGATGAAGTCCAGATGTTATGTTCAACATACAGACCTGAGTGCTCTTCTAAACAGACAGCAGGTGGACCTATATGCAGATATCAGTCTATAGACTCACATTCATTCACAGAGACCATGAAATACATAAATTCATTGGAGGACAAAAGACGCACACACACACAATGAGTCCCTTTGCATCTGTTTGCCCTTGATGAAGGCCTGAGCTCAAACCTTAGGATGTGATTCATTTTGATGCTGTTTGAATATAAAAGAAAATATTAAAGCAGTCTGCATGTCTCAGGTTACATAATCATATTTCATAGTTACCTACATAGGTAACGTGTCAATGTCAATGTTCACCTTACTTCTTTGTTCCTATAATGGATACAGGGCACCGTTGTGAGAGGGAATGTCAGTAACACTTCTGTCCAACTTTCATCATTTATTTTGTGCCAACAGATTACACACTGTTTTTTTTTTTTTTAAACTTAGATTAGTTGTTCAGAAGGCACACTCACAGCACTAGTTTGTTATTTCTATGTGCAACTGCAAGATTTTAAATGAAATCCACAATGATGGGCTTGAACATGATATGTTATCATAGCTGTTGCAGGAATGCTGTAAAGGGGCTTTTCCAGGCATCATGCATGCAGGGTTTGACTGTGCCAACACCAGTAGTCTTTATCTCTGCACTTTTCACAGATCTATGCATTTAAAAGGATTTTGTCCAGGGCAATTATTACTGGTTGAGGCAAATGCTTGGAAGAGAGATGAAGTGGAACAGAAACTTGAGACAACAATGCCCAGAAGGGGTAAGCTGGAGGGGGAGATTTTACTGCAGAGGAAAGCGTAGAGAGGGAAACGAAAGAGAGTTTTTAGCTGAGACCAGCAGCCAGTATAAGTCACTCTGTCATTTGGTCAGGGGGGTCCTGAGAATTTTGAAGCACTTTATTGAACATGGCATTATTGGACACAGCTGCAAGACTCTATAAGCCTTGCGGTTGCCTCGTTTTATGTTTACTTCTGGAGCTAAAGCATTGCTATTCCATTCCAGTGACCCGGGGTTTTCATCTTAATTCAGCGCAGCCATGTGCTACGCAGACATATAAGACAAATTCACAATATGCTGCAACAAGGTTATCACAAATTACACACCCTTTAAAAATATTTTATGAGTAATGGAAAGGACAAATTACAATGACAAGCAGTACAAAGCTGAGCTGAGTCACAGAATAGGTTGTAATTCATTTAATAAGGAAGGAAATTCTTATCATGTTGTCCTTTGTTGTCTAGGCTGTGACATTTGACATATGATTTACTTCAAACAGCTCATGGATGAATCACTGAAGCCAACATCTTAGCCTGGGTGTAAAATATAACTGTATTAATCCAAACATTTTGGATTTCTGTTCAAGTTAGTTGCTCTAAATTATTTCTGACCAAGGAGGTTTTGAGATCCAAGGAAACATCATGTGCATGAATAAATATGAATTTTCTAATAGAGGGTTTTCTTAGCAGTCTTTCTAGAAAGCTGAGACATTGGGAGTTTTTTTTTTTTATCTATAAGATAAATGAGTATCCGCAGTACTAGCTAATCAAACGTCAGCATAAAGGTATAAGGAAAATGATTTAATACTGTAATGGCTTGCAAGGAAAACTCAGCATAAAGCAAACTCAGTGCAGCTACAGAGTTGTAACATTTCAACATCAACGTGCTGCTCTGAGATTTTCTTTTAAACAGAAATACTTTTCTCATGGACACATTTATTGCAATGCCACTTTGCTGTTTTTGTGTCAACATTAAGAGACTGTGAATGAAAGTCAACACTTCCTGCAGTCGTTTCACATTGAAAACAAACAAGGAGGGAGGGACAGTGAGCTTTGGGAAACTGGAAGGATTTTAATGTGAGATATAGTTCAAGGGGGTTAAGTTTTCTTGACATCAACAGTGAAGGAAAATAATGCAAAGAGGAACATTATTTTAAACAATAAAAAAGCCAGCATGACAGTGTTGTTTTATGTACTGATGGAATTAGCTTTGTACAGGTGACTTTATCCTGAATAACATGTCCATCACGTCCATCACGTCTATCATGTCTCTATGAGTTATGTTTTTTTTTTCATCCTGCAAGCCAAGGACATTGTGTCAGGTGTATTTTCAAATGGCAAATGGCATTACTAAAACCAGTGCATTTTAGAGGTAATGTTAAAGAGTGTGTGCATCTCATCTCGGGGGTGATTCAGAGCGATATGATCCATGGCGGTTAATTGTCTGATTGATTAATTGATAAACATTAATGACACAGAAGATTTATGTGCACACTGAAGGACAGGGGATATCGACTTTGTGATGTAATTGTAATACAAATCCACACAGCGTGGGACAAAGCATCTAATCAAATGACTCTGTCACCTTTCAGTTTAGCTTGCAACCTCACGTCCTCTACAAAATGTAGATACATGTACTAGCCTGTATTATCTGTTATTAATAGGAATTTTTTTTATTATCAGATCTTCATTGTATTTTCACTCAGACTTCAAAGTGTTGTGAGTGGCTTCAAAGCGCTCGCAAAGCACAGACTTCAAAGATGAGTCTGGCAATTGCTGAGTCAATCAAGAGTGTGTGTCAAAATATGCTAAACAAAGTAGCACGTCAAACACGGGGTGCCTTCAAAAATCAGACTGCAGAGGCCAGTTCTGATATTTCAGACTGGATTGCTAAATGCTGAAAACTACATTAAGCAACTGCGCAAATAACAGCTCTATAATTATTATTATAAGGTCAACTTTCAGTGATAGTGTAAATATCAATGCATCAATTGAAAATAAATTACATGTGCATGAAAAAAAAATGCCACTGGCACACCAGCCGTCTTTATCTTTTTAAACTGACACATACAGAAAAGGTTGCAGGCTGCTGTCTAACAATATTCAAGGAGCATTGTGTACAAAAAGCCATTACAAACCTGCAGTATAACAGTACACTGTAAGCCAGTACATACCAGTTGCACATACCAGTTGAAATTTATGAACTGTTGTGCATGTTTTTATTACCATAATACATTACTGTTTTGATGGCAATATGTAAACCTACATGCAGCATGACGCTGGGGTCCTCTTTCCTCTAGAATTTATCTTCATGACCTCCAACAGAGGCAGAAAATGAATTTGACAGAGAAGAGCTGGAGATGTAATGAAACTCAGACATTTATAAGGCACCTTTTTTTTTTCAAATATTTACTTGAACAAAAAACACTCTATAGCTAGATGACAATTATGCACACTCGCTGGGACATCCAAAAGCATTTCACAGTTCAGAAATCTGTGATATGAGCTTCACAGTATGTTTTGGAATATATTCATAATGTTTTAAACTGAAACAAAGTTTTGTTACGGGAGTTACAGTCACTTGCCACTTCATGTTACTTCATTTCATTCTGCCTGGAGCTGCAAAATATGCTCAAAGTCACTAAGGAGATTGCATCCATCCATAGCTGTTATTCTCTTCTGGAGTAAAACCATAACTGTAAAAGTAAACTACTATTCTCACCTGCTGTTAGTGAGAACTTGTGCTGTTTCTGTGTGCTGAGAACACGGGAGTCAACACAATACAGCTTTGTTCTTTGTTGACACCTGCATGGAAACACCTGTGATCTCAGGTCAGCACAGATACGGACAATCTTTAACAGAAACTCTGACTGAGAGAAGTAAAGCGCTCTTCCCGTCTTGTTAGAGCTCACAGCTTTTTGACTGAGGTGAACCTGCCCTTCTGCTATTGCCTAGCAACCAACTCAAAGACTCACAGCAATATGGTCATTTTTGCCTTTGTGTGGCTCTGATAAAAGTACTTCAAGCCAAGCAACACTGCAGTGTGGCCCATATTAACGAATACTAATACTGCCGACCAATGAAAGACAAGACCTTGTCTTCCTGAATGCAGTTCCTTCTATGCAGCTGAGTGAGGGATCTGCAGGACTCTCTCTGACTGTCTGCCGCCCACACTCTGCTGTCAAAATCACTGCACTACCATCGGCCAAACAGGTGGATCCCAGATGGATGCATAAGGACTCCAGACAGACCACAGATTTTGCCCTGTTGTCATCTGTTACCACCAGCTCAAAAGCTACAGTAGCACATATTTTTGCATGTATGTAATAAGTCACTGAAAGTTAATCTACTGTAAGACTGCCTTCACTTTTTTGGGAACTTCTTTTAGCTATGCTGAATACTTTTATTGATTATTGCTGTTGCTGTCGTTTTTATTATGATCTAGGATTTTCACTCAGTAGGTGGGTTTCCATCCAGCTGTTTTTGTTCATTCATTAAAATTTTATTTTTGCATGCAAAAAACGGAAACATCACAAAATAAAACTTTAAAAAAAGGCTCAAAATATTGCAAAACATTTTTTATGATAAAATGCAACAAAGTGCAATGGAAGCAGACTTTGTGAGGAAAAATCATTACGTACATGAAGCATGTTACTTAAACATCCACTGAAGCTTCAGCACCGCTGAAGAGATGGAAAATAGTGGCATATGAGAACACTGGGTTTGTGAGGAGCAATGAAGAGAAATTATCATTAATGACAAAAAACTACAAACAAGATATTGTAAATGCCATGTTTTCATCATCTTCTCTACATTGTTTTTCACCTTTTGAGGTTAATTATGCCACCTCCTTATGCCTCTTCTTCTGCAGTGGTTTAAAGCAACTGTAATATTTGTATGACGGTAGCTGGATGGAACCCTATCTAGTTTCTCACAACATAAAATGTGAAATCAAATAAAAATCATTAAATCAGATCATTTATGAAGGTCCATGTCCATTATCAAAAAACCCCTCTGAAGATTTTTGACGACAAATTCCCATTATACCTGCAATTTCATCCACTGATGTTCTTTTGCTTGGCCACCAGTATTGCTGCTTGCAGCTGTATATTTCACATTAAAATAATTTATGTTCGGTTCATAATGGCTCACACATTATCTTTAGTCTCTAAAGTGCCAGCGTTATTTTTTATGCTTTTATGTTCAAGGGCATAAAATGTAAAAGGTAATGACTGTGTGCATTCTATTTGTCCCAGTGAAAAACAGTTCAATAGAAAACATGTTATGATGAATTACATGAGTCTTTGTTTGTGGCTGGACATTGATCAGCTTTTGTAACAGCCCCATTAATTGTAATTCCTCTTCACTAACAACTGCAGAGAATTATAGGCAGAGCTTACATTAATGCCTGCATAGACCAGCAGTTGACCTCAGCTGCCTGAAAGTTACTGCATGTTCTACGCCCTCACATGTTTACATGCCATTAATTACCAGATTATCAATGTCTATGAGTGTATGCACACATCTGTTTATCTGTCTTGATGTGATGTTTTGGAGGGCCAAAAGAAGAGACAATTAAGTCATCAAGAGCTTCCTCCCACAATGTCAGTCTTATATCTTTTCGAAATTGATGTATGGTGGTTAGAGGAAGTTTTAAGTTTGTGAAGATTTGGAGAGACAGGATTACTCAAACATCTTTCAACTGCGTGGGCCCTGCTTGTTAATCATTTGTCTCCATCTTTTTGCCTCCCTCATGTCAGTCCTTTCTGCCAGTAATGCAAGGTTGAGAAGCCATTTAATTATTACTTGCCACTCGTTTCTTTCTGTCTCCTTCCCTCACTGTCCCCTCATATTTGGCGAGTACCCTCCCCTCTCATTACTGTCATCACAGTAGTCTCATTGCTCAAAGACGACGAGCATATGGGTGTCAACAAGTGACAACAACTATCAGTTCAATTTACCATTTGGAAAATTAAAACAAATGAATCCAGGTTTTAAATTCAAATTCAATCAATAAGTCATACACAAAGCAGCCAGGTCCAATAATCGGTACTTTTTATGAATTTAACTAGGTTTTATTATTATTATTATTATTATTATTATTATTGTTGTTGTTACTGTTGTGTTGTAAGTTGACATGACTAGTGTTTTATATTAATAAATCAACAAATAAATACATTTTGCTATTAAAAGATGTAAACAGAAGTGAGACAAATCACTTCCATTAACCGCATATTGAGAAGTATAGTGGTTTCTTGTATATAAAACTGACTGCTAGATACAGACGAACCAGTGTCTTTAAGTTACAAAAAAATAACATTTAGATGTCTGGTTCCTTTAAAACAGATCCTCTAAATCCTACAAAATCAGCAATTGCAGTAATTTGTTAATGTTTGTTTATTAGGAAGAAAGATCTTAATAAAGATTACAGGCTTGAAAATGGGTTTTAGGCGAGAACCAGAAGACAGAAGCAGAGCGCTATCACTACACGCTGCCCTGTTCCATTATAAAAGCCCAGTCAGATGGTGATCTGTTTGCTTATATTTTTGTCCAACTTGATAAACCTGAGAGGGTTTGTTTGGTTGTGCTTCCGCCCGTTCAGGCATTCTTCCTCAGTATCTGAGCCAGTAGTAAAGATAACTATTGAGCTCAGCTAATTGAAGTTTGGGGGTGGCAGATATCGCTGGATACATGATACATTGTTGCTCCTGGGACCCAAAAAAAAAACAAAAATCACTTCACTGACTTCTTAGCCTCACTGATAGTTTGGTTTTGGTTGGTTTAAGATCCACTCAACTTACTAGCAGAGCTCTCAGACAGACAGATGCTTTGTGAATTTGAACTTCATGAGATGAAATTACATACACTTTTGTTTTGTTCCAGCATGTGACACCTGTGTTTGAGACCTGTTGCAACGGATGCTGCAATTGTGAGACTGAAAAGCTAAAATTGTGAGACCACAGAGCTAAAGGTGACACCCCAAATGATGAACATGCATCTCTCTATTCCCTGCAAATGAAACCCTTTTTCTGTTACCATAATTGGCAGAAATGAAATTGAAATTGTCACTGGAGTAACACGATGCGAGCATTAGCAAACCTATTTAGTTAAATACAAATATGATATCGGTGTGAAAAAAATTGTTACATGTTTTCTTTGCTGTTGTTGTGTGTGCGTGCCTGTAGAAACCTATGTTGAATGTTATCACAGACCTTTGCTGAATGTATAAACACAGAAGGGATATCTTCTTATATGTCTGCCAGGCAGAGAACCTGAGTCTCAGCAGGCATGTCCATCACAGCTCTTGTCAGAATCAGTGCAGTAGCTGCCCTTTCTCAATCCCCCACAGGTGTGCTATGATTCAATGGCCTTCCTCTTAAAGCTGTGCAGCATACTGGCAAACCTGATACACATGGTGTAGTCAGAGTCACAGAGTCACCTTAATCTGTATGCATTGAAGCATCTTACTGTAGTTCTTCCCAGATAAATGCCAGATTGTCGGAAGGAGTCTGTTTATGGCAACTGATTCTGAGAGACAGACACAGTGAGAAGGACTGGTCAAAAGGAATGCTCCAGTGGATGTGGATGCCAGAGCTACCTGAATTTCCAGTTGTGTATTTATGGAAGTAAATTTCTTCAATACCTTGAAGAAATAACTGTTTTTTTTTTTTTTTACCTCTATCACAAGGAAATACAGGACAGACCTTCCAGGCTTTGGCCTTTAATGCACTGAAATATGTAAATCCCTGTATCTGCATGTTTTCTGGGCTAACAGAAGCATAAACATACGCCTAATTTCAAGCAATAATTGGTGGCTCCATTTCTTGGTTGACAACAAGATGTGATTGCACCTGTTTAATAGGTAATGAGATGAATGCTGGAGAACGGGAAGGGGCTGATTTGAAAAGTCTTCCTTTAAGCACTCTTCATCTCTAATATGGTACAGACAGTATGAGGACAAAAGCTGATGACTAATGTCAAAGGACCCGCAACACTGATGGCCATCAGACACCACTTGAATCCTCCGGGTAGATTCCATTAAGCATCATATTTCACAGGCAGATAAAGGAAATAATTAGGACTTTGGTCTTTGCCTACTTAACCGTTGGATCCGCTGAGCCAGTTTTGCCAGTTTTTCCAGGGATGTGGAAAATACTTCCAGAAGAAAAATAATTGTATTGAAAGGAATAATGCAGGTAATCCACTAACATAATGATTTAGGAGTCACCCAGGACAACCCTTGAACAATGTCTTTACTTAAGCCTTTGATTACCTGGCAATTAGATTAATGACTTCTTGACTCATGTATAAAACATTCAACCTTGATGAAATTAAAACACATAAGTTTTAAATGAGTTCACAATGAGCTACTGTGGACATGTGAAAGTCGTATAGGTACTGAGACTCCTCAGAGTAAAATATGAGACACACTTTTGAAACTGAATGTGAGTAATAAAAAATAATCAGTGGCGTCTTATGGTTTCTATACTGACCAGACAAGCCCCTTCATTCAAGTAATGGAACCCCAACTCCCATGTTTCATGCAGCTTATGATCCACACCTGTAATGTACAGTGGCAACCATGGTCTCATATTTCATGTAATCAGCACTCTCTTGTGTGTCTCTTAACTGTTATGAGCCTGTGGCCTGTTGCCACCTGCTCAATATGGCTGACCGTCTGAGCGATTGGCCCATTCATTCCTCCGATGTGCATCGATTTTGTCCTGACATAGCTGCAAGCTCTTGTCTTGGAGCCCTAATTTGGACATATGTCTTTTATAGTTCTCTCCCAAGTCACATTTCTGAATGGATGGGATCCATAATAGTAACATTTCAATGCTACTTACTTTAAGGGACACCTACTCGGATATGGAACCTCCCAACATTTGGGGGACTGCATAGGAATGTGTGTTACCACAACGTACCAGTGAGGAATGCCACTGAATTGCTAATCCATTTTGACCCAGATTTTCATTTCACAGTTGTAAAAACCCATAATTATATCAATGTGATTATCTACAAAAACACATTAAGGTTCACATTACATAAGAACACTTGGATGAAAGTGAGGGACAAAAGGCGTTTCCACATGCTTTAATTCTGGGAATTAATTAGTGTGAGAAGGGCAAGCCACAGGTAACTGAGACTCAATATCTTGTGACTTTGTTTTATTTGTTGGTAATCGACCACCAGTCCTAACGAGTTTAAAACTGTAATGACTCAGGCCTTGCAAATAAAGTTCTTTGCCAAGATCTGCTCGTAAGAAGGAGGATGTCGGAGAAGAATTACCAAGACAGCCGTGAGCCACAACTGTGGAAATGACAGCTGTTTACCAAAATACACAGGTGTGCCTTGCTACAAAGAACACATATTACTGAGGTGGTTCGAGATGCAATCAACACTGGGACTGCAAACTTCTGGAGAACCTTCATGAAGAGGTAAAATAGGCCTTTTACAGCTGTATGTGCTCGGCAGTAAACGAGCAAGTCTTTTCCATTAGCATGGACCAGCATCTCTATGGAACATTTCCTGTAATTAAGAAGACTTAAGGTCTTCACAGTGAAGTGGCTACTTCAAGTGCACTTTCCTTCTTTTGACTGAGAGAAAAACTACAACAAAACAATGTATTCAATGTGCTCAGCAAAGAAAATTATCTTTCCTAATTATTTGGAATAAAAATTCAATTGAACCAAAAAATTATTTCAGAATCTAACTATTACATTTAGACCTAACTAAGATTCCAGTGGCCAAGGACATTCAGGACAGGTATAATGAAGCTGAGTCCAAAAATGAAAAGAATATAAAACAATGCTGACTTTTATCAATGTCATCAGAGCCAACTCTGTCCTCCCAGGGGGCCTAAACAATCTCCTGCTATCTGTCATGGGTTTGACAACATTTGAAATGCCACTTTGACATGGCCCTTGGGTAATGTGAGAAAATTATGCAACTAGCGTGGTGTACATACACAAGGCATCATTGAAATAAGCATGCAGGATCAGAGCATTTGATGCCAGGTGTGGAACCAAACACACTGATCTGCTGGAAATGGATGAAGATCTGTGTCCTACAACAGTTCAGCCACTTGGCGAAAGTATGTTAGGGAAGACGGACAACCAGAAAATGACAACAATTCATTCTGACGGTGTTATCCCACTTAGGGTTTGATGGCCATGTTGGGCCAGGGGTGACATGGGTACCTGTAGATTACTAAATGGGCCTATCGCACACAGGTCGTTATTCCTCTCTCTTGTTGGACAGTCAAACTACACAGTAGGAAACACAAGGAGACACAAACAACCACACAGAGATGCATAACAACCACAAAGAGATGAAAAATTACCACTAAGACACCCACCCAAGACGACCACAAACAGTCAGAGAGAGATGCAAAAAGACAACACAGAAACACAAAATGATGACAAATGACACGGACAGGGTCGGAAGAATTTTCACAAGTCCGTGTCCAGGAGCACAGTGTCTCACAATCTGTCCATGGCTTTAGGCTACATGTTACAAATAGCAGTTGTTAATTAATATAGTTTTGAATTAGAATATTTAAATGTATTTATTTTACTTTCATTTATTTCAGTGAATAAACAATATAACTATTGAAGAGGTAAAGTTTTTTTTACTTACTAGAACCAGGCTTTAAATATTTGTCTTAACGTATTTTTACTCATTTTACAATTGGGCCCCCCCCCTTTTTAAATCTGTGCCTCAGTCTGCCCCCTCATTCAGACTTTCCTAAATCCACCCCTGACTCCACAGAAATGAGTGAGCAAGCCTATAGAGTCTGTTAGAGTGCTCTGCTCATTGAACTGTGGTTAACATGCATAACCTTCACTATTCAACCTAATTAAGCCCAGTCCAGTGTGCTGTTTGATAAAGGGGTGTGAAAGTATAGCACTTCTCATAGGGACCTGACACACTGCTCATTTTGAGGAAAAAAAAAGTCAAGAAAATCTTCTTTTTCGCACGGTGAATGAAAGTAATTAAAAACTCGGTGGATCTAGTTCACTCATGTGAAACTGATTTACATTTCAAGAACAAGTATATTTAACCATTTCACAGATTCCTTGTTACAAGAAATAGTTGTGGTGGAATCAGAAACTACTGTGTATGAGAACATATACATATACAGAGGGTGGAAATAATAGTATGAACACCTGCACAGTCTATAGTAACACAGTTTAATCCAAGAGCAAACAACTTTAAATATAATGCACTGAAATTGTACAACATCACAGACTCAAGAATTATTGTTATCATTATTATTATTCACTGGCAAGTTATTATATGCTTTACAAAGGAAGCATTTATTTAAAAGCTATTGAATCACATGATTCTTGTTGAACCCCTCTACTTATTACGACACACATATGGTAGTTCCTCAAAAACCGAGAGGTGAGTATTGTGTTTAAATCTTTGGCACAGCCACATCCAAACATCTGCTTAAATCACAATAATTTGTGTTATTATTGTGCACTGCTCAAAAATAGTGCATAAAATAGGGCTAAACAGAATGATTTTAAATCATTCCTCCGTACAACAAAAAGTTAGATCTGTTTAACTGATTGAACCATGACATATAGACCAAAACCTTGGCTTTGCAAATCAAATGACTGTGTGAGTCAGTCGACAGCCTTTCTGTGATCTGCCTGTCTGGAGTTTCAAAGGTATGCACACCAAGTAGCCAAAATCAGCTTGATTCATAAATGAATTTGTCACTGGACAAAATTAACATCAGTTGATATTCTATTTAAATTTCAGTGGTTAAATGTTGCTAGCTAATTTGTGAGGTTAAATTGCCTCTCAAAGCTAATTAAGACACTTTTTTAAAAGAAGAACTGAAGTGTCAGTAAAAGCTGAGTTTGGCTCTTCCTTTCCATGAGTGGATCAAGAGCAGAGTTCTTACTATATGTGGGTCCTTAAGATGTGAATATAAATTAGCTACAGCTTGACCAATTGATTTCCTTGTTAATGTGAAGTACCATTTTATTCTGAAAATCCTGAGCAGCTGCCTGAGCAACACAGACACACAGACAGGTGAGCTGCAGGCTCTCAGGTGGGTTCTGCTCTAGCCATAAGTCCAGGAGCTGAATGAAAGATAATACAAGGAGGAGTTTTTAGATATGATTTACTGATGAGATTGAGCATCGCTGTGGCTCTGTCATGAAACTAGAGTTGCGTCAGTTGGTTGGTCTGTCTGTGGGTCAGTCAGTCCACCACTTTGGTCTAGATTTAAATATCTTTCATCAAGATGAATTAGCACACATTTTAGTACAGGCATCTGATAGGGCATTTATGCATATTTGTGTTTTTTATGTGTGGTATCTGCACTATATTTACAAATATCAATTTAATGCACTTCTGATTTGAGTAAAAGGAGAGCAGCTGTGGATATATTGAGCCATGTGCTTGTGCTGCTTTCTTCAGTTCAGGCAGTTACCCAGGAAATATCAGTAAAGCCACTGAAGACCAGTCAAATCACTGTTTGTTTCCTGTATTCTTTCAGAATAAATCCCCTCATGCTTTTTTTTTTAATGCTCATCCTGAGTTTACCTTGATTTGTAGGTGCAACATTACTTCTGATACTTCTGATTATAAGACACATAAATCACCTGAAGTTCTCTTATCTTATAGATAAGTGGTATATTGTAATGCACATGACAAATCACTTGACTGACAGCATTTATAAATAATTTATTGTGGCTCTACAGTATCAGAAAAGAAGAAATAATTTGATTAATAATATATGTCTTAGTTAAATCACTTGAACACTAATGACTTCTTCAGATCATCTGTATTGAGTACTTCCTTTAAGAGCCCTTTGCTAATAGCATTATGTTATTAATTTTTCACACTTTATTGAAAACCTTTTAGGAAGTGACTGAATGCACAGAGGGGTGGTCACAGCAGACAGGGAAATTCTCCCCGGGGATCCATGTTTGTTGGATAAGTGGTATTACACTGTGTCAGCATCAGTCAGTTATTATTGACTCAGTTAGAATTATACTTTCCAGTTGTTTAATATTCCTATTAATATTCATTTTGGTCTGTTAAACACAAATGATAGATATAATATTAACTCTAGTTAAAGTTCACAGGTACTTTCCTTCATAATGTCTAATCAAAGAAAGTGATTTTGATTGAATTGTACATTCACTGGGATTTGGGACTGGGTCAGTTTGAAGTATTTCCTGTTTTATTTTGGTGTCCTGACTTCTCCATCTCATTTCAGATCTCCACTTCCTGCTCCTGTGAGTTTCCTGTCTTGTCTCCTCCATCCTGGTGTCTTGCACCTGTATCTCATTGTGTCCCCTCTCTTCGTGTATGCAATCTCTGTGCTCCTTTCCTTCTGTGCCAGTTTGTCTTTGTTCCTTGTGACAACTGTTTCGATCTTTGTACTAGTGTTTAATTCCCTTGTGTGTGACCAGTTTCTAGTTTTCGAGTTTGCGAGTTTTGAGTCCTTGCCTTGTGTGTCAGTCATTGCAACCCTTTTGTTCATTCACACTGAGATGTAATCCTATCCACTAAACCTCTCCCCATGGCCTCCCCACTCTCCTCTTCGATTCAATTGACTGCATGATGGGTGGTAACAGTAAACTGCTAATTCACAGCGGGGATTTGGGTTTCAGGGCTTAATTGGTATTAATAGTGATAAGAGTTTGAATGTTATCCCTCTCATCTGTGGAAAAAAAAAGGCTCTAGATATAGTGAATTTTATCTTACGGTCCCTCATAAGATCGTGGTTTCGTTTGTGTTGTGGTATTAATTTCAAGTCTTCACATGTAGATTCTACACCCACAACTTCCTGTGCTCAGAACATAAAACATCCTTGAATTCTGTTTGAAATTTTATTTTTCATCATAATTTTCACTTGTTGTACAGACACTGAGGACTGTTTTTGGCACATTCCTGCATCTCGGACAGATGCTGTTTTTCACCGCTGACTTACTGCATGAGGGGGTGGAGGCAGGAAAGAGAGAGGAAGGTGACTCAGAGCAAAGAATTCAGCTATTTTTAAAAAAAAAAAGAGTCAGACAGGGATTCTCTCTGATTGGGCAAGCTCTTGTGGTCAGAGTAAATCTATCAGTGTTGTTCCAGCAAATTAATCAATTAATCATCAACAGAGCAGTCTGATTGAGACTAGGGCAAAGGTTAAATCAGTACTAAGGTCTGTGGGAGAAGACGTGTTATTGTTTTTCTTTCACTAATCCACTATGTGACCCTTCGCTCATGCTTCATTCCACCTACATCCCTCCCTCTCGCTTTCTCAGTGCTCGGAGGAGCAGCAGCTCCTCCAATATTTACCAGAAAAAGGAAGATTTCTCTGCCTTGTCCTGATGATGTAGTCGTGTCTGTACCCTGAGTGTGGCTAGAATTTTAATGTGATTTTAATACAGGTTAGCACGACATACTGTGTAGATTCATGAGCATCTGCTGTCAAGTGGTACATTTGATGATAAAATAAACTGCATTAACCCTGATGTGTTGAGTGTCTTTTCTGGACCTATTTACTCATCCTCCACGAAACATCCTAAACAATTCCACAGTGCAATGCTCTGTATGCCAACTGTGCAAACTGAGAGCAGCTTGTTTGCTTGTTTGTTTGTTGGTCTGCATGTATCTTGTAACTAGTCCCTTGGCGTATTTGTTTGTATGTTCTTGTATGTTCTTGTATGCTTCTGTGTTTCTCACAAGCTGCTCATAACGTATTGCCCCGTGGGATTAATAAAGTTGTTTTGAGCTGAGTTTGATTTTTATAGATGTGAAAATTACAGTTGTGTGACTCTACAGCTGTCAGTGATGTATGTATGAAATACCAATTTGTACAAATAGAAATGTGTGTGCATGTATGCCAGATATAAACAGCATAGAAAACAGCATATATAGCAACAACAATCAGTTATAATACATCTTGCATTACTTGTTCAGGCCAACTCATCTAAAATTGTCATTCAGAAGTTAAAGGAATGGGTTGATATTTTGGGAAACATGCACACTGGCATTCTTGCCAAGAGTTATTTGAGAAGTTGTAAGGAGAAGTGGAGGTTTTTGGAAAGTTACGTGCTGGAAATATTTCTTGGCTGGGCAAGTGACTTCCTTCTCAACCTCACAGTGACAGCAAGATTCCAAGAAGCCGCTGTGCCTGGAGAGAAATAGTTCCAGCACTCCCTGTTAAAACCACATCCCTTCTGTTTTATGTTTTGGTTTGTGTATAATAGGTTCCCCTTTCTTTCAGTCTTTCTGCTAAGCAAAGCTGGCTGTACCTCTATACTTACTGAACAAAAACTCTCGGCAAGAAAGCTAGTAAGCATATTGTCCCAAAAATAATACATTCTTCTGTTGTGTCATTTAATTTGTGCAAAAAATGTGTTTGTTACTTGATATATTTCTAAAACTAATGAATATTACTATTAGGTCCAGAGCCATAATTACTATTGTGAACATTAAGGTTGTGTCTTGGTATGTTTTCAGGATTTCAGCATCATGAAAGGCAGTTTTTATAAATAATAGCATGGTGGGTATTTTAGGGTTATTTGTTAAACTCAACAGTGTCAATTTTAATTCACAATCACAAGAACCAGGGGCCAAAGCAAATAATTTGTGCAGCGACTACAACAACGTATTTATATACATTGTGGAGAAAACAGTTAAGATGAATTTTACAAATCTGGTGTGTCTGGGTGTCAAGATTAATAACCTCTTAATCATATCACTCCTCTGGAACCTTTTAAACAACGTCAAATGGCTCAGTAAATAAAGAGAGTATGAAAATGTCAGAGATGCTCATGGCAAATATACAGCACAACATATTTGCAACCAAATGCAGCCTTTTACTACGTACACTACCTGTAGTCAGTTGTAAAGCTTTGGCTCCCTTCAGTCCATATGAATTATTGCCCTGTTATGTTTTTGCATTCCTTAATGTTTCAAAGTCATTATCAGTCATTATCTGCTCAGGGATAATTTTGCTGTATGACAGTGATTATCACAAATTACTTGTTCGTATTGATTTGTGTATTCATTTTTAATGTGACAGCAGACAACATGTGATAAATACAGAATGAGCAAATTATAAGCACTCCTGCAAAAAGATGCAGATTTCCATCAAGGCACACACACACTCACACACACACACACATACTCGCAAGACAAATGAGGATATCCAAACACAACATTCATCACTGCTGCGTCCTTTATGCCCTGTCAATGTTTCAGCGCAAGAATTTTAATCAATACTTTGCTCATGCCATAAAGTCTTGTACCAAATATATCAACAGAAGAAAAAAGGCTCAGCAGAGACAGATTTTGTGTGTGGGAGTCACTGAGTTTTGTGATTTCTACAAACAGGTCAGAGTCCACTAGCAAGCCATTCTTTTTATAATTATTCTCAACCAGGCATCCTACTCTGCTCCCCCATGTCATTTCTATACAACCATGAGCCTGCCGCTCAATTTCCAGCTTTTACTTGACAATGGAATGATTTTTTTTCTCACTTCTTGTTTCCTCCCAACACCCACACGGAGGTAATTTCCTTTTGGTCCGAGCTACTGACACAAGGCAAGCTTTGCGAAAACAAAACCAGTGGTAGGGCCCGATTACAAACTGAAAGCACCCCTCTCTGTCATCCAAGTGACACCTTGGGGGAAGGTTGTTGAGATGAAGAAGAGGCAGCCCCTTGTGTCTCATAGTGACAGCACCCATGACCCATGACTGTCTGTGACATTTAGGTCTCTGGTTCCCCTAGGTAGATCATTTCCAGCCAGCCGGGGGTCAGCCTCGGGGCACATTTGTCTAGCTCCACTGGCCAGTTGCTTCGACAAGCACTTGGCTTTGGAGCAAAGCAATGAATTTGGTGTTTCAGTTCCCTTTAGAGCCTATCAGTCAGTTAGGCATTTTTCACATTTCACACTCAAGGATACCAAATCGAATCTGTTACAACTTGTTGTAAAAAGAAATAGTAGATATTCTACAGTCATAGAAGATTATTACACACCTTAGGCTCAGATAGTGGCCACAATTTTAATGCAGATTTCAAGCATTAAGGTTTTTTGCAGGCTGTTGTGCAGCCCAGAATGTTCTCACCCAGGCAAACCCTCCTGCAGTTAGATGCATTTATTTTAGATGCATACAATATCTAGTCTTAGATATTTCCTCTTGATTTCACATGCTTGAGATTTTTGCTGTTGATAGGCAAGAGAAAACAAAAGTAAAAATCAGTCAACCACCATCATCTATTTTCAGTTTCAAAACATGAAATTGGAGTTCTCTTAGGACATTCTCCTTTTTGAAATCAGTTCTCTTTGCAAGTGGTTCGGCTCATAAGACGATGATGCAACACCTTCAGAGTCTCCCGCTGAGAAACAAATAAAGCAATTGTCATCGTTTATGCCCTGTCAGTGTGTCTGTTAAATGGGACACAACAGCCTGGGATGGGGGAGGGGGGTGTCAAAGCTCTTTGTCTTTACTAATGTGAGCAAGTACTCAGTGGGACTGTTTGAATTGAAGACGGTGATGAGGGTTTTGTTGCACACTAAACGGTGCTTGTTTTGGAGCATCTAGGTATAAATCAGAGGGATTCAGACAGTAACAACATATGAAATGAGTTCATTAAAGACTGCATCTGAATGGGCTGACTGAGTGATGAAATGCTCTGCACTGAGACATCTTAATTGGTTCATTCATGTTTGAATTGATGTTCTAATTCAAGTTATATTAAAGTTAGCATGAAACAAGACTTAACACACAGAGTAAGGATGTAGCATTACAAAACACAAAACTGCTGAGTGGTGATAAGCGATAACAGATAAGACAACAAAATTAGCAAAAACAATTGATCTCAAATCCTACACTTCATTTTTTTTTTCTTTTTAAAAAGGACATAAAATATCTTGTTACATGATGATCCCAGAGCTACAGGGTCTTTATTCACCCAATAATATCTTGGGCTTGTCTGGCCTCTGCTTCAGTGCCTCCCTCCTCGGGGGAATTTCATACTGGCTGGAGCCCTGGCTGTAATGAGGTGGTAGCAGTATCTGCAGAAGAGAAATACCATGAACCTGCAGAGTGTGGTCTAATAAAACACCCTAAAAGATCTTGGCCTGGGTAAACAGGAGCAGGCTGTTAACTGCTTGACTGACCAACACATTATGTCACATTTGATGGATATACTCAAACAGGAAGACACGGAAAAAATATTTATAACTTGTCTGCAGTGTTTCGCTCAACTCGCCCCTCTTACCTTTTACTTTGTTTTCATGCTACAGTATGTGCTGACACCCTCGACGCCAAAAGAAGTTTGCCAGAAGAAAACAGAGGTTATTAGGCTATTTGAATTGAAGGCTTGTTGTTCCCAGTCAATCAGCGACAGTTTTTCAGTGCCATTGTAGAATTGTGTAAGCTATAAACTAAATCTTGTTTAGAGTTTATTATAGCAGGAATAAGGGGTGAATATATTAGTTCTGTGGGATTTTTGGAGTTTGGTTTAACATTAAACTTGAAACAAGGAGTAAACTGTTCCTGTTGTGCTGCAGCCCACTTAGCTTAAGCTGTTAAAGGTAAAGGTTTAACACACATTATTCAACAGATTTATCTTTGATGCAGCATGTTTCAAATGTTGTTAGATGCCCATGCCGTCTTACTACCTTTGTTTCGTCTGTCTGCTCCACAGAATATTCACCAGTCAGTGCTATAGAAGGCTTCAGTGCAGAGGAAGATTTGTTTGTTTTTAGCTCTGCATAGCACGAGTGGGTGGTGGGTTGATGGCTGCACAGTGCTTGTGTGAGGATAGCACGAGCCACTGAAGGGCAACAGCAGAAATTTTCAAAATTTACCAAAGAATAAGAGCAAGAGAGAGTATTACTGCTTGTAAACTATATGTGTAAACACCCCAGTGGATTTGAACTAACACTACTTTTTTTAACGTGTGTAAACACTGTACATGCATATTTACATCAGTCATAGTTTTTCCACAATTTATCCAAGAAGTTGTTGAGTGTTACCTGGGATGTGTTTGAGCGATTTCCATGAACCAATGTTAATATTATGTTAATGTTGTAGTCTAAAACTGTATCTGTACATATTTTCAGTGGTGATAATTGTGAGATACTTTTGGATCATCTTCAGTCAGTTCGTCACATTAAAAATAAAAGAAACAAGGAATAAAATGTTGTTCAGTGCGTTTGCCGAAGTGTGGACAAATGCGACAAATAGATGTATGAGAATTTGAGATTGAGTGGGGATATGGAAAATGAGTTCCACATACCTGGGTTCTAATTTAATACATTTCAAATTTGGCTACAGTGCATTATACATACATAGTACATTATACAGAATATACTCATTGCCCATGTGTACCATGTGTGATAAATGTTTTGCCAATGTTTTGCTGATAAATGTTACCTATACATTACCAATATACTAACATTTTCCTTTCCCCTCTTTCAGCATATTGAGGAACAAATTGATATTCTCTTCTTACAGTCTGCACATGATTCCCCACAAAAACGGGGCAAAAAACATGTTTTTTTTATAATTTTATGACTACGAGATTATGAATTGTCTCAAGCATCCAGGTCCTTGAGCCAACACTTTCTTCAACTCAGCTCAGTGTTTGTATCCTGGGACCCAGGAACAGTTTGTCTCTTTTTCATGCCTCTTTACAAACTCTTTTGTGAACACTTTCACGTGCCTTTTGATGAACTGCAAAAAGGCTATTACATGGCTGCTTACCGAACTTGCACTGCAGCTGGTACTCTTAACACGTAAGTAATTTACATACTATGGTCTCATTGATTTACACCAGTTATGCTCTGGGAATATATATATACTGAGAATAATATAATATATACTCTGAGAATTACATGTAAATTAAAAGAGAAAAAAATCATCAGTGTAATTCAGCTCTTTATGAATGATTACTTTTTTTCTGTTTCAGGAATCAGTGCAGTACAGTGTAAAGTAATATGATGTACAAGAGAGCAGCATACAAAGACATTATTTCCCTGTGGTGTATATATAAGGAGCATTTAGAGGCCTTATGTTTTATCAGCCTGCCACTGGCCCTTTGGCCTGACTTCTCGTATCACTGATAAGACCTTCCTGTTTGTACTCCATCTTCTAAAAAAATCAATACTGAAAATGAAAGGAAAATGCCTCCAGCAGAGCCACCTTTGGCATGTCTTTTCATGTTGTCACATATGGTGAAGCAGAAAACAGATCTGTTGTAAGGGAGAAAAAAAAAAAGAATTGCACATTATTGAATGGACTTATAATTGCATTTCCTCTCTCTCTCTGTCTCTCCCTCTCTCAGGAGGACAGACCCCAGGCGCATGGTGAAGTTGCTTGCTTAAGTTCTGTAGATTCCTCGGGGAGTCTGTGTCTTTATAATAGACCATCAGCCACAGCTTTAGGGCATGGGCTATCAGCAATCAGCCCTGCTGAATCACATTTTAGCTAAGGAAAATGGGACTTATCGACATACTGTATGCTGCTGAGAAAGCAAATGTACTTAAACTGTCAATGACTAGTAGAAGTCTTGATTACAGAGGAGCGTGCCTTGCAACAAAGCCTGCAAACATAGTGATTGCAATGAAAGCAGTAACTGGCTGCACAGACACTATCTTTTACTATTGAGTGGCTCTTTTTTGTCAACCCAAAGGATCAGCATGGAAATATCTCACCAACATCTATCACTTGCACAAGGCAGGTCTGCTTCTCGATGATGACAGTGGACAGTATCCAGTAACCATAACAGCAAAGGCCAGAACGCAATGAGAGTGAGTTTTAAATGCTGCTGACAGATGATGTGAAGCCTAAAGGAAGACAATAGAGTAATCTTATCACACATAACGCAATTAACTGTTGCAACTGCACATGGCAGTCATGTGACTTATTTTTAGGCTTTTTTTTGTTGTTGTTGTTGAGTGGATGGCTCTAAGTGGCTTTATGCTGCCTGCTTAAAACCCATTTGGGAATGCATGTGCGATGCAAGCTTTTTTTTTTCATCTTCTTCTGTATTATAATCTTGCCTATGTGTAATTTTGTAAAAAGTTTTGTAAAAAGCCACAAAGCCAACAGTTGTTGCCTTTATAGCTTTAAAGTATCCCTGAAAGCAGCAACTGAGGCTGGACTTGTGGATTCAAATGGGCTTATTTGCAGAAGAACCACCAAGGTCCTAACAGTCTTGACATTTACACCTCACTGCTATCATCACAACTTGAGATTTCGTCACAATCTGACAACAACATCCTGTTAATTACATCTCCTGCCAAGAAAATGACCTGGCCGAAAGAATGTCCAGTACTTTCCAAGTTTCCTGTTATTCACTTGTATCTTCTCAGTTATATCAAGCACTTAACCATATATTAGTCACACCAAACACTCTGCCATATATCTTCACTCCACCATACAATGACATTTTATCACTTTTTTAAATGGATACGGTGAACATGAACAGTATCAAGCAAACCCTGAGCTACATTTGCATTCATGTGGAGTCATGTTTATTTTTGTTCCCTGACAAATTTTAGTCCAATATTTTCTCTCTATCAACTCTATTCTGGTCTCCACCAACTGCTGAGAGGAATATCTGGCTCTTTGGCTTATAAATGCTCCACTATGTTCTGGAAAAGATGCTGATGACGGCAGTGAGACGGAACCAAAACTGCAAAGCTGTGGGCCATAAAACCAAAACAAGATGCTAAAAGCTCCATACAGCTGAGGTTCACTGCAAAATCGGGTGAAAATTCTCAGTTTGTCACTACGAGTCACACCTGTCACATTATGCATGGTTATTTAATTCATAGTTAATATAAAATAAAAACTGATAGTAGTAGCTTTAAAATAAAAAGTGCTTTGATGGTAAATTGTTGCAGTAAAACAGATTTTCAGCCATGGCTAAACTGGATGCTGAACTGAAAGAAAATTATATTATCTGTCTGCAACCGAGCTGAAGTGAGCTCATCTTGAGGCAATATGTTAGCGTAACCACTGACTCAGAAATGCAAGCACATTACAGACACTTTATAAAACACACATACACACGCACGCACGCACAAAAAAAAAAAAAAAAGATTTGTTTTGTCTGAGTCACTTAGAGAGACACAACACATCTCATTTGCATCACTCTAAATGGTGCTTTTGGATTAAGTGTCTGTCAAACTTCAAGAACCACATGGGCAATACCAACAGACAGAAAATGAGAATGGAATGAAAAGAGAAACGTTAGAGAGGACGCAGGAAATCTACTCACATGAAACCTATAAATATGAGTTTCTGCGTGACTGAGTAAGTCAGAGACCAGAGTCTTGAGACTCCTTGCACTGAAAAGCCTGCTCACAGATACGGAATACAGGTTTCAGCACACTTATATTGTTCGCCACAATTGCCTGCAGCTGAAGGCGGACTACTAAGTGTCTGCTCAGCCTTCTCTCTCCCTGTGTTCGCAAGTGATTTATATAGCAAGTGAAAAGCCCAGTAGAGTGACTTATTGAAAGATGGGAGTTTGAATCCAATTTGTCTCCCATGTGCTTAGAGTGTAGCGTCTGCTGTCTTCAGGCTGGGTTGAGCAGGAATTAACCTTCCTTCTCTTTCTTCTGTCTCAGTGCTTAATAATAACGCTCTCGCGTTCTCACTTTCTTTTATGTCCATTATGTTCAGGATTGTCCATCCTGTGAAAGGGTCAAATGTCATTTACTTTCTTTTACTTTGGCCAAGGTCTGATGTACCATTAGCCACAGCTCCCATCTCTGTGTTGGTCATCCCTGCTGTCAGGTCGATGCCCTGCGGTGGTCATGCTAAAAATAAACGTACTGAGACAGAATGTGATTTGTATGGAGACAGCAGGGAATGCTTATAGTAGATTTGACATTTTCTGTGAATTAGAAATTATTAACATCCACAATTCAACTGATTCAATTACATATAATCCTGAAGCAGCATGTACATTAGATATAGGTGATACTGTATATAGTTCAAACCAGAAGTAGAGATTTGTAAATTGTAATTTAAAAAAAAAATTTGAGGCAAAGATGATAACTTGGAACTGGGGTAAAACGTAAATCCTCATAACTACTCAAAAGGAGAGGATTCTACTTTAACATTTATCAAAAGAGGCTGTACGCTGTTATTTTAGGACAGAATTTCTTAAAAGTCACTATCAACTGTCTATGCACTGATGCCTCTGAAAACAGATGCTCTCACACTGAGACTCTAAAAGCAAAGCTGGAGCATTTTCACAGAATTCCAAAGCAAATAGGCATGGAAGTAGTAAGTGGTTTAGCACTTACAGTGACGTTAATGGAACCTGATATGCTGAGGAAACCAGTGCGTCCATGCTTTAAAGCTGACTTATGTCAGAAAACAAATTTCAGTTGAAAGCGGGGGTGTTAACTCTAAAGTCTTGATGTCATGCTGTCATAACAGAAGCTATTTAAGACTGTGCTTTCACCTTATGGCGTTAAAAAGCTATTAAAAAAATACAAAATGCAGCACTGAAATATCCTTCTCTTAGAACTTTTTGTGGAATTGAAAACCCCATAGTGAAAATGAGCCCGAGGGACTCAGGGGGACTAGAGCTGGAAGGGGGCCCTGCAACAGGTTTGCAGTTATAGATTGTTTTGTGTTTCGTGTCAGTCTTCTGACAAATGTATTTCCCTGGTATGTTCCGATCCACTTGACCTGGCTCATTACAGAGTAAACGATGTGACTTTCTCTAACAGAGAGGAATTTTGAAACTGCAAGTGTCACACAGGGAAAATGTGAAAGCATGGCGCCTTCCTTCAATCTAACACGCCTGTTCTGTTTCCCTGCCCTGCGATGGGACAGGTTTGGCTCAGCTGTAGCTGCAGGGCTGGACTCTGTATCACCCAGTGAAACAGGCTGCTACCATTGCAGCGGCAGAGTTGAACTGAATGCACCTACACTAACAGTGAATGCAAATATGTTTAGGTTTGGTTAATCATGGTCAGCAGTTGCTCACTCCATCCAATGGATGTAGTCTGTGTAATTAAGCCTCAACGTATTAGTCTGTAATTTGCTGAAGGAGTCTACTATGTATGCTCTATAAGCCAAAAAAGTCAGCATACGTCAGCAACCTATATAGAAAAAATGGGGCACCATCTTTGAACACAGTACCCAGTTCTCCTGAATAGTGGTAGTGGTCACGAATGGCTCCATGTAGGCAGATTGCTCAGGCTTGTAGCTGTTCCTGGATGGTCCTTTGGCAAGCAACTCATAATGTGATCGATTTCATGGTGCAGAAGCTTGTGGGTTTCACTTTCAGTTTTTCCCCCCATAGTCTCTGCAGGATAGACTTCTTAGCAAAAGTGCTTAAAAAGTGAAATCTTTTACATACACATACATAGTGCTATATATTATAAGAGAGGTACCAAAGCCATCTTTTCTACTTCTGCCCTCAAGCCATATTGGACTATTGTCTCAGCATGGCACAGCTCAACATCTTGGCTCACAGTTGCTCTTCCAGCATCTACAAAGTGTTGCATCAGCTACTTCTAAGTCACACCTTTTCCCCCATGGGAGGTCGGTGCTGACCCTCCAATCTCCAAACCTACTCTAATCAACCAAACCTTTTCTTCCACTTAGATACTGATCCCATCCAGAGACTGAAAGAGGTCTCACTCAAGCTACTTTAATCCAGAAGAAAATTCTAAAATCATGGCTAAAACTCAAGAAAAGCAACTTTATCCATAGATTTTTACTCAGAATTGTTCAGTGTTTGTCCAGATTCAGTCATTTGGAGTCATTTCTAATTTTTTCCTGCTTCTTCTGCTTCACTCTCCACATTGTTTTCATTCTTACTACATTCTCTGGAAAAACCTTTTGGTATTGCTGCAGCTCTCTGTGAATTATGAGGCCAGTGAGCAGATGGCAGTGCTATAAGGTTATTATTTAAGAACAAAAGGCTAATTGAGCCTATGGCTGATATGAAAAAAAAATGATGCAGGGATAAAAGGAGGCTTGCCCTGTGAGTTTGAAAATCAAAAGGGGCATGTGTTTGGGCCATGTGGAATATTAAATAGATTTGGGCCTACAATTCATTATTGGCCTCCCGAGTCTTAATTTCGCCCGAAGCTGGAAGAGTCACTGCTCTGCACAGCATGGTTTTTGGTTACCACAGCACTGCCAGAGTGAGGTCTTGGGTATTGGGGGTTCCATGGACATTTGAATCACTCTCTCTAGGCAGTTACTCAATGATGTTCAGTCAGCATTTGCATATTTGCCACTAACACCTCCTAGAAATGGAAATCTCAATTGCAGCACATAAAACTTTACTTCCACCTGCTGTATTCATCAGTGCTCTCTCTGTCTCCTTCATTATTATCATGTGTTAAACAAGTTTTTCCACTTTGTTCAGTCTCCTGTTTCTTCCTTTTCTCTCTCAATTGTACATCTCCCTCATTTTTAATGTAAGCTTCCTGAGTGTGGATATTTAGGCCCACTAGTGGCGATTGTATTTTATGCTTTTTCCCCTCATTTATAGTGGATTAAAATTGAAATCCTGTCTTCTAAAGTATATAAGCTTCTGCCTATTGTCGTTTTTTTCTGCTCATTCTGCTAATCCCTGGTTGACAGCTTCTGCTTTGCAAAGACCCTATGCGTGGGTCTCTCTCTCTCTCTCTCTCACTCTCACTCTCTCCCTGTCTCTCGCTTGCACAGAAGCATCCCACTCCATATTTTTTTTTCTCAAAAACTGCTGCTAATTTTCATACAGAACACAGAGCAAAAATGTGGAAGTTAAAAATAAGTATAAAGGCTTGAGTATATTACTCATATATTGAAATTCATATATGCAAATTTTCTCTTATTTTCTATTTTCTGCCATAGATCTTTCTTTGATATTGTGAATGTACCACCTTACTCAGCTTTATAAAATCCACTCAAGAATCAGGCAGGGATAGAGGCTGCGAGACTGGTGTGCACCCCCCACCCCCCCACGCCATTCTGTGTCATGTGAAATGGATGAAACCGAGGTCACGTTAGTGGATGGAGCTCACTATCTACTCCACTTTGGCAAAGACTGGCCGAGGGTTTCACTGCAATTTAAGCCACGCCTGATAGAAGACATTAACCTTGACCCAAGCTTCACATCATCTAATCATGCCTGACTGGTCTCTCAGGCTGACTCACCCATCACTTCCTTTGTCCACTCATGTGTGACAACATAACACATACAAACATTCAGATTTGGATACCTGAATGTGTGTAAACTCATATGAAGCATACACACATATATAGACATATGCATACAACATAAGAAAACTTTAAAGAAACGTCTAGAATGTACAAAACTATACAGTGAAAGTTATGGTCTTATAGTATGTGGGTGCTAAATAAAAATATGTGATTGTTTGGCTTTGCTGTCAGCAGCACCAATTATTTGTTGTTAAATTAATAGGGTACTCGACTCTTTTATCTCGACTCTTTAATTTAAAGAGTCGAGATAAAATGGAAACCACTGAAATACGCTTCATGCCAACGTGAACATGCGCGTTTCAGCGCATCGCTTTTTACAATGATGCAACTTTATTGACAGACAGGAAACTGAGCCACTTGCTGAATTCTTGACTGAGAGTGAAGGAGGTAAAGGAGAGCTGTCACAACCAACAGCAGTCTTGTAAACACAGTCACTGTGTGGAGTTGATGCTACCTGCAGAGCTCAGGCAAAATACTAAAATCACACTCTACCCATTGCCTGACTGCTTCATAGCTGAAGCACTTTAACTTACTATATATGGCAGTCATCATTAATATTTCATTTTGTCAGTGCATTATGGGGCATTTCCCATCATAAAACCTGATCAAATGCAGAGTGTAATTATTCATAAGGTAGATGTGAAGTGTCAATCAAACTCTCAGGCTGAAGTAGCATACTGACATGCTGACATGCCCACACAGAAATCTGACATGAATCCACAATGATTTGCATCTCGCAGCTCGAGCTCACACGTAAAATCAAGGCACTGTCGGCTGATGTTTCTCTTCAATGTCCTGTGGCAGGAAAAGATGCACAGGCTTCCTAACCAACTAATATGTTTCTTGATCCTGTGGTGAAATATTGCTGTTTTCTTCAGTGGTGTACTAAATGCCATTGTCCTCAATTGCTGGTCTAATCCAAAGGATTTTGGTGCCATCCTTGTAATTTTGCATGATCAAATGTATTTTGTTTGTTTGTTTGTTTGTTTTTTCTTTGTTTTGTCTTTTAGACATATGCATGTTTTAGGAAACAGTCACTCAGAGTGCAGCAGGAGAGCATTAATTTATGCTTTGGTTGTTGGAGATGCCCACATGGGTAAGGTTATAAGGTAATCTTAACCAAAGAGGGCTTAAACAAACACAGTGGTTAAAAGAGCCATGGATCTGCTGTGATTTCATATAGTCTTAAGTAGTCCTCTTTATTTTTAATGGATTCTACTGATTCTCTAATGCTGTTCATGACCAGGCTTTCAATGAAAAGCCTTTAACTAATGCCGTACTTCTATTCACTTGAGAGACAGAGTGTGACAGCAGAAAGCCGTTCCCTGAACACTTCTAAAGCCACTTCCAATAGTACCGAATTTGTCCCTCTTTTCAGTATACATTAAACAGCCCAGCAATCCACATGGGCCTGTTTTGCATGTGATAGTAACAGTTGTAAAGGGGGAAATCAGTTGAGCATTCACTGGCGCATTCACCCTTGGGAGGTGAAAAATGGGGGAGATCTAATGCCTTGGCCTGGGAGATTTGTCAGACAGGCTCGGATCTGACCACGGGGTGTGGTGTCATGCAAACAGCCACCCACAGGCAACCGTGACCTTTCACCATTCTTTTGTTGTTTTTGGTCTCCTCTGTTTCACATGGCCCCGTCCCCTAGAAAGCCACGGACTGCACCAGGCACTGACCTCGAGGTCTTGTCACTGCACTATTCATGCACGCAGAGAAAGACGGTTATAACGCAAGAGCTATTTATCTTGTTCAGAAACAAATATGTGCATTAATAAAACACTTGCCTGAATTAGAAATGCATTATGATAATGGAGCTAGAATTTGTGATAAAACTGAGCAGCAACTGAGTGGAACAGTGACGGCAGGTACTGTATGTGTATGTATCTGTAAGAGGATTATCTAAGTGGAAGTTCAGGTGACCCACTTATCTTGCTTTACAACAACATACTCTAGCTGAGTTGATCTCATACTTATTAAGCATTCATCAACAGTGAAATTAGTTTCCTAGGCTACTCCAGGTGACATGGCAGACTCTATTCCCCATAAAGTCGTGTTGTGCATATTTGTTTGGGAAGGAGATTTTATAAAGGTTTGAAAACCTCTTTTTTTTTTTAAGTCACTTTCAAGATTCCCTGCCTCTCCATACTCCGTTCAGTGAGACTCTGCCAAGTGGTAATATAAAAAAGAAAATATCCTCTTGCTTTTGTTGCAGGCTTTGCTGCCTCTCAAAGAAGATGCTGGCTCAAAGTAGTGCCTAGAATTGGATTATCTTAAATACTTAGTTGCATTATTGATTTACTCATCCCTTCCATTAGCACTCAAGTGAAAGAGAGGGGTTCATACAGTATGCCAAGTTTATTTGGGGGGAAAAGATCTGAGCGTGAGGCTATAGTTCATCACACAAAATTAAGTCTTATCATTTGGCAGACTGCGGCGCCTTAAATCGAAACACAACCTACATGATGTAATATTACAACTTCAGCAGATGATTTATGCATTATACAAGTTACAGTGTAAATTATGTAATATCTACACATTCTCTGTAATCGGCTTGTGTCAACCTTTCTCGCACTAATGTTAATGCACAGCAGAGTGCCGTGTATTATAGATAAGCTTTCTATCATGTATGATCACACACCAGAGATTCCTCGTGCCAGTAGTATTTATTTACTGTCACTGTTTTTCTTTTCTGCTTCTCTGTACTGTAGCTGCTGTCATCTGAGATTTACAGTTCAATGCAGATGTTTATCAGAATGAAAAGTGGCACATCAAAAGTCATCAGAATTCTTTGTTGCTTAATAATGTGATGTGATATCAGTAATAGATGACTTTCAATTTAGCAATGTAAACACAAGATTTTCTAGTAGGGCACAACAAATCAAATATATAGCACATATCTTGCCATGTGATGGCAACCACTGTTTATTGAATTGGTTATAAGTCACATCTTCGCTTCTACATACTGGTAGATGCTAAATTCAGTTAAGTAACACATACTATTTTTACCATCTACCAGAGTAGTAACGGGAGTTTCAGCGGCGGTATTGAGTACTTTGGCAGGTGTGTATATGTCTGCCTGTGAACAGAATGACAAAATGAAGTCCAGGTTCAAAGATGGGTGTGGTCTGACCCATGAGTACCCATGGCAGTCATGGGTTACTAAATATTCTCATGCTCAAAATCAAACCTACCAACCAGACGGGTTACAAACCACTGCTGTACAGCTGCAAGATCTTGGTTTTGGTTAACTGTAAATGAACACGTTTTGTCTGAAGTCACTGTGACCTTTTTCTGTATTAAACCAGGCCACAATCTTTTCCTAACCCTAACCAAATGCTGTGAATGCCTTAACATAACCATACAAAATTTCTGGTGGAGAACAAACTGTACATTTTACTGATACGATCAAAATCAATGTCTTTGCGACTTCCTAAATACATAAATTAACAACACATCCTCATTATGTTAATAAAAAATGTAATCTGGTCGCAGTTAAATTTCCTACAAAACATATTTTCTATTGCAATTCAGCTGTATTGAAACTTAATGTGTAGGAGCCAGGGTTGACCATAGTTCAAAACACCATAAGGGTAGGATCGCCATTTAGAATTAATAGTAATAAAAAGACAAAACTGAAAGTTAAATGTAACTGCAGGAAAGGAGGATGTAAAAGAAAATGGATTTAAAAATGCAGTGTAACATAAAAATTATAAATATAAAATAAAACTCTGCCTTTTATCTGGGTCTAGGTCACAGGCAAAGAAAACTAATTCAAACGTCCTCGTCCACAGACACCACCTCCAGCACTCCCCGGGAGACCCCAAGGCGTACCCAGACCAGATGGAAAACATAATCCCTACAGCATGTTCTGGTCTACCTTGGGGTCTGCTCCCAGGTGGACAAGTCCTAATACTTTTTTTTTTTAATGATTTAACAGCTTCATTATTGTACCCAATACAATATTTCATTATTGTATTGTTTCCCTTTCTGTTGTTTTTCTTATTTTTTTTCTTCGTCTTGTATTCTAGTTTTACTACGCTCTATAGAGCAATTTGTATCTTGTCTTACAAAAGTGCTACAAAAAAAATTGCATTATTTTTATTCTTATTATACACAACCACAACCATGTAAATGTACACTCTGAGGGTAAAAAATGATCTCAGGCTCAGACAGAAAGAAAAGGTATAATTCAGGAGGGAGATTAGCTCGTGATATCCATCTTAATACCTGTGTGACAGAATGGTACCTACAATTAAAATCCATCATGAGTACCTGAGCAAATCTTCCTGCCAATATTCTGCATGTCCTTTTATGCTTTGTGCTTTCGTGTATCAGCTCATTAACTTTGTAAAAATGTTGGTATAGCTCGGGTCATTTCCGCCGGTCCCTGGTGTGTCCCCTGCACCACTTGATCTGTGTGTCACCGATGGGCCTCCCCGCTGCTCATCAGGCTTGAAAACAGCTTGTGTCTGCAGCTTTTCAGCAGAGCGTGATGACTGCAAACAAGAGAGAGCACCTATAGCAGCGGTAGCAGTGGCCGTTCGGCTTCAGTCGCCCGGCTCGCACTGCTCAAGTAGGCTGAGCTCAACATTTTTTTTTTTTTACCTCCTCATTTTAGAGGACACAGAATAAAAGCCTCGGAACACTGTCTGTCAACATCGTCTAGACATAAAAAAAAAAAAAATAAATAAATAAATAACAGGTGATGTAACAACATTTAATTGGAGGATCTGCCTCTTGGCTTCAACATTTAGTACTCTGAAAATTAGAACTCAGAGTGTTGTACCCATTAGTCAAGGAGAGGGAACGTTTTTTTTTTTTTTCTCTTTCACTGAGAATTTTAAAACAGACCTTTTAGCAAACGACCCCAGGATGATTTGGAGGCTTTCAGTCATTGATGCTGAAGTATCACAGGACATCAATTTAACCAGGCAAACAGTAATGAACAAAAAAAAAAAAATAAAAAAAAAATAAAAAATAACCATACAAGAACCATGTCCTACCCTGCAAGGATGTTTACTTTGACCAGTGTAACCCGCTTAGTACCAAGCGCGTCCGAGATGATTCCAAATGGACAATTTTCTGGCATCTCTCATGTGTTGCTTAAGTCAGATTCTCCCAAGGTCATTCCATCACTTAATGCCAAACAATGAACTACATTTAATTTCAGTGTTTTGCTCCACTATACTTGGTGATAACATTTCAACCTTCTCTTGTCAACCCCGTTCCTGATAACTTTTCACATTGCCTCCATTCAGTACTAAGAGCTGAGTTTTTGTTTTTTTTACAAAATGTATTTCATGAGTATTCATGAAATGTTGCAGTGCAGCAAAAGCAAGGAGAAGCAAATTATTACCATTTTTTTTACATTATTAATGGACGAACAATTATTACTACAGCCCCGTCTTTGCCAAGGGCTGCTGTGATTTAATACTAGCTGTACTTTAGCAAATTTAAACCGTTAAAATACTATCTATATCTTTCTCTAAACAATCAGCTCATTCAAGCAACATGCTTGTTTGCATTGTTTTCTATCATAGGCTTTAGTCATGCTGTGTAATAGGTGAGGCTAGAACATGTCCTGCACCTTTCGCATTCACTTAGTGTTCTGTCCAAACGTTCAACAATCTCATAAAAAAAGCCCTCCACCACAATGATTAAATGCATTGATTTTCCTGTAATTGCTATGCTTGCCCTCTTATGGGGAGGGACTGAAAAGCGGGAGAACCATAGTTATTAAAAGGAATAATGGGTAAGTGCTGTTTATGATGCTCTGTTTGTTAAATAAAGAGCAATTAGGTTGGAGAGAGAGATGAGACACCGCATCTGGCCCCAAACACGAAGCTCTGTGTGTGTGATTAGTTGCCAAGAACATCCTCAGATCACATGCGCTGTATTACCTGAGTGAATTAATAACAGGTCTGGGCAATTCCGCTTTCCCTGCTTCCTCGCTTTTAAAAAAAAACCATGCACAGAGAGGTGGACACTGGCTGATGGCCTTCTGCAGCAGCAACATGTACTGTATGTACAATGCAGCAGAACATCTAGAAACTTCAGCAACATGCAGCTGCGTGTAAGAAGTAACATGAAGCTCAAGTGACAAACACAAAGCAATTCATAATATCACAAATCTGTGTTACATATATCACGTGACATTTCATAAAACACTGAAACAATCCACCCACACAAACAATGTTTACCTCATTGTGATCAATTTAAATGTGCCCCGCGCAAAACTGCAAATGATTAATCTGTGATTGGTTAATTAACTTTCATCAATCAAGAATATATCGACTGGCAATGTACAAAGTCAATGCTACAGCCTTAGGCTTTTTACTTCAGCAAGTGAACAGTAATCGTACCGCGAGCTACTGTGATCGATGCATGCCAACAGCAAAGGTTTTCGACGTAGGACAACGAATGCTGCTCTTTTCCTTCACTTAACTACCACTGTTCAGGAAATATAGATACAAAACAGAGATAACATGGCACGCTGTGTACAGTAATTGAAATGAGAAGTACAGCCACAAATTATTTTTTACCACGGTGATCATAAACATGCTGCAAACATGTTGAACAACTCCAATAAAAGCATACTCCAAACAATACTGAAAATGTGGCTGCTGTTTTGTGTCCTTTTCAACAACCAGCTGCATACAACCAAGTATAGAGACATTTTTTCAGTCTCTTTCATAACTTATTATACCCCCGCAGTTTCTGTAGTATATTGTAACTGTGAAATACGTTACTGTATAATTACTTTATAGTATAGAGTGCTGTTAACACTAGTTTCCCAGTGCTGCGCTCTGTAGATAGCCAGTGTTTATAAAAAATACTTATTTCTGTCACCTTAAGTGCTGAATGGTAACTTCCTTGTTCCCTATGGTCTTACTTGTACCTACATTTAAGTACCAGTAAGAACCTGTAAGTTTTTTCTTAGTGTCGGATTTATACAGAAAGAAGTGCTAATATAATAAGTGTATATAAGTATATATTAATAAGTGTTGCCAAATATTCAGCTTGTCATAGACATTTGTCTTTGTTTTTAGTGACCTGCATATTTAGTCTCAACTAATGTCATCCATAAAAAATATGCACGTAAATTATGCAAAATCACTACAGTATGCTTTTTTTGGTTTGTTGACTAAGTGGTAACATTCAATTACAACATTCAAATTATTTCAAATTATACTGTGTAATTTGACATAAGGTGCGAATAAAACCCTCAGTCACTGCAGTATATGTTTGTATTGTGTAGTGCATTGGATTGACGTCACATTTTTTTCGGTGATCATTTCATTGCTGTCTGTCAACAAGCCAGGAAGCAGTGAACACAGCTTGGTTCGGATTGTGTGTGACGAACGCCCACAGAGAACAGGGATCTATCATGATAAAACAGGTTATCACCCAGCAGGAACATCATTCAACCTTATTAAAAGTGAATCCATGAATGTTTAGTTAAATCCTGTTTGATTAAACTTGACAGCGAACCAGCAATTCATTAATAATTTACTGAAAGCTTTTTGTAGTTTTGACCCCAAATTATATGAAATATGGACGTCAAATGACATCATGAGGATTTTGATACGTCTGTATCAAAATGCCTCATTTGTGTATA
>JBBMJY010000021.1:10291166-10312957 GCA_037833715.1 Toxotes lorentzi
CTCTCTCTCTCTCTCTCTCTCTCTCTCTCTCTCTCTCTCTCTCTCTCTCTCTCTCTCTCTCTCTCTCTCTCTCACTCACTAAATTCCTGACTGTAAATTAAACTCATGCTCAGCCCTGATCTATTTTGTTGTGAGGAAGTGCAGCATTTAGTTAACCAATGACAGAAACAATGGGCATAATTTGGTGAAGTGAATCATGCCACAGAAGAAATTTATAAGCTGTGACACTTTTGCTTCATTATGAAATCCTGTCAGTATTATACACTACCTGATCAGCTAAGTGAAAACATTTTAAAGCCACTGTTCAAGTCTACACGGATTGAGTGTTTCATACTCAATAGATTTTTGATCACATTAAGTATGTACATACACACAATATGATGCTCCATTCCGGAGTTGGTACCTGGTAGAAACTAAAAAGCAGCTTGGGATGGATAAAAGAAATTAAATTAAAAATAGATCTGCTCTCATGCATCTGTAACTACTTTCAGACCTCAAAGATCTTTGGATTCTGGATTGTAGTGGATTTTGTGCTGAAATGCAGTGGATAAAATACATTAATTATTTCAAATCTCATGACTGTTAAAAACACTTTTTCAGCCTCTTGAGCTTCATAAAACGCTCTCAAAGTCCTGAGAGTAGTATTAATTTTGCATTGTGACACTCGCTAACTTTAATTCTAACTTTTGAGATATACAATGCTCTTCCATTCTATTAGATGTAGGCAGTGTGCAACAAAACACTATACATGAGTTACAACACAACAGACACCACGAAGGGAAACCAAAGAAGTTTTCCAATCAACAGTTCTGCCAATCTTTCTTCTTTCAATTTCTCCACAAGGTGAAAAGACACAGCTCTCTTACCCTCTCAGGCAAACAACCCACTCTGCAGTTTCTCACCCAGAGGATCTCAATCTTACCGAGGTCTATCACTTACAGCTTGTGTGATTGCAAAGGGTCGGGCAAAGAAAAGGGCTCACAGTTCCATTTACATGATACATTCAGTAGAGGTGGAGATTTCTTTAATTTTCTGGTTCATACATATGAAATCATTCTTGCCATTTTTCCTTGCCTGACATAGTTGAACTGAACTGGACCTGTGCTCACTCAGCTCTGTCTGCCTCCAGCAGTCCTTCTATAAAGTAAAATCACCCAGACAAAGAGAATTTACTGCAGACGTTCTATGGTTTCTGATTCATAGATACTTTTTGTGGACTTCATTCTCTCTCCAGTCACACAGCTCTGGTAGAACTGGACATTCTTGTGTTGGTATATGCTCAGCTGGAGTTTTTATTGTTTGATTTTTTAATTACATGGCTTTCAGTCATATCCTGGAATGTTTCAATTAGCCACTTCTGTTATTAACGTGTTCACTAAAGCTCAGCACGGTCCTGTTATTATGGCCACTTTCTCTCAATTCTTCTATGCCACTTCAGTGTCTTGAGATGCTTCTATTCGAAATGTTTATTTCTTTCATCATTTTTAATATATTCAACTTTTTAAAAGTGTGCCCTTGTCGCCGCTTAAGCTGGGGACACACTACAACTTTCACAATCTTTACAGATTTTGAAAAGACTAGGAGTACACACTAACAGACTGGCTTCAGCAGATTTTTGTATGAACAACACCTGCGCCTGATGAGGGATCACAGACTACATGATTTCTCAAACCAACTAAGAGCCAGCTGAACGCAGCAAACTCTCACGCAAACTCTCGCGAGGGCAACAGTTTAAAGGGTAAACAAACATACCAGTTGGTGGCGGTAATGCATCAATATGTTGTTTGCCAACGGCCAACAAACTCGAAGAAGAAGGAGGACGCGGAAGAAGAAGAAGTAAACAAACATGGGCGACAATCGGCTCGCTGCCACAATTCGATTAATCTCTCCTCAGTTTCTGTGGTCCATGTTTGCTTTGTCGCCACTTTCCCGCTCTCGCTGTTCGCCACAATTGCAAGTTAAAGCAAAAAAGCTTCTATTGCCACTTTTAATATCAGGATAAATACACTATAAATGAAATATGCTTACATTTTCAGAAATTCTATCTGGGGCAACATTACTCACATGAAAATAGTTGACTAACAAATGAAAAAAAGAGGGCTAGAGAGAGAAGTTCAAACCCAGTGTACTTCCTTACCTCCACACAGCCGGCCAATCGCAGCGTGAAGTGAGTGTGAAAGTCAGATTGTCAATATTGGAAAGTTACAGAAATGGTTGGACACAGACCCCTTTAATCCGACGCTGGAAAGTAGTGGGACAGAGATTTTCCAAAGCCCTTTTAAACTTCAGCTGACATTTGAAATGATTCGGTACGGTTAAGTTTTTTTATGAAGTGTGTTTAGTAGTTGTAAACAAACCTCCAGCTCTGCCATATTGTCTAAATGAATCACTTTATGTGGAAGGAAATTACTGTTCTGTTATATTCTACAAAGCTGCCTCGTTGTAACGTAGCCCTGATGGATGGTATTCTTTTTAGTACAAACACTTTGTGATACTGTGACAAAAAGATTTTTAATGATCATAAAAAAAAGATGCAATTCTAATTACATGAAGTGAACTATTCCCAAACCTTGCATGGGGGAAGTGTGACAGTGAAAGAAAGATGGAGAGAAAATTAAATAAATGAGATCTGCTGAAGGCAGTCACTAGTGGGAGGCCTCTGTATATGTTTAGATGCTGTTTGCTGATCACGGTTCAGTGTGGGAGAGAGTTAAACTAGGCCAGCTGTAGAAGAGGCATTGATTGTGCCGAGCACATCTGACTTATTTTAGAGTCCTTCTGTAGCCTCTGTCCCTATAGATGTTTGAGGCAAAGATCCAGCCACAGACTGGAGAGGGGAGGCCCGAATGGTTTTATCCTTGACCTGGAAATGTCCTGAGGACACAGTCTTTCAAACATCAGGTTGAGGGCTTAAGTGCTACATCTGCCAAAAATAAAAAATAAAGATAGAAATAAAAATTAAAAAAAGACGAGAATTTTCAGCATTTCCTGCATTGTTTTCCTCACAAAGTATTGTGAGGAAAACAAGAAACAAGATGGTTCCACTATTAGAGATCAGCCATCTTTTCTTATTCCTCTCAGTCTCCGTCAGTTCATCCGTCCAGTTCCGTCACGCTTATGCTCACTTTTCTGTGTTGGTTCCTGAGTTTTTCCCATGTGTTTTGCTACCTGAGTTTGGACTTCTTGAGTTTTGTTCACCTGTATGTTCCTCAGTGATTTTCACCATTTGCATGTAAAGTATCTCCATTTGGGTCCGTTTCGCGTATTCCTGGCTTCTGCCGTAACTAACACGACCTGAAAATGTTATGTTATTTATTCAATAATTACCATTCACTTGACTTACACTCCAACAACTACTGTATTTAACTTTGCTGATTAAATAATGGAAGATTACCGTCACTATATTACCAGAATTGTAATTTGCATGTTCAAGATGTAATAAATAGCAGGTTTCCTATTTAGTCGTTTAGAGAATAGTGTACTGTACTGGGGAGTACTGACTAGAGTTTTTCTGATTGATGAAACTGCACAGATTGTACATTAGCACATTAGAATTCCTCTGGGACAAACTTGTGATTTTGCTTATAAATAAGCTTGACTTGTCTGTCTGCATGAGATATTTTTTTTTGCCACCGTTAAGCAAAGTAGGGCTGAGGGAAATACACCTAAGAGTGATAACTAGATTAATTTACTGCCAAACCAGTTGTGAAATCAAGACACTTGTGGTTTGAGATACCAATATCACAAAGCTATCAAAAATGATTTAGTCTCCTCCCATGCATAAATTTGAGATAAAGGAAAGGGGAAAAAAAATTCAAAAGAAACAATGATCATTAATGCAGCCTAAAAATCTGCAGGCTTTTCTTTATTGTGAGTCACAAAGTAGAATTACATGAGGATGCAGCTCCAGAGATGGTTGTATATCACTCCCTGTGCCTTTTGGCAGCTGAAGAGAGGACAAAGTCAGATTTTAAAAAGATTTACTCTTTGGAGCAAAGCAGGAGAGGAGTAATAATTTACAGTTGAAGTGGAAAGTGGAACAAGTCTGATAGTATCAATCCTGCTGTACCAGAATGTCCTGACAGTTGCCCTGCTTGCCTACAACATGTACAGATATATTTGCTGCTGTGTACCTGTATGGTAGACAGGAGATGCAGATCGCACAGCTTCATTTTCTCTCTATCTGTTAGCTCGCGTCATCGCTGACAGTCAGGGTAAAAAGGCATAGAGTTTTGCTGAAGTTAAGTTGAGTCATGACTTTTATCCTTCGCTGTGTACCTCCCGCTCCCACTCCTGGAGACAATCCAACACTGAAATTGCGTGGAAGGCACTTTGCAAATTGCATTGATCTTTCCCTGGACCTGCCTCCCACCTGCCACCCATCCTAATGCCTGGCTCGTTCTCCAGCAGCGCGCCCTGAGATAGGTAATGACAGCTTGAGACAGTGCTACTCACACACAAAATCTCACAGAGAACGTGTGCATGCACCTCACATATATGTTTAGGTATATTCCTGCATGTAGTATGAACAGTGTTTTTAGAAAACCTATTATTCATTTCAAAGTCATTATCAGAGTCCACTGGAAATCATTTGCTCTTCTCAAAAGAACAAACTGGTGTTTTGTATGTTTAGTCCCAAACAACACACTATATTTGTGTCAGACAGTGAGGTGAGTGCTGAATGTGTTTTCCTGCTGTTCAAACAGCCATTGCTTTCCATTCTTTTCAATACGTGATTACAGAGCTCCAAAGGCAAAAACCATCTGTCAGAGATAAGCGGAGACGATATCAGCAGAGATCCTACTGTGTCTGCTGATTGCATTTATCAATGAATCACAGTAAGACTGCAATAATAAATATTCTCATATTGATCTGATGTAAATCTAGTCTTTAAGTGCAATGGCATTCATACAGCAGTTAGCAACTGTTTTTGGCCTACCATACCCAGGCGCATACACATAGACATGCTTGCACATGCACGCACACAACAGTAACACATTCACAAGTCTGCATCCCCATTTACTTTTAATTTTCAAATTAAAGCTGTTCAAAGCTGAAATATGAATTGTGGATTTTCCTGCAACGTATAGAAAAGTACAGCAAAGAGGAGAGGGCAGATTGTTTGCTCATCACATAGTTTGTGTTCAGCAAGATTCTGCACGTTGTCCTGTTTACTGCTATCTACCTCATAATCATGGCTGTTACGGTAACTCATGCAAGCCGAGAGTGTTTTACTGCGCTTTTACAAAGCCCCAGTAAAGCAGAGTCGGCTTTGTGGAGTTAATTGCCAGGGGAACCACACTATCACTCAGTATACCTGTCTCCTAATAAGTCTCCTTGGGCTCCATGAGGCCCCTAACATAGAGGCTCCGTGGCAGTCATCGAGTGTTATTGACCATCGTGGTTCCTTCAGCTTGAACCAGCGATGGCTGTCCCACTGCAGCAGCACTCAGCACTGTCACTCCTCTCCATCATCCTGCTTTCCTTCTGATATACAGCGCCTCAAGCCTGAATGCACAATCACATCGCATGCACCAGTGCCTCACACCTCACTGCATATGCTATACACTCAATGCTGCTATCAGTGTATTTTCTCCGCGACCCATAATTTACAATAACACCAACCGGTCTCCTTGACACATAAGTAAAAACTAAAAAAAGATCTTGCACTCACCAAAGGTGATGTGGTGAGGCAGCGGGAAGCTTGTGTGTGGAGAGGCAGAGTAGATCGGGAGAAAAGAGAGGGGATGGGGAGGTGTTGAGAGGTAGGGGAGGCCTCAATAAAAACAATTACCATCATTGCCATGTGCCAGGCGGTGATAAATAAGCAGGGCATGGTGTGGACAGCCACCAGAGTGGAGGTGGTGGTGTGTGAGTACAGATGGCATTCTCACACCAGCACTGCCCACTGGCATACTGCAGAATGTGAGTGCGTGGTGGTGTGTGTGGCTGGGAGACAAAGAGAGCACACAGATGGACTGAACAGCTGAGATGGATGCTAACATGCTTGCGGGTACTCCATGCAGGCTGAAAATGCATTGTTTGTTTGTTCCAAATAAAAGGATGATTATGCAGGTTTTTCAGAAGACGAAGAAAACCACACTCCCACACGCTCCTGCATGACGCATCATCAGTATTCAGGCTTCATATTAATCAGCACTAACGCATTTCTCTCCTAATGAGATGAGTTTATTGAGTCCTAAAGCAATCTTTGCACTAATAAGCTGTTTACAAGCAAATCAATTATGGAAGAAAAGGACATGCATAGGCAATGTGCAAAGACACCATCAAATCAAAGCAGATGATTGTGAACATTTGAATAATCACTGGACTGAGTGATTTTTCAAGGGCATATTTGTTGCCATGATTAACTGAGTCAAGCTCAGTGAGCACAAGGTTAGAGATTTTATAAGATAAATTAAAAGTTTTATTTTTATTTGAAACACTGAATAATTTTTCTGCGTGGGAAAGTGTGCGTTAATGGAGACAAGCTCACCAAATGGAGGATAAATGAATTAACTTCAGGGTTTTTAAAGCAGTTCCAGAAGCAGGAGTTTCTACTCTATTGCTTACATTGAAGGCATCCTCATTGACAGGGCAATTAAATAAAATAAAGTTTGGAAATTCTCCAAAGAAACTTCTTCCCCCAGAGGCAGTTATAAAACAAACTGTCTGAAAGAGTCGGTTACTTTGTGCTGCTTGTTCACGGCTGCAGACCTCCCACTGTCGGGCTCAACTCTGCAACCCTGATGCAGATCCAGCCTCACTGATCAATCACAGCTCCACTTGTGAGAGAACCACTTGTGTGATATAGAAAAACTGTTGCTGATTGCTATCGACTAAATGCCATTGCACTTGGCTCATAGAATATAGATCTCCATCAGATCATCATCTCATTGCTGCAAAATAATCTATCAAAAGTTCAAGAGGCAGGTTCCTAATGGTGCACAGGTCCATTGATTTCTAAGGATGCGTGTGCCTGAATGTTTTAAAGGTTGGGGGGAAGGGTCAGGCAGTTTAGTTCCTCGAATCTCTGAGGGAGGGGAGAGCATAAAGCCAGGTCAGAACAAGTTGTCAGGAGATTTCATTATATAATTGTTGGATTTAAATTAAAACTGATTCTGTTATGGTTTCATTATAGGCAAATTTAAGGCTTTAGAGAACACAATGTGAAGCTATAATTCTCTTTTTATGATGGCCTAAAATAACTGGGCTTGTGTTGCTTTTCTGTGGAGATTTCATCAGTAGAAAAGGGAAGTGCTCTTTTGACACACATTTATGCACTTGGAATTCATCCTTCCAATTATTTTAGAGTTTTGAGCGTGACCAGAATGTTTGCATATAGTTGCGCACCTGTGCACCACAGTTCCTCCAACCGAAGGGTTTATCTTGGCCGTTATATGCGGTGTTCAGAAAAACCTGGTTATCTGACGCCAATCTTTGATTAATAAAATGGTACATTGATCAAAGAGCTGAGCAGTCTGTGTATTCCTGCACAAATGAATATAAACTGAATACAAAGTGGTCTCCATGGGAGTTGAATGGAATGGATTAGTTTAGCAGAATGAAGATAAAATGCATAGAAGGAGGCAAAGAAGACAAGATAAGAATCCAGTTCTTAGAGACCACAAGCCTCATGTCTTTAATTGTGGTCTGAGGTTCTACAGCGCAGAGGATGATGGGGCAGGCCTGCTCTAATCTGTCCCAGCAAAAGTTGCTGGACAGGACAACTCTGCTTGGTGACTTGAGCTTCGACAGAGCCAGGACGCTTTAAAGGGAGAAAATTGGATCAGTTGTCCATAGGCAGGCCTGCTCTACTGCCAACTCCAAGCCAATTAAAGAATTCTTCTCCCAGAGTACCAAAAACCAGACACATCCAGGCTGCTCACCACTCTGCTCCAAGTATCCCTGGATATGCTGTGCGGCTCAGAAGACAGGAACCGTGGTGTGCTCACCAGAGGCGTGTTCACTGGTGGCTAATTGTCTGCTTCCCCTCAGTGATTCCAAAAACCAGCCTTGATATTTCCTTGGCTGAGCTGTGAGGTCGAACCCCGCAATTACCTCCTGCCTTGTAAACAAATTGTCCTCCAAGACTGTCTCCTGCCAGGAGCTGTGGAGCAGTGGAGAATTAACTACTCCATGCTTATTAGATAAAACAAGTCTGTCTTTATAGCCACAGAAACCAGCACCACTTCAGAATAGAAATGAGCAGATCTGCATTTCATCTTGGTTTCAAGCTGAGACCGCTCCTTTTCAGGAAATATACCAATAATGTACACAGTTACAGTAATACTCCTCGCTATTAGACCATTAGAGGAAAATCTCTCGTATTAAGACGTAGAAAACATTATATGCATTACATCGAAGATGTTTTTGATTTTGAGAGAAATAAAACCAGGACAAAAAAAAGAAATAAAGAAGAGTAATAAAATTCAAGCCACTTATATATACATTCAAAGTGCTTTTACTCCAGTAGGCTGACTGTTTGTTTAATGCAGCACTTGAATGGATGCATGAAATTAGCAGAAGACATGAGAGGAAAATGTTTTCCTAACAGTTATTGCATTAATGGTGACGCATGGTCGTTAGGTGCACTTCTCATTACAATGTAAAAGTAGCTTTGTACCCTTTAAGCCAGACTGTGTTTAATTAAGGAATAGACTTCTGCAGAGTCTTTGATTACCTCTTCAGAAACAAACCAGAGAAGGGAAGAAAATGTAAGGAAAAGAAAAGTTTCAAGATTCAAAGGCATATTGTCATATATGTGTGTATATATATATATATATATATAGTTTCATTATGTCATGATGATACTCATAATCTCACAAAACACTAAACTGATTAATCAATGTTAGATTAATGCATGTCGCAAAAGAGCACAACAGCAATGACGTAACGATTATATGGGACCAAGTGCACATAAAAAAACAAAAAACACTCACTTAATACAAAGTCTTTCATTTAAAATATTCATGCATGTCTAAAATTTACTGTCATAAAAACATGAAGTACGTTAACCCCACAGTAGAGTCCAACCAACATATAACAATAACTGCCAGTTATGGCCTGATATACAATATTTGTTTGTGGAGCTGCACAGTGCATAGTTTTCACTTTCAGTCAGTCACTTCATTCTGATGACACAATAATAACAACATGTCCCGCACATCAGTGAAAACAGACAACAACATACTCAAAACTATAATCACAATCAGTGCTGTGCTGCATTGTCAATGCTCACCCCAACTTTAGAGGTTCAAGGCTTACCTATCTGTACAAGGTGCAAGGTGTAACTTCTGCCTTCATACAGAAAGTGTGACACAAGTGTACCAAGCGTTGTTACAGTGTAGACCGCAGGGCATGGCAGATGGAGAAGAAAGGCAGTTTTCTTGATGACAAGATTACAGTTGGCATGCGAGAAAGGGTACGGGAAAACAGAATAAAAAATAAATAAATAAAATAAAATATATTTATATATATATATATATATATATGTATGTGTGTATATATATGTATGTGTGTATATATATATATATGCTAGACTAGACTTTAAGGTGCAAACTGCCTCCTTGAAGCATAACATTACTAAAAGATTAGATTCTTCTGCTCTTGTCTGTTGTGACTTTATGCCTCAAGGTTTCTACTCAAGTGCCCGCTGATGGGTATAGGTCATGTATTATTGAACACATTATTATGGGGGATTAGATGTGCAAATACTGATAGTAGATTGAGCATGAAACAGTCTCCTTACACACACCAACTGAACCTACCACAGCATCTCATAGTTATACATGTTCTCTGTTTATACAGTTTAATTAACCCATATTTTGATTTGACTCGAATAATAATTTGTACTAGACAATGTGAATATGAATACAATTACAAATATACTGTACATTTTTTCAGTCATGTAGCCTAGTGTATGTGTCTATTGTTTTACCTTTAATACACTTAGTAAATAGTAAATATAATACTTATATATCAATGATCGCATTATTAAGTTCTAAAGCTCAAATTTTGGAAACAAAAAAATTCACGTCCCAAACAAAGGAAAATACTTTCTGGAAACAGATATTGTAAAGTATTAAACATAAATAAAAATGTTATGACTTGAATAGATGTGAAAATGGAGTCTGAGGTCAAAATCAAAAAGTGTATTAGCAACTTAAAAGTTTTAGCAGACATGAAAGTTCAAGAGGCAAACTGCATGCAAAACCTTGATTTATCCAAGAGTCAATATTTTCAGACAAGTCTCCTTTGTCTTTGAGAGTTCCCTGTTCTGGAATGCTTTATTCATCTTTCCATGTGAAGCAATTGTATGCTTTCCCCAGCACAATTACCAAACCATGACAGCCCATTTCAGCTTTGTCTACGTCCTCACTTACCGCTCCAAATATATCCATTACCATGCAGATTGGTCCATTATCCTCTGCAATAGGACACTTATTTTCAAGTGAGATGTTGTGATTTTCTGCATCAAAGTGGATAGTTTTAAAACTTTTGGTCAAAAACCTCTTTGTTGCTTCTAACCAAACAATCTCTTCCAATTCTAGTTCAATTAATAAACAAACTCTTCACTGATTTTTTTTTTCAGAGTAAGTTTGTACAGTAACAGTGAAAATCTGACTTTACAGGACCTTGATAAGGTTTCAAAGTGATCGCTGACCGACCTTTGCTTTGTCTTTCAAGTGACTGCATCTGACAAATAGCCATTTCAGCAGTCATAGCATGTGGTCTCTATGCCATAGTGAATATTACTGTCCTATTCCCACTTTGGTACCACCTTAAACCATTGGTGTCTCTCCTCTAGGTGTGGTCCCCTGATCCCAGTCCTGACAAAGACCTGCCAAAACACAGCTACTTTTGATCCCCCAGGCTGACAAGCCAATCCATCTTCACCTGCGGAGTAACTTTACTCCGTTTGTCATCAGCACCCGCCCTCTATCAAGGAGAATTGAAATAGATATGCTAAAACACTCGCTGCTTCCTCAGTGATCATGACATTCAGGAATGTGCCTTCAACACAATTCATTCGTTTACAGTCATTTTGAAATTGCTATTTTTGATTTATATTGATTACAAATTCATAGACAGTTCAGACCACAGAATCACTAAAAACTTATTTCTCAACTCATGTGTTCCTGTTACAGCAAACAGGCCATATCAGTGTAATGGCAGTAAAGTATGACTGTAATAATTTAATTCCATACAGTATATTTAGAGGGCAAACAGTTAGGTCCTGAATGTTCACACACTACCACGGAGCCAATAAGCGGTGTCAGGTTTGTAGCACTAACAGGATTAAGCACCAAGACTTTATGTCTTTTACAGCCGCTGCCAGGCACAGGCCTGGAAATAATGGGATCAGTTTTGTAGCAGTTCATCATGGAGGAAACCACCTCTTCCCACATTAGCTCAGTGTGAAGGGCCCTGCTGCATATAGGCACCCTGGAACATGCCCATAAATTGTAAACAAGTAATAACAATGTGGACAACTACACATTGAAATATCCAGTGTTCAAAGATGAATATTTAACACAGGTGGGAAGCAGTTTCACTAACAAGACTAACTGTAATGGGCGCAAAGGTTCATGAAAAAACAGTGTCAGTCAATCACCCGTGCACCGTTAATGACAGCATTAACTGAACACAGTTCATAAAGTCTTTATTAACTGGAGCTGTCTCTTAATCAGAGGGTGTGTGCCTTAAACAAAATCTGCCAGTCATCACCAGTAACTTAAAATCCAACCTGGGCTAACCTTAGTGTAGTTGATGGATGACAGGGTGTGAAAGGCACAAAAGCAACATGAAAGGCAAAGTGCATGAATTTCAGTGGTTAGAGTGATATTTTTTTTAAGGCACATTAAAAGACAGGGAGACCAGTGACAATGCTGTGCTGCTTGAAAGTGATTAGCTGGACAGTCAAATCTCCCTGTTACACTGTTGTCACACATAGGAATGTGTTATGATGACTCAAGACAAAATGAAAAACACACATTAATTACAATATCAAGATCGATTATGATGAATCAAAATGAATGTAGAGTAAATAGGTAAATGCATCCTTTTAGAATTATGATAAATGACATGTTTTGATCTCTGTGCTCTAATAGATAGCTAGTCTGTTGTTTGCTGCTAGGCAAGTAGAGAACAGTGTGTTTAGCAAAGCTGTTCTGTTGAAAACAGATGTGATAAGTGGTTGGAGTCAAGGTTGGCGAGTGCATTAGAAGTGAATCAAAACAACTATGGACCATAAAACTAAAACCATGACCCTGAGTGACACTGCAGAAGTGAGTGACGTGTCTCTATCAGCGCATCAGACAATTGACTTCTTCCATGTTCCATATCTTCCTTTTGGTACGCATCACAAAGGTGATGTGTGCACAGCAATTCAGAATGGCGTTCAGGACTTTTTAATAATGCTTGATTTGAAATAAATTCATAAATTGCCCAATACCAATTTAAATTCAGAGTTTTATAAGGGTCTGAAGAACATTCTTTCTACAAGTAATGTACAGATAAATGTTGTTTGTACCATGTAACAGTATTTCTTCTGATGATGACTTAGGGGAGGTAAAAACAGGATTTTACAGGCATTGGCAGGTGGTAATTTCAGACCCAGGCCAGATTGCAGTGGTGAGATGCATCATTCCCTCAACTCACATGGTTAAATCAATGAAACGGTACCCCCCAGGCCAGTCAGTACAATTTTGAAGTTCTACAACATCCCCTGGCAGGTGGCACCATCATCAGCTGGCAGTCTTGTAATCACTTTCTTTAGTACACTGGGCTTGTACACTTTGTACTTGAATTGTCTTATTGATTTTATCCCACGAAAAAGTCCCTGTATTTCTCTCACTACTAGAGAAAATACACAGTCTAATAAATAGCCTAAAATGAGAATACAGCTACTTTATTGGAGTACCAAGAGGGATGAAACATTGCTTTTAAAATGACATTAAAAGGCATGATAGAAGAATTTCTCAGTAAAAGAAAGGAATGACACAATCAAATCCCCCCTATAATCTCAACCATTTTGACCCTCTTTATCACAGCATCTGTCAGCATTATTTTTGCACTGTTTGGGTAAACATGGGGAAATCATTCCTGAGGGCATACAGATTAGCCCAGGGGAAATGGTAATGAAATACAGTACCTGCTTGAGAGAGTGCCTGTTTTATTACTCTATTATACTTGAAAGGAGCTGGGGGCTCTTAGAACCCCTCCTTCAAAGCAGGAATCATTGCCTCACATCACTCTCATGCCTGTTTCCATTCAGGCCCCATTAATTGCTGTTTATTTTTGCAATTGCAATGGAAGCTATTCCAGACTGGGAATGGAGGAGATTTTTCTTCTTCTTCTTTTTTTTTTTTGTGCATCTTCTGAAAATATGACTTTAGAAAAGAAAACAGAGAAAAGATAACTCCTCCAACATGAATTTACTCTCTAAATATGTGAATGGGGGTGATAACTATAATATTTCAAATTAGCCAAAGAAACTGTGTTCTGAGCTTGGAAATATGTTGGCAGTGCTGGTGTTTGTTCAGTGGACTAAGTGGATCCATAATTTAAACTTAACTTCTTTTCTGATAATATTATTATGTATTACATTATCACCAATGACCTGCCTATCTGTCCTTACTTTGATGGCAAAGGTCTGTTGGTTATTCGTTAATTGGTTTACTTTTCTCTAAGGGCACATAGAGGAAATGTTTTGACAACTAATGGATGGTTTGCCATGAAATTTGGTAAGTTACAGACATTCACTATAATATATGTTTCAGCTCCAGTTTCTTCCATATAATAACTATAATAACTTTAGTAAATCCTTAACTTATTATCTAGCACCATTATCATGAAAAAACATTGTAAGTTGTTCAGTACTTTGATTCATGACCAAATGCCTGAAAAACTAATGACAGTCCCATCTGCATAGCTGTTCTTTGTCTTTAATGCTAGTTGGCAAATGTTAGCCTAATAACATACTAAACTGGAATGGTAAACATTAGTCCTGCTCAACATTAGCATGTTAGCTTTGTCACTGTGACTATGAAAATCTTATTATGCCACTAGCATAGCTGTATAATTTTACTCTTTTTAATGCATGTAAGACGAGTCTTCAATATTGCTATTGTTATATAGATCAACCGAGGCACCATGGCAAATAGAGGTGTTAGAACAAAAATGTCTCAACAGAAAATACTACTCAGTATCTGGCTGAACAATGTAAACATTAGCCTTAAACAATGTATTCCCAGGCTGCATAGAGAAAGCAGCATGTTGACAGAACAGCAGCAGTAGTTTCAATCCTCCATCTGTCTCTAAGCAAAATGCACAGGGACACAGCACAGAGAGTAGGTCACCCACATTTCAGAAGGACTCAGACCCCAACACAGTCACAGAAATAACACGTAAAATGGAAGAAACTGGAGCTGAAACATAAAACTGTGCTTTGTATGCGTGTAGGGCGAGTGAAACATGAGCCGGTATGCAGCCTGCATAGAAAACTGTACTGATTAAAACTGAATGGAAATCTGTATGTCAGACATGTGTGAGACAAACGACTTAAAAAAGCGACTGACCTTGGTCTTCAGCCCCTTGATTATGATACAGTGCAGAGAAGGGGAGAGAGAAGAGAGATGCAGAGGATGAGACTTGAACTAAGGCCACATGAGGTTATACGATTAAAAAAATCTTCACACAATGCATGTACATAAAAATGACTTCATTTTAATTTGTCTGTAGAGCATAATAAAAGTGATTAATAGTCCATTTGTTTCCGTGGAGTTAGCTAATCAATGTAAGGATCCAGAATTTATGAAAATGAGTTTACATGATATCTATGGAAGGATAAAATGGATATTCTTATCAGGCGACAACAGGTGGAGACATATATACATATACAGATGGGTGAAAATGAAAGGAAAACTTGAATAAATGAATAGAGGAACATAATTTATATTGCATTAGTGTGATAGGAAAAACAAAAGAGTAACTCTTCCTTAGGCGACTGAGAATATCAACGCAGGACATGATCAGACTGTGTTGACAAGAACAGTCCACACTTTTGGTAGGGGTATTATTGTGTTTCAATAAGCCTGTGATTAAACGATAAATCCGAAAATAAAACAAGGCTCCAATACTCAATACCCACTCTGAGTGAATGGGAGAAATTACATTTGCCCTCGGACACCAACTTCTTGGCGTCAGGCTTGACAGAGGTCAGGCTTATGCGCAAACAGTCCTTCAAAGACTGGAGTTCATCTTTGAAAATGCAGATTCGCACGTATAGGTTGAACCAAACATGGTAGATAGCCAATGCTTTAAGTGTGCCATGGTCTTGAGGACATGCCAGCCAAAACGCGTTCAACCTGTCAGCACCACAGAGAGCAGCCCTCAAGTCACTGGCGGCCTGGAGATCAACAAGCTCACTTTGAACAGTGGCTTCGTCCCACACCATTACCCTCCGCGCACTAGCAGACAAATCTCCACCTGGGCTGATAGTGAAAGGGTCACGAATAAGCCCAATAACATCCCTGGAAATGGACAAGTCATCAAATGTGGTGGAGAAATTCTCCCTCAGCTGTGATGAATTTCTGCATCCTCTCAATGACGTGGCTGCGACCCGTCGTCCGCAGTGTGTAAAAATGCAGCAGCCTCCCAGACATCAAATCAGTGTGAAACAATTCAAGTTTTTTCCCAAAAGAATCCAGTCGTGGCTGGTGGCAGTATAGGTGATGGAGACTGATCAAACTACACTATGCATTTTGGAGGAGGATTAAAATATCAAAACAAAAATGTGTTGGTCAAAGCAAAGCATGTATGTATGTACAGTATGTATAAAACTATGTATTTATTTATTTAACTTTACTTAATTATATTTTTATTTGAAAGTCTGGCCCCACAGCACCTGTGAAGAAAAAACCTGGCCCTCAAACAAATTTAGTTGATGACCCCTGACCTATGGGAAGCACCATCATCTATCTTTTAGAAGAATGGTGCTCATCCCTCCAATAGAGTTCAGAGACTTGTAGAATCAATGCTAAGTTGCATTCAAACTGTTCTGGTTTTCCTTTAATATGTCAGCTGTGTATATGATGAGTGATCATCAGTAAAAAAAAAAAAAAAAGCACTGTACTGTAGAAGGTAGTGTATGAAGGAAACATGTTTTGTAAGCAAATCAAAAATCCACATTTTTGTAGAGTTAGTAAATGATGTTTGGCTGGGGAAAGAGTGCTGTCTGAAAAGGTGGGTTTTCATGCTATGAAGGCACGTCAGTAGTGTGTCTGCAGCACTTGCTGTGAGGATAAGATATCATTAGAGAGCTAGGACATGGAGGAATTGCAGCCAGGTGGTCAAAGGTTAGTACAAGGATAGAGTCACAACACACCCACAGGATGCAAACCGCAGCCCTGAGTAGGGCTGAAGGCAGCTCGGAGAGGAGGGTGTGTTGCTCCCTAGAGGCTGGAGGGAAAACAGGAAGAATGTGAAATGCGTCAATTTGGGAAGGCCACAGACAAGGGCATGAGTCGCACAGGGCAAAGAGAGCTGGAGAGAGACCATGCAGAAACTCGAGCAAAGAGCGAGTCACTGAAATCCAGCAGTTTGATTTCACTCTAAATGTTTCATTGCACTTGGGTGGTGCTGTGGTGGGGTGAAGGCGGTTGAAGTAATGGCACAGCCTTGGAATTGGGGCAAGGTCATGCAGTGCCAGAATGGCAGAGGGGTCGGATGATAGTACAAATTATGTGAGTCGTGTTTTGAGCCTTATTTAAAAACAGAAATTGTGGGTGATTCCTTAAGATGGGCAGACAGACAACAGACTACGCCATGACATGAGGGAAGTGAAGGAGAAAGACCTACCATCTGTTGACTTTTTAGAAATGATAGGATGAGCTCGGCTGGAGTACAGGGCCCAGACAGTCAGAGCAAGTCTTAAGCAATTCGTTATATGAGGGAGTGTGTAATGATGTGTTCTGTCCAAGTTCCAAGCAGGTTTCTGGCAGCAGTTCTGGATAAGTTATCAGTGTAATATTAAAGGGTGGTCTTGGTGCACCTACAAAAAACATCAGGAGTCTCTCGTGTATGTGACAAAACTGTTAATTGGTTTTTCACCATCATGTCATCATTTTTTTTAAGAAGACATGAACTCAGTTGTTTCATGCTTTGTTATTTTGGGCAAACGTGCAGATCTGAAAAGCATCTGGAGTAGACATTTAAGATTTACTATGTTTCTGGGGACTGAAGCCTGGACTGAGCATTGCTGGACAACAGTACTACATTTGCAAGCACACAACCAATGAATCAAAGAATTCATCCATGTAAACATATTTAAATCATATGACAGCTGGGAGGAATTTGCTTTGAATTTAAAGCAGTCTCTTTCACCAACAATTTCCAACCCTGGGTCAAACCTTGGCAGGAAGCTGCCACACCCCAATGGTTGCCAAATGGCTGAACAGAACTAGAAAGATAAAAAAAAAAAACAAACAAAAAAAAAAAAACAAGCCAAACATGCAATCCATAATTTTTCTTAAAAAAAAAACAACAAAAAAACAATAAGCAATAACACTAAATGTTATGTAAATAATTTCATAACCTGATTTCTACATGATGGAAACACCTGATCATAAATAATAATAAAGAAGCATCCGATGTTTCAGTGTAAGCACATTCATCCCTGAAATGCACTTGAAAAAAGTGTGTTTTGTGTTTAAATGTACTTTTTCATAAGACTAATCTTCTGTTTTCTTTTCCCCTAACGGACCTTAAATGGATATGATAAAGCCTATACGGTCAGCAGGCATATCATCTCAGATTAATTTAAAGTCAAAATTATTTTGTCAACATCAAGGTCAATTACTGCTAAATCTGTGACAATGACAAGTTGCTCATCACTGCAAGAGAATTAATAATGTTCAACAGGGAGCAATAGTGAATAATGTCCTACAATTTTCACTTAAGACTGCTAAGACTTTAGATCACATTCAGACAGACAGTTGCCCTGTGTGAAAAAAATGCAACCTTCTCAACAAAACAAAAAACAAAACAAAACAAAACAAAACAAAACAAAACAAGTTTCCATTGCAAAGTCAAGCACTTCGTATGCCCATCCACGCTCTTCCTTTACCTGCACTAGGATCACACCTCTTCTTGCATTTTCACAAAATGATTCCTGGGAATGTATTAGCTGATTTAGTGAGTAGTACTGTATATTATATTCATCCAGCTTACCCAGAGGAAACCGCATAGCAAAAGCAGGTTTTGGCGTTAACAGCAGGTCAAGAGGCAAAGACAGCCAGGAGAGGCTCAGTCAGGACATAGAGGCAGACCTGTGCCCATTTAACCTCTCCTTATACCTGTAGGTGGTAGGGAATAAGAGCTTGGAGATGTGCCAAAGATCTGACAGTGTTCCTGTTACTATGGTGATAGCAAAGAGTCTTGCCTGGTTGTATAAGTATTGTTCACTATACTTTCTGAAACAGAAATTCTCTGTGTTGGCACAGGTGGTACACAATCCTATTTACTATACGCAGCGCACAATATCTTGATAGTACAACTAAACACAACTGACATAAACAAAATCACATCCTCAAAGGTAAATAGCAGAAAGTAGGAAATTTACTGAATTTAAAAATAAGGCAAAACACTGTCTAGTGAATCATGATGTACATGAAGCATGTGACTTAAACGCCATGCATGAACATAAATCCTAACCAGTCTAAAACCAGGAAGTTTGTTTTCACCTTGATAACTGCAATACATGTCAAAGCACCCGTTCTTTGTGTCCACACCACCTCATGTGATCAGCAGATAATCCTCCATTTGTGTTTAAGTAGCATAAAAGCTCTGTCATGTCCACAGAAGAGGCAGGTTTACAAGGTTACATTGTAATGAGCCTCTTTGTCTGGCCATTCTCTCATCTGATATGTTCCTCATGCTGCTGTTAGGAGCCCAAATCACGCTATCATTGTGTATACAGGGCTAGCCAGGTCCATCATTAATGCTGCTCTTATCAATGTGTCCACCACGATTTTCATCCAAGGTTTTGTTATCAGTGAGACCCATATCAAACCGCGTGCGTCTTGTTGGGATGTATAGCAGAAGATTTGCTACAAGGCATACTGTCTGTTAGCCGAAGCCTGTTGGCCAACAGCACACAACACAACCTTGACATTAATGATTCAATGAGCACAGTAATTGAGTGCCTTTCTCATTTCCTGGCAGCTACAATACAAAGCTGGCGGTGGGGAGACAGAAGAGATACAGAAGGAGGAGGATAAGAGGGTGAAAGAGAAAGGCTTAGAGAGAAGAAAAAATAAAAAAAAAACTAAAGGTAGGATAAAGAGACGAAAGCGAGTGAGGAGGATAAGACACGGAGGGAGGGAAGGTAATAAGGACAGTGAGTAAAGTGTGGGGTAGGATGAGGAGAGGATCAGAGGCAGAGGACAGCGAGGAGAGAGATTGCATTAGCTCATCATCCCAGTAGGCCTGGCTGTGCTCTGAGGTTGACAGTCCTGAGAGCTCCTGTCCTTCAGTCTTTCCATGTGCCTGTAGCATTACATCCTGCTTACCAAAGAGAACCAGCCATTCAGTGCCACAAATTACATTTTTTTTTCCCAAACCTACTTTAGAAATAATATAGGAAGTGTGCTATAATTAATAATAAATGCCATGAGTTCCATTAAAGCATGCTGCTATCTCAATTTCTCACCTGAATCTGCTGAAGTTGTGCTGCTGCAATAGTGATGTGTGAAATTATAATGTAATTTCTAGTGGCCATGTTCACTGGAAACGTTTCTGTGGCATTCCACTGGAAAAAAAAAAAAAATGCTCATCATCAACGTTAACCTGTGTTTTTTTTTTTTTTTTTCGCAGCACAGACCTGGATTCTTTGGTTTCCTGTGTCAGAACTAGCGGAAAAGTGGTAACAAAGAGCAGCCCTCTAACGTGAAGAGTCGAGATTCAAGCATGTTTCATTCCAACCAAGAGTGGGCAAGAGGTTTTGTGGCTTGATTGAGTGTTGGATTCCATGGCTCTTTGAGGCTTTGCTTTGGCATAGTGGGGTTTTGAGTTAAGTGCAAACATCATCATGCAAATGTGCTAACAGTGACAATGCTTATATGCTGATGATTAGCAGGTATAATATTTACCATAGTCATTGTTTCAGAGCTGGTGTGGAAACTCTAGAATTTAGTGTTGAGATTTTTTTGAAGGACTTTAAGTGATTCAATAAAACATGTCTGATGGGAGGGGCCCTTTTCTTTATGCCCCATCCCCTTCTATTCTGTAAATGACTTCTAGTCTGAATGGCTGGAAAAGCTCCTCTACATGATTATGCAAATGAATACAACTGTGGTGTAACTGGTACAACCTTTGCGAAACTTCTTATTTTATTACATTACATTAAATTACATTGCACAGTACACGTATTTTTTTTTCTTTTTTCTTTTTCTGGTTACACTGCATGTGGTGAAAGGTAATCACAGCAAAACTGTGTATTGGTATGTAACACAAATCTTCAAACATACATTGTACACAGGGCATGTACTTTATTGATGCGTTTGTTGTCATCCCTGTCCACTCAAACCGCAGTTTAATACACATTCATTATTTGTATGATGATAAATTAACACATGCTAACCATACATCAGTTGTGACCATCTGAGTGATTTGTGACCTCCCCCACCTTTTTCACCTCAACGTATTTGCTTTTCATGGAAATTAATTAACATAAATCCTCATTCATCAAGAGGTACAATTAATTGTTTTCTTCTCCCTATGCAGCATTAAAAATGGAAAACAGACATTTATCAAATTGAAAAATAACAACAAACACAATATGGAGAAATATATATATTAGAGGTGTTACTCGCAGGTCTGACTGCTAATTTCGACCTACTCCAGGGCTAGTAGATAATTTGTGTTTTGTTATTTATTATTTATTCATATTAGGGCCGCGGACATGTTCACTCTGTCTGAAGCAAATTATTCTGACAGTCAATAAAAATGTTTAGGTTTGTGTCACTGGTGTTTATTTTTATGTCTTTTCATTTTTACCCTCAAGTCTGTTTGATATTGTCACCCCTCAGGTGGGACCTGCCATGTTTCATTACTTAAACCAAAAGGTGAAACTTACAAATGTCAACAAAGATGGGAAAAAAAAAACAAAAAAACAAAAAACGCTTACCCTGGAACCAGATCAAAACAGAAGAGGGTTAATTGCTTGAACTGTGTTTGTTTGCTTGCTCGGAGAATGAAGTCAGAGGCCTACACTTACCCTCCCAGTCTGAAGCCACGAGAAGAATTGACAGGCATGGCTAAAAATAGGAAAATTTATGGTAACGCAAATGAGAGTTTATACATGATGCTATGAGTATGCAGAGTGTTGCGGAGCGTTGGTGGTATAATTACAATGGATTAATTAAGATAGATGTCTGCTACATGCACATTTCCTAACCCCACAGAACATTCCTGAAGGCTACTGACAATAATTCACTCTCTGCACACAGGCTGAAATGCTTTTGCTGGTACTGCTTCTGCTTTACATAAAAAAAATGACATTATGTCCCTTATCGGCTGAAAGATTTAGTTTCTTCCAAAGCCTTGGAGATCATGAAGAAGCCAGTGGGGTGTAGAGAAGGGGGGGGGGGGGGGGGGGGGGGAAAAAACACCAACCCCCCCCCCCAACCCCCCCCCACAACCCCCCCCCCCCCCCCCCCCCCCCCCCCCCCCCCACCCACCTCCCCCCCGTCCCGGAGGTTCTTTTTTTCCCCCCCTACTCGCCATTC
>JBBMJY010000021.1:10313057-10332401 GCA_037833715.1 Toxotes lorentzi
CCCCCCCTCCCCCCCCCCCCCCCCCCCCCCGCCCCCCCCCCCCCCCCCCCCCCCTCCCCCCCCCTAAACACCAACCAAGATGGGTTGTGCGTACTTGCTGGGTATGTAGTATGGACGTAGCCCCACAGCCCCACAGCCCCACAGCCCAAGAGTTCAGTGCTTGGGCTGCAGAAATGCTCCTTTACGATAATGTGACCACAGTGGAACCATCTGTTGTTAATAAAAGCAGCAAGTCCACTGCTTCTTTCCTCTCCACTCTCAGATTAATGTTGGTCTGCCCAGACCGTTTGAAAGCCATCGATGGTAGCAATGAGATCCAGAGTATCTTTGTGTTACCATGTCTCTGTGACACACTAAACACTACACTCACAGAAGTCCCTCTGATTCCTTACCAGGGCATCTAGCTCGTCCATCTTATTGTCCAGTGATCTCACATTGCCCAGATGACAGATGGGAGATATGGCTTATATCTCCTCTTCTCCATCAGTCTCTGTTGTCTGGACCCAGCTCTCCTCCCTCGTCTCTTTGTTCCCTCTCTGCATCCTCTGTGTGTAGCCTACTCATCCTGATCTCTGTGACACTATCTGTCGTTCTGGTCACCATGCCGGCCAGCTTTAGCTCAATCAGCTGGTCCGAGGCGTAATCAGTGCGACCTCGGAGTTGCTGCGCAACAGTAGTGTGGCTGAATGGAAACACATACAAACACTACACTCACTACAAAGTAAAGACAGCAAAAAAGTTGGGAAAATAAGAAAACGAGTAGGAGCAACTGCAACTGGCTGCATGCTTGTTCAGCGCACACACACAAACCACTTAACAGCTAAAGGACCAAATATTTCCCTCAGGTGTCCAAAAAATAAAGTGAAAAAAGAATGTTGGACTTATTATCTGGTGGACAGAAACAATGCTTCAAATGAGTGCTGCTCTGTAACTACTGGATGTTGAAATAAACAGCTGTTTCCTTATAAGTTTACCATATCAACCTGAAACAAGATGATATGGAAATTTGAGTTTAGAACCTGTATCTGCTGCCCCTCACCCTAAATCGCTTCACAGCCAGCACCCAATAAGTCTCTGAATGCACACATAGCTTATGAAAGAACTTAAACTTAAACTTAAACATAGCTTATGAGAGAACATTCAGGCAGGCTTGAAAAAAATCTGACCCTATCCTTCAAGCACAGATTATCATGTGTTTGTCATCCCACTATTTGGAGTATACCAGCAGTAGGAAACAAGTTGTCTCATCTCTCTGTTTAGATTTGAAGTCAGACTAATTTGTCATGTATCACGAAGCTTTGAATCGATTAAGACTGTGACCGTAGCCCTGTAATCATAGTTTCATGACAGAACCTGGACTCACACTGACTGATAACACACAAAAGTGAAGTAAAAGATGAGCTGTGCATTGTTTAAGTGAACAAATAAAAGGTAAATGGGTCAGTGAGTGTGTGTGTTTGAGTGTGGCGTATGCATCCATTCTCAGGCCAGACTGTCTGACTCAGCCGTCTGTCAGCGGGACGAGGCAGATGGGAGACATAAAACGCTCCATGCCTTGACAAGGTAGTCTGTCAAATTTAGGGAGAACAGTCACAGGGGTAATGTTTTGACAAGGCATTAAATGTCTCCTTCGCAGACGTCCTGTATGTCATTCCATTAGATTGATGTACAGATACAGATGGCTGTATAATGCATGCCTGTGGGGATTCTGTATGCGCATGTCTTGACTTTAGTTATCCTCTGGCCCGCATTTACCTCACTCGGTGAATGATTTTGGCCATGTCGCTTCGAATCTCAAACGCCGCTGTATAATTGAGTGATTAAAATGCAGTTAAAAATGTCTTTCAGCAACACATCTCACATCTGTATTGCTTCATTCCTGACAGGACGTGTTGCTTGTTCCCTGCATTATGTGCTATGTCTTCTTTACAGGCTGTAATTAATAAATGCCATTATTGGCCATTAGTTCACTGCACAAAACACTGTTGTGCAACTCCTTGATTCGTTCCCTCTCCTCTCTCCTGCTGTTTTCTTTTACCACATTCTCTTCTGTTCATCTCAAGTTAAGATATCTCAATTCAGGGTGAGACAATTATATCCAGTCTTTGCCACAGGCCATGCCCTGAGCTCCAACAGACCTTTTACCCTGTATCTATCCATAATGACCTGTTTGGTTACCAGTGTTGTTTTCTGAAATCTTTTAAATGAGTGGACACCACCTGAGGCAATGCCTGAAGAAATGAGTTGCACTGCAGTGTGTGAATGTGTTTACATTTGTACTGTAATACTCCAAAATAGGTAATTATTTACATCGGACAGAGCTACTGCAGATACTGCAGTTACTAGAGTTAGCACGGTTTCGAAAATAAATCGTCGACTGTCGACAGTATGTGCAATGTGTCGTGCTCATTTAAGGTATGAGACATGATCGTTTTTACAGAACATCAAGTTTTAAGGGGAAGCTGCAAGAAAACAAGTTTGTAGACAGCGTCACACACAGCACATGTCAACTTGCTGACCCATTAAGTTACAACATTTTCTTCATGGAAGATCTAATGATCACTTACAAAGTCAAGTCTCATTAGCTCACACTGCAAGACATGAACACAGGACTGTGAGTCAACAGTCAGGGTAGAGGCTGTGTGAGGTTTTACTTTGAGCTAAATGGTCAGTCGCAGCCTCTTTTATGTACGAGCGCCTCATTTCGTGTCAGCTGGTTGGAGTCCTGTTCGGAATCAATCCGTTTTCTGTCACATTCACTTTCCGCCATGTTTGCTTGTGCTGCCTTCGTGCAGATTTCGTGCCTGCATCTGTGCCGTGGTGAAGAACGCTAGGTGTCGTCCAAGTGACAAAAAATATCGCCATATAGAGTGTGACCGACGACACAACGAAATAAACGATAGAACATGTTGCACAACTCTACAGGGGAAAATAAACATCTTTGATTATCATTAAGTTGGTTAACTGTTTGACTAACTTGCCATCCTTAGAGTTATTTATTTATATAAAATAAATGATCCAGCCACAGTTATTTGAGCTAATGTTCTGGCGAATTAACAATACATCAAGAAACCAAACAAACGTATTCTATTAAAAGAACTAAAAGCTTAAGTCACACACCCTGTTATACAAGGATAAAGCTTTGTTGCTCTTTTTTAGACCAGATTCAGGGTAACTATTGATTCTATTGGTACCAAACACTCATCACCAAACACTCATCACAGCTAAATAAAACTAAATACACTCCTTCCTTGTCATACTATCCCCTGCTCAGAAACTCTGTCAGAAGTAGAATGAGCATAGATTGTTTGTTTGGATTATTTGGTTGATTTATTCAGTGCTCAAAAATGTTGGACGACGTAACAACAAAATCATGAAAGATTGCCTGTTCGACACTCAATCTGTCGTTGTGCTGTGTTGCTTCATATTCATGTACCAGCTAAAAGGTATTGGCCAGGGAGCGAATGCTTCCCTTCCCTGATAGTCCCTTGGAAGGACACCCTCAAGTCTTCTCTTGATAACACTCAGCGGGTGAGACAGACTGTGTAATCATTTGATTACCTCTTCATCTTTTAGGGTAGGCATGCACAAGTGTGTGTATGTAAACACTGCAGCTGTTCCAACTCATTTCACCGAAGGACTGCACTATCACCAAGCGCACACGATGGAGTGATAGTGTCCAGGAGCGGACCACATACATATTTATTGTATTTGTTATTCAAAACAAAATTAACATTTCCCTCCTGAGCAATAGTTTTTATCCTGCTCCTCAAATGCGGAGTGTTTACCGGAATCAAAAACTGGCCACATGCCAGTTTCTACTGAGCAACACATATCATTTCTTAAAAGCATTAGGCTAAAAAGCTCTGTTATTGTTCCAAGAAACTGCATAATGAATGTATGTTTATGTAGCACCCCACCACCCTACGTCCCCATGTCTCAGATGCTGCAAACTAACTATCCAGTTCTCTCTTGATCTGGGACTCCAATAAAGTGACATGAGTCACAGTTTTACAAAAAACAATCCTTCATCATATACTGGATGTTGTGCAGCCCCTCTGTTGAGCTTCCAACTAAAACAGTCAATATTAGCTCCAGGCTCTTTAAGGCCCCTCCTTCCTAAAAGCCCACTTTCTGCTGATTGGCCAACTTCCAGAGGCACCCAGTTACCTCTTACAGGTGTGGAGATTCTGAGAGCAAACTGTAAAACTTAAAAAAAAAAAAAAAAAAAAAAAAAAGCTTATTAACATAACAAGACAACACATGTGTCTGTTTGGTGAGATAACGTTGGGTTTAGATTTTCAATCACAAACCGTACATAAACATTTTTCTATATGTGTCCCTGTCAGGTATACAGACTATGTTTTTCTGCTGTCACCAAAGAACTGTATAGTAAACCTGCGCTGTTGGTTATTTGTACGCTGGAGAACATTAAATGCCTATAATACTACTCAAGTACACTGTTTTGGTAGACAAGAACACAGAGGACAGGTTTGACAGGCTTTTGTTTCTGAATGAACTCTTCACTTGAGCGTAGCTGCTTGTGGTATTTAAAAAAATTATAATTGATTTCTTATTACATGAAAACAATTTGTTGTTAAGACGTGCATGCATCATCTTTCCCTCATTGTCTCTGAGTATTTTATTACCCATGTTTGAAATGTTATTTTGTATCAATCAGTGCAGGATGCAGGATTATGCAGGACAATATCTGCTCTTGGAAGTATATCTTGAAGCTAAGAGAGCATGTTTTTTTTCTACATCCTGTCTGTAAATATGCCATCTCACTATTAAAAAGCGATTTATTATTATATAAATTATGGTATTTGTATAGTTATTACAGTTATACAAATGTCTCTTAGGAGAAGAACAGAGGAACAGCAAGTTTTTATACTGTTATCAAAGCTGTTTTATCACATCAGTTTTCTTCCCCTAGAGGTACAAACATATGATCCCCAAATGTTATTTACAAGAGATAAAGTGTGCACTGTATTCATCATAATATTGAAAAAAGAGATGAACATATGTCCATATATGATGTAGTATCCTTATCCCTGGGATTCACATGATGATGTGGTCTTCTCCCTCTTTCAGAAGGGGACAGGAATCTTTACAGGTTTTACAAGTGTGGATGGCAGTTAAAGTTTCTTGTGGTCTCTGCGGCAACAGACCTCTAAGGTTTTAACTGTAACCTGTGTAACTATTTAGAAATAAAGTAAATATAGTGCAGTTTGTGATACTGATGCAAGTCAATATATCTTTAATTGTTTCTAGTTTAGAAATGAATATTATCTTTTATCTAACTGCAATCTAAATAACTTTTGCAACACTGTGCACAGCCATTGTCTGCACTGAAACTACACTCACATGGCATGTGGGCCGATTATCAGTACATGGCAAACATTTCAGTGATATAAAGTTATTTAAAGCTTGCACATCTGACTCCTCAACATGGCACTGAACAGATGGAACAGCCCTGTCTTTTAGTACTAGCCTTCTTCTCCATCTTCATTCTAGTCTCTGTTGAGGAAATAGTCCTCTGTGAAGTGGTGTGAGCAAACAAATACATTGGCAAATGGCTGTTGTTGGTCCGAAGGAACAAACCGTATCCGGTGCTTTCTTTAGGCAAGGCAAACAAATTTAACTTGATGATAATAAATGACCTTCAAAAACTTTATAATAATTAACACTCTATAGCAGACTAAGATATACAAATTAAAAAAAAAAAAAAGTGAGCCCACACAGCCACTGTCACCCAGGTACACACAGAAGAAATAAAAAGAAGTTTCACGCCAGCTGACAGAATCTTCCTCAAACAACACAAGGGCACGTAAAGTCCAACTCACAGTTTGGTGTCAGTCTGGAATAAGCACCTGGTGGTCTTAGAAAAGAAACCAGGTGACAGCGAGGGCCAAATCCCCTTCAGGAAAACAGACAATCCTCTGACCTGGCGGCTCACCAACTTTAGCTTGCACACACACATGCACGAACATAAGCCCAAACAACCAAGATGAAGTTAGAACTAAGTTAGTGAAGTTAGAACTAAAAAATAAAAGGCATATTATTTGTCTACTATAGCAGAGCTCCACTATTCACCTTTAATAATTACTAATGAGTCATTTTAGCTACTGATTAAATTATTTACATGTTACTTTATAACTAAAATATCTTCATCTCTCAATCTTCAATCACATTTTGATGGTTGAATTTTATTAACACAAACATACTTGCTGTGTATTTATGTATTTTTTTTCCCTTTCTTTATAAGGAACTAATTAATTTTAATCCCACGCTGTTGTCATTGGGTTTCAAATCAAATCAAGCTGTGTTTTTTTTTCACTATGTTTTTTTTTGCCCTTCAACATCTCTTCACTGGCTGTAGTGCATAACAGGTATTACCTCCATGTTATACCAAATGTAGTCACTTCTCACCTGCTCCACACCCTTATTCTTGAGACAGGCCTTGTCTGCAATACGGCTGAGCAAATTGAATCTGCCAGTCAACTGTAGCACCACACTTATCTAATCTGACCTGTAATACAGGGCTATGCTCTATTGCCTTTGCATAACACCCTCTCCATGTTTGTAACCCCGGCCCCCAAGGTAGCGCTGAAGTATTGTCATTTCACTTATTGCAAACCAAGGCCAGCTCCACCTCTAGCTACCCCTGTTCATTCTCTGTTGCTTTCTGTTATTGTCAGGAGTTCTCTCTGGGGCGCCAGCACTAAAGTTCGCATTACTCACATAATCACAAACGCTTACTATGTAAATGCACACATAGCCGATCACAGCGAACGAGGGGAAAAAGATACATAGAGTCACAGAGAATTCATTGCGCCGGGGACTAATGCATTTCTGCTTAAGTCAGCAAGGGAGATGTTAATGCTGCTGTGAGAATTAATGGAGGTATTGGCTTACAAACATTTGGTGATACATTATTGTGGCTCCGGGCGACCAGCTTCTCTAGGGTTGTTTTTCGATTGCAAGGGCCGCAAGGGAAGTACTTCCTGTTTTAATTAGATACTGGATAAGCAAATAGTAACTCAGATAAATCATAGGATCTGTGGTCAGCTGTTTCACAGGTAAAGATAATCCAAAACTAAGTATTTATCATAAAACTAAGACATGATTAATGACAGTGCTTTGATGGATGATGAACTAATACCGTATTCAGTGATCAATAAATATTTTCAAGAGGGTTGAAAACATGATGCTTTGTATGTAAATGAAAATCAACTTTACCAACTCAGTTAGCACTATTTTTTTCCTGCAAAGTGGAAGGGACAACAGTAGCAAAGTAACAATGGCCACTGTGTGTTAATATGAGCAATATACTGTACAACCATAAAGTAATAACTAGATAGTTTCCAAAGTTTTACCTACTTTACCACTGCAGAGAAAGTGGGATTTTCTTTCAAAAGTGGGAACCAATTATTGTTATTCTGGGGGAGAAGCAGCCAAAACAAACATTCCACTCAAAGCATCTGTGTGAGAAAAAAAAAGTCTCTTTCCTCAATAGTTGTTATCATCTGTTGAGGTCCAAAGGATGGCAGGTCTGTGGAACCCTTAGCACTGGGACTAGTTTCAAACACAAGTACAGAGCTCTGTCTGATTTGGTATGAAATCCAGTGCACTGTTACAAATTGGCACCCAGTGAATTGATGTCACAGTGGTTGAAGTCCCCCAAAAAATATGCTACTGACAGCTCAGTTGCAGTGGTCAGCAGTGCTCTGTTCTACTGCCAGTGTGTTGACTGGTCCTGGTGACTAAAATCACAAGGATCCGAGGGAAATTCAAAAAGAAGTCAGAGGCATCTGCACAATGGTATCATGATCTCCCTGTGTGTGAAAAAGTCTGCGCCTTTTACAGTGATGTTGGCCCATTTGTTGTTGACAGCAGAATGAGCTGGTAAACAATTCTAACGGCTCCTTTTTGACTGGACACCAGGAGCCTATTTAGAGAAATCAGAACCTTCACTTGCAATACGGTTCGCTTTAGGACTTAGGATGGGGATTTCTTTATATCAGAAATGTTTAAATGACAGGAGAGAAATAACTGGAGGATAATCAATTGGCAATCACTGACCATCAATAATTTTCCATCTTTCTTTAAGCCTTATAAGAGAGCAGTGTTTCCAGAACAGAAACAAAAATAACTTTCATCTCAGGACACACAGTCACTCAGTAACTCAACGAGAGCAGAAAGGTCATTAATGTTGTTCTGCAGCAACCTGACATTTGGCAGAGAAACAGCCGAGAGTGGAAGTTTACTACCATATATTCTCAATGTTTCTATTCCTCCTCTGTTCCTCCCTTGGAATTTTTTTCTTTTTTTTTTTTTTTTTAATACTGGCTTACAGTCTTTCTGGAAAAGATGTTCTGGACCCCCCTCAAGAACAGAGGGTGCCACTTGGCGCAGGGAGTCTGGCCTGAGATCCAGCAGATTGCCCCATGGATAGACTGTTTGTACAAGTGTGAAAATGGATGGAGCAGTCAGTGAAAAAAAATAAAAAATAAAAAATAAAAAAGCCAGTGCTGTCAGTACAAATGTTGAACAGAAGGTTTGTTCATCACAAATGCTGACACATAACAGATCACCTTAACATGATCAGTATGGGAATAAATACATAAGTTTGATCAAACAACAATAGGCAGGTAAAGCCACAAGTCACTCCGACAGCTTGGTGTGTCTGAAATTGCTACAGATCACAGATGATACATGGCAGATGAATTGTTGGAGGTTATGTACTGTATGAACAGCATTGTGGTAGCAATGCAGTAAGCTGCAAAAAAACAACAGAAGGCTGATGTGAAAGAAGAGAAAACACACATTACCTTTCTGTAAAAACAGAAAGAATCACTGTCTAAAGCTATGTCACAGATTTCCCTGTGTCTTCTTGAATATTTTGCCTCTTCAACACCCTCTAACAGTTTTAATCAGCCCTCTCTGACGCTGAATGATACCAACACATGCTCGATATGTTAGTATGATATCATACACACACACACACATATATATATATATATATATATGACACCCAGATTGTGGGTGTTATATACATAGCCATTGCTTTAGTGACCTCTATGAGTCTTTGAACAGTCGTTCCTTGGACCACAGGGTGGTCCCATAGATGACCCGGGTTTGGGAGAGAGTTCATTAGTTCAACCTTAAAATAACAGGATCTCAGTCTCTGCTACAAAGCAAATTGTTCACTTCTCAAAGAGAGGAGGATTCTATCTCCACCTTAGGCAATTTTCTTGGTGCTCCACATGAGAGAACTGTGTAATATTCTGGGCATTTTTTTATTATGTATGTCAACACTGTACAGTTCACTGAGGATGTATATACGAAATGATTTATTCAGTTCAGAACCCATGGTGATGGATACTGATAAAGGAGAGAGCACAGTAAAATGCAGTAGATTTCACCACCCAAGGTTATAGCTATATGTTACACAATGTTATGACACAATGTATAAATGCATTAAAGCTGCAGGCAGAAAAAAAGAGAAAATACAGAAATAACATTCTGATCCACGACAAGTACGATTTATATATTTCAATATCAAAATAATCTACAGAAATATCCTGGAATCTGAATTTGTTTCTCAGAAGAGGATACCACACATTTTGACACAAAATCTTGTCCAAGTATACTCCAAACTTTTGCCAAAACATAAGGAGAGGATTATTATTATTATTATTATTATTATTATTATTATTATTATTATTATTATTATAGTAAGAGCAGGGTGACTCAGACATGTGCCATATGCCATTGTTGTGCAAGTTTTCATTCCCACCCAAAGCTACACACACAAAAAAAAATTGATTTATGAAGGGCGTTGAACTAAGCCTGGGCGCTGACTATCAAAAACAAATTAAAGCTGAGCACAGAAAATGGCATGGAGTGCTCTCAGTAATTGGATGCAGTGAATGAACTTTGCTCACTACCCTCATGTTGTGTGTATAAATATGGGGTTTTGTTTGCAAGCTGCAATTTTGCTCAGAAAGACTAAGTTCCCTCTCACGAGAGAGATGTCACAGCACTTCCTGCGAGTACCCACGGGTGTGGCACTGTAATTTCTGTTGCATGAACTGTTCTTTTGCTCACATTCAAGCTGTCACTCATGCATGTGTCATGTCTCAGAGAATGCCCAATGAAAGGGGGAATGGGATGAAAACACTGAGTAATATGCCAAAACACTGAGGTGGATGGGGGACAGCGACGATTTCAAATGGCAGAGGTGAGAGAAAGATTCATCACTTCTTCTTACAACAATCAATAACCTGCACAAACTAAAAAACACAAACACACGAGCGCACACATCCCACCCTCAGACTCAGCATCAGTTTTCAGACAACATACAAATCGCTCCTGGCTTCAGGTCACAGGAAAAACAATGTCAACTATGAAGTGTTGTACAATTGAACATCAGGCTCGGCAGCCTCTGATAAAACACTATTGGACAAAACAGCCTCAGGTGAGTCAGCTATATCCTCACATGTTTGTGCTGGCACCAAAATACACTTCCCTTCATTTTTTTTTTTCAGAATGAAGAATAAATATCACCTCATATTCAACATAAACTGTAAAAAAAAAAAAAAAAAAATGCACCAACAGCAAATAATTAATCAGAGGGGTTAACATCACGCAAGCTTTTGATGCCCAGGAAACACCTTGAAAACTTAGGTTGACTGATCTCTAACTGACAGTATCATAGAGACAGTATCATAGAGAATCACTACATGTCATTTTGTATTTCAGTTATGTTTGCATTATATTTCTCTGACACTATTTTTGAACTCTTACATACTGCAAAGATTTCTCAAAATGATTTCAGCACGTCTGAAATCTTGCAATCTCACTTTGAAGGGCAGACATTCAAATCAGACATGTTATTCATGCAAGTGTATCTTCACTTGACAGGCAGGAGCAGGGACATTCACCGGATCTCGCCCGAGGCTGTTTAGACTGAGGCCGTTTGTCCTGATACCGTTTTTATCTTCGGTCAGTTTGTCTGATACCGTTTTGTCAGATATTGTTTTGTCCGAGGCCGCCTTGTTTGATCTTCAGCTGGAGGAGGCCTCAGACTTGATCATTTTTCCTGCAGTCTGAGGCAGATTGGTCGAGAAAATGATGGCGTTCTGTATAAAGTCTGCAAGCTGACATTGAAGTCTGAGTGTATGTCAAAGCAGCCACGTAGTACAACACAGATTTTCACGTCTGTTTCAATATTACACGCTCACATGTGTTCTGTGCCGTCAACATGCTGAGCATTATGATCTACTTGTGTAACCTTGCCGTGAAGTGTACACAGCTAGCCTCATAGATGTGTATAAAAGAGCCGGCACATAGCAGTGACAGCACCCAGGAAATGGAGAGGTGAGTGGAGATCATGGAGGGCTCTTTGTGCTGTGACATGGAGGGGACACTTTGAAGATCAAATGCTTGTGAGGGGGCACAGAGGTCCTGCCAGTCAAGCACAATTAAAACCTCTATGAGCCCGAGACACTCTAAAGAGATAATGAGAAAGGGCTTCCTCTAATCCCTCCTAATTATCTTTGGATGCAAGGTTGGATTGCAGTAAACATGAGGGAGAGTGACGCATCTCGATTCTGCAGATTCAGTTTAGTTAGCAGTATTGTTGGGTTGAAAAAGGTCCACCAAACTATATTTGGAGAACCATGTAAGTGCGAGCAGACCATTTTTCCTTTCTCTATGTAGTTTTAGGGAAAGCAGGCAGCATGAATCTATATATACATTAAATATAGTTGTATAAAACAAGCTGTGAGTGTGACTGCGTTTCACAAAAGAGGTTCTGCAATAATGGACCAAACATAACATATATAACACATATATATGTAACTCTACTTTGCAGTAACTAACCTCTCTGTTGACCAAACATCAAGGAATAATCAGTGTATAGCCTCATTGCCCTCTTCTGGAGGAGGAGAACACAGCACCAGAAATTGTTAAGCTTTACTGTGAAATGTATAATGTATCGTCATATTCTGCACATCAGCTGCCTTATTCGACTGTTCGGATCCTGGATTTTGTCATATTTGGTGTTCACACCTTATCAAGAAGAACATAAGATTGTTTAAGGGACTCAAGTAAACATGAAATACATCAGAAACTGTCATAACTCTGCAACTGTTCCTATAATCTCCTATTCATCATATGACGTCTTAGACAGAAGTATCCTTATATAACATCTCATCTATCTTTGGAGAAGACAGACAGGAAGAGGAAAATGATGAAAGGCCCCTTTAGGCCACACACAGGGTCTCGCTATGCAGGCTGCAACCGAGTGGACAAGAATATTTAAGTGTGAGGTAACCCCTATACTTTCCAATCCAATCAGGTTCCACAAACACAGATGCTCATACTGAACAGTGCTGGTAAAGTCATCAAGAAAATAAGTGGATTCCCCTCAAGGACCTCATGTAGCTGTACTGTATCTGGTTTACGTTTTTCTATAGCGATTCTATCATCTTTCTTATCAAACAATTGTTTTGCTTCACATCAATTCCCTCGCAGTGCAAAAAACATTTTTCTTAAACCACTGCAGTTGCCCCATCTTTTAGTTTAAGCCGCTTTTCGTCACTTTATGCTGGTTTGTGTCTCTATCCACTTTCTCACAAACACACACATACATCCACACACAAACACACAAACAGCACCGCTACACAAAAGAAGCAGATGCAGCCTCTATTATCTGCTCTGAAAGTTAATTCTGAAGCCGGCTCTCCTCATTACAACTGTGCTCTTGCAGTTATTCTAATCTTGTTCCTGCAACATTTGTGGCATTTTCATTGCACACGCCTGCAGTCAGGTTCAGTGATCAGAAGTGAAGCAAAACAGTGTCAAACCTTTAGTCAGCTCTGCCAATGAGATAATGTATTAATATGAGAGTCAATACCAGTTCAGCTGTCTAAGCGGTCCAAGATAACAGCTTGCAAGCAGAACCTATTGAATTATGGCTGGCTTCCTAGTTTTGAACCATTAAATTACTTAAGAGAAAATGAAATGTTCCATGTTAAATATGATCAAATCTACATGTTAAAGCTCAGTTTTAATGACATGTTAACTGAGCTTATTCACATAAAAAATAAATAAATAAAAATAAAGATTAAATGGCCATACTTGACATTATATAGAACATTCACACTGGGTTGGTTGTCCAGGGAAAAATCTTGTCCAATCATATTTACTTGCAGCAGTTAACTGAAAATGTAGAGAAGAATATGTTTACAACCATGACTACTGAATCTTTCACATGGGACTGACATTCTCATTAGTATCAGATCACAATTTAGTTTGTGGGCATCACACAGTCCTACAGGTACTATTCTAAAATAACATCAGATCGACTACCATTAAATGCTAATAGATTTCTCTCAGCGGTAAACCACATATTATTGAGTCCCTCCTCCACAAAAGAAAAAAAAAAAGATCACCCCTGTTTCTCCATTCCATCCCATCCTGTATGTCAAATGTCATTCTTCTCATTTGAAAATAAACCGTGATGCTCCTTAAGGGTGCAAGATGCTTTACCTTTGATGTGATGCCTACTGCTGATGTGATACTTAGAAAGCAATGCTGTTAGTGGAGCATAAATGTCAAACAAATTAATGACAGCTTTTCTACTCACTATGGCAAATACTATGTGATGTGTCATTTGTGTGTTTGTTAACACCGGTAAAGATAGAAACCTTCCTCCTGGTAGCCCACAGCCACTGCAGCATGTTTGGTGTTTATAGATATACAGTATAGGCCTCTAAGTAAATTATTATTATCTTGTGTTCTTCCTAAACTAAATAATACTATACGCATTGTACACACAGGGAAACACACACAAGCATACACTATAACACAGTCAACATTAATGAGTATTCAGCATCATCTCAGATACCGACAGTTTCAATTTTTTTTATCCTGTTGTGATTTCCCATTTCATCAGTTTTGACTTTGATAACGATGCTATGAAAAGATGGAAAGTGATACTGCTGCAGTGATGCAGGGATAATCATCATCTCTCATAAGGCAGGTTTTGTGACCTATCTGGTTATTGTACTTATGAATATTATACTTTACTGGAACTTTTCCCTTAGTGAGTTTGTGACAATTTGTCTGAGTCATGTAAAACCCTGTCCGGAAACTAATTCCAGAATAAGTCTAAGTCCGGAAACTGTTCTCATTCAATTCTTGATATTATCTTGAGGAAAACTACACTGGACACTAAAACTACTTGTATATACCTATCAGCTTCTTATTTTTAAGACTTCAAGGCAACACAAAGCACTTATTTCCTCATGATGTATACACTGCAACTTATGGCTGCATATTTAGTATACTCCCTTGCATCAGGACAAAAATTATAGAGTAACAGGAATTTGTGAAAATAGAAAAAGCCTCAGACCAAACTCAGACTTAGTCACCACATAATAGAGCGCGTTCAATCTTTATTGTAGACTGTATTACCTAATGAGCCCTTTTCAGTGCCTTGACTTTAACAACTATCATTGAAATCATTATAATGATTTCACTTATTACCCAACAAAATAACACTTCTGCCGTGCCACCCCTACATTTCACCATTGCAGTGAGGTTCTGAGTTCTTTAGGCAAATAAACACTTAAATGGATATACAGTACATACTGCAGATGCATGGCATGCACACTCTCACAAACTGTATACTGTAGGTGCAGATCCATGCACTGACATACATTCATCCTATATCTTCTCAGTATTCACTCCAACAATAAAATATCTGCTGCAGTCCAGTTTGCAACATCAGTATGTGCCAGTTTGCTCGCGTGGAAATGTGTCCTTCAACAGGTGTGTTTATTTGCACCTTTGTTATTATTTATTTACCACCCTCTGCCACCTCTTTTGCCTGTGTCCAGTGTTTGCAACATGCACCACAGCACCATTTTCACATTATGCTGGTCTTCTTGCAACTTGAAAGAATGACAGCTCATACAGAGAAACAAAATGCCATTAGCTGTCAAGCGAGGAATGAAACAAAACTGCCTGTCTGTTTTGGGTGCGTAAGGGAGAAGTCAGCGCAGTTTAGACAGTGGTGTGGACACACAAAACTGATATTTTGGTCACATGAGGAAGAGAATCAGGTAAGATTATTTTAACATTACCTTGTTGTACTCTTACCATTTTCATGCCAGATGGGAGACCTGCAGGATAAAGAAATTCAATCATGGACAAGCAGGAAACACTAACTGGGTTTTAAGTCAATTTAAGTGATTCTGAGGGCTGTCCTTCAGTATAGTATCCTTGAATTCAAAGGGTACAGGTCTTGTATCCCAGACACACAAATGGTTTTGTAACAAGATGACCAACATGTTATAATTGGGATTTAGCGTAGTTACAGGCTGTATAGCTGTTCTAATGCAATGGGTCTGCTGTGGGGAAGGAGTTGTTCAATGGAGGCATAGTAGATTTTTTTTTTTCAGCAATTTTTTGTTTTATGTCCACCTTCTAGGAAGGCTCGAATATCACCATTTTAGAAAATGGTATAGTTGAAGAGTAGGCGGACAAATCATAACAATTTGAGCTTATGGAGCTCTTTGTGAATTGTGAATGTGTATCAATCGTCGGGGGATTACAAAGGAAGAAAGTTCCCTGTGCAACAAAAGAAAAGGTTAAGATGATCTTGCCTTAATGGTAAATTCATGATCTGTGCTATTCCATTATGTGGTTCCTATATTGATTTTCAGCTCAACTTTAACATATGAAAGGCCCACAAATTTTGATAGTTCTCAAAATCTGTTAAATTTCAATTTTTTTAATATCAACCGCTTAAATTCTTTTTGGTTCACCAATTAAAGAACCTAAAATACAAATACCTGTATGCATAGTTTAAGACCTGCCACTCATCCTGACATGCAGGGAAGTTACAACCCAACCTCAGTTAAGCCATTATCTGGATGACCTGAAAGCCATTACAAGCAATGATAGAATGGATTCCCATGGGGACAATAGATGGACAGTTACATAGATGGCAGGTGATGAGGTGGACATGAACATGGGGGATGGTTATAGCCCCCATTCCTCATACTCAATTACTGTGCTTGGCTCACTGAACCCTACAAATGAATTCAACTTATGGCAGAGTTGTCATATTGATCATGGTTGGATGGACCAAAAAACCTTTAACACTTGCCTGGAGAGAGGTAGGTGGGAATGGTGTAAATGGACATTCATAAGATGAAAGAACACACTGCACCTCAAAATCTTGAGTGTTTCTGCATAACTCAGTTCAGTGTGTTCAAAACTTTCCAAATAAGCTTAGGTGATTAGTTTCCTTTATCTGTTGGCCTGATGGATGATTGGTTGTTGGGATTTTCATTTTTTTTATCACCAATATGTGTCAGATTTTATACTTTATATCTTATATTTATTATTTTAAAAGTCATATGTTTTATTTATTTATTTATATTTTATTAACTGGATTTTGTTAAATTTGTCCATGCCATTGTTTCTACTTTTTATACAAATGTTTTTGAATGGACATCAGTTGTTTATCTCCAAAAATGGAAGGAAACATGATGTTTGAGTGAGAAGGCAAACTGCTGAGCTGTTGAGATCTTTATTGACTCACAATATTACATCTTTTTGTAAAAGTCGCTATCACGATAATATATATATATATATGTATATATATATATATATTTTTTTTTAAAGAATACACTGTTTAAGTGTACTGAGGAGTAGTAGGACCATCATGAAAAAAGGGCTTAAAAAAAAACAAATTTTCACAATTGAGTCACAACATCAAAGTTATAATATTCTGAAAAACAATATATAATGAACAACAAAACAAAACAAAACACTATTTAAAGAGATTCTGAAGTTTCTAACAAACATCAGGCCAGCACCATTAATATCTGATCAGGTGTTTGTTATGATGACAGGCTTCTTTTATATTTTGGGTCAGGTGTGTGTTTTCAAATGGATTAGTCCAGCGTGCGATTGGCTATCTACCTTTCATTCTCTACTGAGGTTTGCCAGCTTCATGGCTGGCTGTCAGCTGAACAATCAATGCTCACATTTGTATTGTCCAGCTCTAACTTTGTGTCGTGATGACACACTGGGTATGGCTGATTAGTAACCTACTGAAAACCGCCAACAAATCTCAATGATAAAAGCCCTAAAAGCAAATATTCTTATCTAAATTTGCTTTTGCTTACTGGATTTTGGAAGGCAACCCATTCTAAAAATCTTGGAAGACTGCACTTAACTAACAGGCCATCTGGATCTCAGACTCCTCTTGGCTTTGTGAGCTGAAAAGGAAAATGTGACAGTCAGACGCTGCAGTCTGCGAGGAAGCGAGGCACTCTAACTGTAGCTTCAGCAATCTGCTACACACTTCACAGTGGCAACATTGTCTCAGCAGGATTTTAAGTGTTTCCATTAAACATGAGGATTTGTTCCTTTTGACCTAAAAATGAATCACTGGTAAGCCTTGATTCGCTGACGGAGTATTGTATTACAAGGTAAGTTAACGTTTGACTGCCCACACAGCAACTGTTGCGCTTTGGTTTTCCTTCAGCTTCACATTGGTAACAGCATGTTGGCATTTATACACCACTAAAGCTGATTAATCTCAGGCCTGACAGTAAATATGCTAGCGTTTCAGTCACGCACACAGAGGGGAGGGGGGAAAAAAAAAAACTTGGGCCATGAAAACATTACTAAATGGCTCAAGTGTATTTTTGAATGATTTCGCTATACCCCAAGCACTTGCAAATGGCCACTGGCTGCCAGAGCAGAGGAAAAAGCAGCTGAGGACAGGTATATGGTATATTTCATTAGACATGGAGCCTTAGGGGAGCTGACTACACTGTATGTTTGTCACAGAGGATTGATGACTGCTTTCTATAAAGGTAAATAAATAAATAATAGCAGTAATCCCGGAGATGTGATGGCCATAATGTGTGCTGCAATAAAAAAAAAAAAAAAGCTGTGGTCTGAGGCTTCTGATAGAAGTTTAATTCACCATGGAATATGTCTCTTTTATTTATTTATATAACTGTGCCATTTATTCGTGTACTGCTGCAAACATGCTGCAGAAAGATTGGATTCTCTTTGACTACATAGCTCAGTGCATTATCAGGTTTACTGCCACCTATTAAAGTATCCTCTGCTGTCATACCTTGAAGGGATGACTAAATGTTTTGTTTTGGTTTTTTTTGTTTTTTTTGGGGGGGGGAGGGAGGAGGCCTTAAGCATACTTCACGCGAAAAGCACACAGGCTGCCCAAATAATTTTTCTTAGCATCTACTTTTCCGTAAGCCCAGCAAAACAAGGTTAAGGCTAATCCTAGAGCACACGTGATTGTACTGTTTCTTTACTGCAAGTACAAACAAACTGACATTTCATTGTAAAAACAAGATTTCCAGAGTTCTGTTTAGATGTAACACTCGTGTACATCAGCACTCTTATTGCCTTTTTTCTGTGAAACACAAGCAATGGTGCGTTAAAAGCATTTAAAAATAGATGCTGCTAATCAGTTCACATCCAGCGCTTTTTTCTGTTTTTTCTCTCTCTCTCTTTTGTGATGATAATTATATCACTGCCTGTTTCTTGGTTGAAACAGGTCTCCAGCTGACTTGAACCGTTGAATCAGAAAACACAAATCTCATTTTCCTTAGTGTACACGATATTGCCATTATCAATTATTGAATCATAAGTGAATCATAATAGGAAAACATGATGTATTTAAGGTTCATGTTTAAGCAACTTAAATGAATAAGCTAACTTAAAATTCAAACTGAAATCTCATGGGGATATAGAGAGATTTGATTATACATGCTACATAATTCATATTAGTATAGGAAATGCTATGAAATTATTCAATGGCTGCAACATAAACTAATCATATACAGTATAACTTGTTACTGAACACAGGCAAGGTATTTAGAAATTAAGTATATCACCAGAGATGTAAACAGACTTTGCACAATGAGGATTAAACCCCAACTGAACCCTTGTTGCATTCATTTACATCACAAATCAGCTGGGGCAACGTCTCACCAGCACATAAAACTCACCCAAGAACCATCCTGGTTTTCAAGTGTGTGGAAGTAAAAGGAGCAGAGATGGTTTTTCATTAGCAGTTGTAATAAATTTACCAGATTTTAAAGTTATAAGATATTCAGTTTCAATGTCCTTTCCCGTCTCTATAACAGCATATGATATTTTAAATGTTATGACCTTTAAGTACACTACTCACAATAAGTTAAGGGATATTGTGAGAGACTCAGTGGATGTCATACATACAGTGTTTGTTTCACTTCAGAGATTTTTGGGATAGGGAGG
>JBBMJY010000021.1:10332501-10357099 GCA_037833715.1 Toxotes lorentzi
GATGGCTCAGTCACTGCACGTTCTTACCTCAGAGACATCACAGAACCCATCATCATCCCCCAATTCCACCAGCACACTCCCAACTTTCTGTTCATGGATGATAACGCTCCATCACATCGTGCCAGAATTGTCACAACTTGCCTTCAGGAAGTCGGAGTGCCTCATATGGTATGTCCAGCAATGTCCCCTGACCTGAACCCCATAGAGCACGTCTGGGACCAATTGAAGCAGAGACTGGATGATCGTACCCCACCTCCACGTGACCTGGCAGAACTGCATGTAGCACTTGTGGAAGAGTGGAACGCATTGCCTCAGAACAACATCATGAGACCAGTGAGGAGCATGAGACGTCGCTGTCAAGCTGTCATTGCGGCAAATGGTGGAAATACCCGCTACTGACATTCTCCATTTTTGTTACTTGGGGCTATCCTTGTTATTGTCTACATTTTTGGGGTAATAAATATTAAACTAATGAAAATGGTGTCAAAACCAGGAAATTCCTTCAGTGAAAAGCTCCAAGTTCCTCCAGGTTTCAGCCTAGGAAAGTGCTCTACAAGGCTATAGGGACCTTTTCACCCTTAAAAGGCTGTAGATTATGTTGTCTGAAGTGTTACCTGTTCTTGTTACCTGTTCTTTAGTTTTACATGGAACCATGTGGTCCAGTAATTACTGTTCAAAATGGTTAATACTTAACTCTTCCTAGAAGCTCTGAACAGAAATTATGAACACATTTCATTTTCCCAGCACCTGAGTCAGCTAGTCCGTTGACATCACCAATACTGATCACATATTTGTGTGAATGTTAATTATCCCTAAAATATGTTTTTTTTTTCTGAACATTGCAATCAATTCATACTTTCCTGTATTTTTAACTTTAATTTTTGATAAACTAAGCAGAGAGAAATTTAATTTCAGGAAAGTGATTAAACGTTGAGACAGTGAAGCTCAGTTGTGAGCCTGAAGTAATAAGGCAATGGTGGTGACATAACTCTAGAATGATAAGGCATGCGTTTTGCTAGAACAGCACTTCTTTGACAAAGAAAGGACTATAAGTCATAAATCCTCAGGATCAGATATTAAATAAATAGGTCTTATCCTTCTAATAGATTTAGCTTGTCTAGGAGTATTAGAAGTCAATTGAAAACTGAATTACCGACACATAGATACTAGTGCGACTAGTTAATATAACAGTTATTGGAATTTTTCTGGTCCACGCACAGTAAGGACTACATGCAGATGTATTTAGCATCCTTGCCTCCATAATGAATTAGATACAAAGGCCACAGAATGCAAGATAAGCTTCTCCAAAACCATTAAAAGCTAAATCTATCATCTAACCTGCATAAACACGGAGCTCTCATCTATCTGACTTGTCTTTGCAGACAAATTACCACAATAATGCTTTACAACAACAGCAATATAAACCATCTATCTGGTAATGGACAAACAAGTAAACTCTGTATTAGGTCAATCATTCATGCTGCAACCTGCTTATTTCAATACAAACTCATTGTGTGAATGGAGCCGCTAACTGCAAGTGGAAAGAACAGAGGACAACACCAGGCCGGTTGTGAGTTCATCGCAGGGACAACAGGAGCAAACACAGAATAATTTCCACATCCATAACTGGGGTTCATTTATGTCTCCAGTTCAATTAAACTGCATGTATTTGTAATGTGGCAGGAAACCAAAACATTCACAGGAAGGGGCTTTCAGCGCTTCTGTGTGGATCATTACATCCGTATAGTGCGAAATGACAGCCAACACCACACCACTTTTTTTGGGTCAAAGTCAACAAGCTACAAACTACACATTGATTCAGCCGAGTGTTTTAAATTTGAGTTTTGGATCTTTAGTCTAAGCCTGCTGGCTGAACAAACTAGCCACTAATTCTGGTACCTACCTAACTCTGAACCTCTCATTTGCTGCCCAAAGATCAGATTTTTTTTTCAGCAGTTAATGAGCAGTTATACTCATTAACTGCTGCTTTCCTGGTTGAAAAAACAACGCAATCAGAGCTTTGGCAGAATTAAGAAAAACAGGAACAGAAAATTGCCGTCAAGCATGAGAGCGGACAAATTTATCTGAAATTTACAAGAAACGATTAGTGAAACATGACACTGCCATCTATGTGTAAGCGGCGGTCATAAAGGGCTTACATGAAAAGGACCCTAGGTTGTTCTAAGTCACCTCCCAGAAATAAGGACTCTTAAACCAAGGTATTTTCTTCTACTGTCATGAAAAGCATTGAGTAGACTGTTCCTAGGAAACACGACAGCAGCTTCCACGCAACTGAAAATGACCATTTCCAGAAGGATGTGTAAGCCACCACAACGCACAATACAGCCAGTACCAAACATTAACACAATCTCAGAATGAAACGTGAAATGAACAATATGGCCATTTTACTATGCTTCCGTGCTGTGCATGGCTGATGGACGCGCCGTTCCATTCATGTCTGGATTTGCATTCTGTTTACAGATTGGTTTCAGCTGTAGGTTTCTGGTTTTGCAATGAACCTTTTATTACTGCAATAAATTTACAGTATGTGTCACACAACCCACACTGATAATGAACAGAATTCCTAAAACTCAGATAAACTAATATCCTCTCATCTTGTCTTCAAAGACCTGATTGCTGGCAAAGGACACTTTTTTTATGATGTGAGGGGGCGAGGGTGTGCGTGTGCGTGTGTGTATGGGGGGTGTCTCCATTCTATAATTTATTTGGTGGGTCAGCATTTATCTTCATTGATTTGTTTAACTCTCAGGGGCACCTTCCCTTCCCTAGCTTTTGGGATGTAATGTTAAGGGGTTTGGACGGGTTTGGTCCCTCAGTCCACAAAGGTAAGCAGAGATGGGATTTGATTCATTACAATCACTCCTTAAGCATGAACCCTAACTTTAAGAACACTGTAGAATAATGTGGTTTGTGTTAGGAACTATACAAACGTATGACTTGTTGAAACGACTATTTAAGAATATTCTAATTTAGTAGTAGGTTATTATTGCTTTATGTGCAATTACAATGCATTTTCATTTCAATGAATGAAGACTGTTATTTGCTTAAAAGAACTGAGTCTGAAGGATGAGGACTTGACACAACCAAAAAGGATTATCCTACTTCCCAAGTGGTCATTATCCCTGTTTCATAATAGAATCAAGGTCTTTCAAGAAGGTAAATATAACACTAAGGGGATTTGCTTCTTAAAAAACAGAAGGCCATTTGGCCAAAAAAAAAAAAAAAGAACAATTTCTGTATCAGACCCTGATACTCAAAAAAAATTGCATTCCTCCCATTAGATCAATACTTCACTGATGTCTGGAGGAGTGTAATGGCCACCACTGCCCCCCCAGGGAGCACAACCACAGCTTTGTGTTCAGCACCGGGGCTCCCTGATGACCTGGAGACCTGGCCCACAATTGACCTCAGAGCTAACCACCAGGCCAATTAGCACGGGCTCTCTCCAGGGCCTACGTATCTGCACGTCTGATCAGGATGCCACGCAGTCAAGCTGAGGCCTGGCTCCCATTCAGTATGTGACCACACAAAAGTCCCTGAATCCCAGGTGGGTTGTATCTTAACCACCTTGATGACATGCTATGAACAGTGTAAGATAAGATAAGATAAGATAGGACTTTATTGATCCCCGGAGGGAAATTAGGTTGTTACAGCAGCATGACAGAAACAACACAACATTGCACAAAGTACTACTATAGAGCACAAGACAATAGAAAAAAAAAAATATAAAGCAAGTGACAAAAAAGCTAAGAATTAAATATAGAATATATGAATGAACAAATGATGTAATCACATCAGAACTATTTATTGTATAAAATCATGTTTACTATACTAAAGTACAGGACACAATGAATTACATAAATAATGGAATACTACATAACTACACATAATTTGAAATAATCACTGTAGCTCTGCTCTATGGGAGTTTACAGCTAGCTTTAAAATGCTTTCATTTATAACTCATTGTGCATACTGCATGCAACATCAACCGATATACACAGAAGGGGAAAATGTCTATCAGTCAACCACCACTTTGGTTATATTGTGTGTATGCCCCTCACAAGAACTGTGTTTTCAGATTTGTTTTTTTAAGCCCAAGTGAGAAGTCTACCAACTGGCATCATATGGTTTTGTTTGGTGAAATGAAAATTTGTCAAGGCAGAGAACTGACAGTCTTTTTCTGGCCTTCGGTGCAGATTACAACATATTCACCTCTATTAGTCATGCTAGCATTCCTTGCCCAAGCAAGGAATGCAGTACAGTTGCAGGGGCCATGTGAATGATGCAATTGAATTCGGCCTCTCGCCTACAGGCTCTCTACAGCTGTGACGCTTTCAGAAAACATAGTTTGGATACAGTTAAATTTCATTTACCTATAGGCACACACATCTACAGGCCCTTTCTGTGGATTGGCTTCTGGTCAGTTCTGTCCTACTGGACGCTTTGTGCTTTGAGCAGGATGTGGAAAATAATGGCACCATATACAGTATATATAAATTTATTGTATATGGTGCCATTATTTTCTTCGGCACCACAAAGCATCTACAGCCAGATAAATCTCTCTCCTATGACAGAGCCAGTACTGTCATCATGTTGCAGCGCTTGTGATATCCAAAGATTTTTGATCAAGAATTTTGCTGTTGTTTTGGTGTGACACTTCTGTTCCATCATCCCAAGAGCTTGAACTTCAAGAAGAAATGTACTATTTTTAAAAAAATTATATGTTCCATTGATTCTAATCCTGCTTCCCATCTTACTATCAAAAGCTAAAATAACTGCCTTGTGGCTCACTAGTCATGTACCTGCACACAATGACAAAGGAGGGAAGCATTCCTGAACTTTAGAAAGTATAGGAGGTTTTGCTGAAATGTGGTAATTGGATACTTGTCGATAAACAGTATAACAAACATAGCACATCTTGAAAAATGCTTTTGCGGACACATAAAAACACATTATTTCAGCACTGGATATTTGAAATTTTTAGACATAAGGCTGCATTGCTGTAACATTGAGCTTTCAGCCAGCCAGTGGCTTGCCAGACATAAGTAAACAGCAACAAATGGGGAAAAGCTTGCAGAAACATTTTGTGCTACAAAATTAAAAATTTCTTTCCAGGAGGTCACTCCATTCAGTCTGCAGCCAGTGACAGCAGTAACCTGTCAGCTGAAAATGAGCAACAGGCATCAGCATTAGTTTATTGCCTATAAGCTACTTTACTGTGAATGGCAGCATAATACACTAAAGTGCTTCACGCAAAAAAAGTCTGTTGTGAATGGTTGATTTTTTTCACATTGTAGCCTAAAATCCTTCATCAGTTCACTATTTGCTGCTGTGTTTCCATTTGGTCTACCGTCTGCTGCCTGAGAGATCTGACCTTATTCACTTTCTCACCGAGAGTGATATAAAAAGAGTTACCACTGTTGTGCTGCTAAATATGAGGCTGAAGCCAGCAGGCGATAACAATGCAAAGAATACACTCCACTGACTTTAACAAATAGCATATTATAAAACTTATTTTATACACAAACTTGAAAGTGTCAAGTCGCGGTTTTCGTGGGGGGGGGGGTCTAGTCTTTGCTGTGAGGTTACCAGGCAACCAGAGGAAACTCCAAGGAGTTACTGCACTCACTGGCCACCAAGACCAACACTTAGACCAAATAACCATATGACCATGAAACCATAACTCGTTGTCTTTATGTTTCTGTTTGTGTACAAATGGAACAAATAAGAAATTACATGTCAATTGAACTCAGAAATGCTAACATGGATTTTTCTATTTGAGAGGGACAGGGAAGCTATTTGCCCCATTTATTTTAACTAGACCTTTAAGATGTCATTACATTATATCTTTAACTATTCAGTTTGTCATCAGTAAATGCATTTGGAATCTGTGTTTTTTGTTGTTTTTTTGGCAGGTAAGTTGTTACCGGCAGGGTCCGCCTTTCTTTCACAGGATCCAAACTACATACATCTTTACTAAAACAACCTGACAGGATGAATCCTCTCAGCCCATGGTTTGTTTGGACGCGCTGTAAACAGATACACAGGATGCTCTTCTTGGGTTGCACACTTGACAGCTCAGCTGCTTTAAGGCATGTTTGCTGCCCCCAGTTGTTAGTACACATCCTTTTGAACAGACCTCTGGAACCTGTATTATTAAAACACACTTCATGTTGCCACTAGTAAACATAGGTGTCTCTAAACCAACCAGGAATGAAATCTCAAGGCTTTTTAATTTTAAATTAAAGACGCAATCCCTGATGTAAATGTAACTGAAGCAGAGCTCCAGTCTCACATTCATTGCAGGTTTTTTAAGCAACACATCAACATGAAGTCTCATGGTGTATGCTGGTTCATCTGTAGTACATCAGACGGAGCACTAATCACATATTAGATTGTGTCTACACTGAATATTAAGGTCACAAACACTATTTTCTCACCAAAGAGCGGATCCACATGCTAATGATGCGGTCAAATTGATCACTCTGCTGTGCCAATGAGGCTACCCCCCTGGGCCTCCCTTCACCTGTTGTTAACAATGTTCTCGTAGGGGTATCTGTCAAGTGCTGACAGTGAGGAAAAAACATATGGCTGCCTTCATCTGTTAAAGCCGCATGAGAGGAATCCCTGGGAGGCTAGTTTGACCCTCTCCAGCAGTCTTTAAACCACAAATTAAACAGAAATTGTTTTCTTGCCTGAAACCATTGTGCTTCCCTGATGTATTTATGCTTAAGGTAAACTGAACGTCAGTTCAAGCCAGGGGACACAAAATGTTAGGAAGAAAGGACATCAATGATTAACAGACCATTCAGCAGCTGTCAGTAAAAGATGAGATCATATCATTTGCAACACCCACCCTGACAGTTAATCTAGTTTTTTGTTTGTTTGTTCGTTTGTTTTTTACATACTCATTTGCTCAAATCATAAGCTGTTTGAAGTGGTATTAAATGGACATGTCACAAAACTGCATAAGCTATATAAAAAAAAAGTGAGGTTTAGAATCAGTGGTATTAGAATATCTACATTCCTACATAATGTGCATCCTCCTTGAAGTGACCCTGTTGTCCGGAGAGCGCAGAGGTTTGACGGCTGATGGTTGCCCGTGGGCTGTATGGCTCTAGTAGTGCTTCTTAGCTGTTTGAAGTGTGCTGCTTATGTGAGAGATGAAAAATTCATGAAAATAATTGAGAGCAGGCTCCCTCTTTCATGCAAAAAAGGTTAGTGTGAAACAGTGAAGATACTTTCCACACCACCTGCACAGGTCCTCTCCACATGTCCTCTACCACTTTCCCTCTTAACACGTGCAGTGAAGGAGAAAAACGTATTCGGGTGAACCTCTGGAATTTAAAGATTAATATAGGAGAAAGTGAAGAATATGATTATGTTGCATATTGTGCGGTATGATGGTGTAAAATCACTGCAGTCTCACTCATGCCAATCAAACTCAAACACACAAACACTTATCAACAAAGACAAAGGAGCTTCCAATTCCTGTTTTTTCATGAAGCTCAAGTATTTTTCAAAGTCGAATGCTTCAAAAAGTATATTCTGCTCAGTATTCCAAACCATAATGCAACATGTAGTCTACCGCAAATTCAACTTAGACACAGTATCACTATGACATAATAGGTTATATATGGCCGTTTTATCTAGGTATTTTATAGTTATCCTGCAAATGCGGCACCGCTGAAGAATATTTCCGCTTAGTGCATATACAGAACGACACAAGGACAAAAAGGAAAATAAAATAAATCAAACAAATGTGAACATGCAGCATGATAATTGCATAATATTAGAATTTGGTTTATCTTCAGTTAGCTGTCACATGCATCAGGACACTTGTTTGTGCCAAGATTGTTTTAAGAAATCAAAGGCAGCGTCATAAAAGATCCATGTAAATAAAAATGGGGAGTAAATAGACATGGAATTGTGGAAATTGGGCTGGCAAGGTAATCAGAGGCAGACAGAAGACACCAATAACTCCTCCAGGAAGTTACCAGCCACTTCCAATGGCACTTCTTATTTCCATTCTCCACGCTCTGAAATCCTGTCAACTCTCTCTCAGACAGACAGCAGCCGCATTTCACGCTATACTTTGTACAACTGAGAGTTGCCCACTCACTTTATACAGAACAGGATGATTGTATGCCACGGTTAGCTGTGTTTAATGTTTCTTTTTTTCTTATTTGACCATGGTTAAAATCGAAACGAACTATCTAATCGAAACGTCTTTAAGCAAAATTCTTTTTATTTTAGATGCACAAGATTTCTGCAGAATACGGCGCCTCGTGTTGAAAGACTTTCACCAAGATACAGATCATGGTTTTTGGCATTTTGGACTGTATTATTATGAAATTTGTAGGAGTACAAATCTGAAAAAAAAAAAATCCTCTTCACGTCCTTTCGCTCTATTCCTGTCCTTTACACCGGCAAGTGTACCATGTTCCCCCACTGCTGCGTGACTCTCAGGTTCCTGCACTGGCCTGATCACTGTCCCACCCCCACTTAACTTTTCGCCCTTCTGGCACCCCGATGGTAGAATGACCTTCCTCCTGGATTTAGAATTAAGGAGACCAGCCTCTGCTAGAGTACACAACTGAAAACTCTCAACTCCTCAAGAAACCTTTCATGTCATCCTCCTTCCAGTTTAATAGTATCCTCTTTGCACTCTGACTGATCTCAGAAAATTCATGAACATCATTAATACCTTGAATTTTGTTTCTCTGACTGTAGCGTAGGCTGCATGCCATTTTGATGAACTAGGAATGGGAACAGTTTGAACATTTTGAGTCCGGTTATCATCCTTACCTGCATATTTTACATATAATACTGCTATTATTATATGTAAATACATTATGGTCCATGCATATATACCTTAAATAGAATGAAGTATACTTGTGGGGCAGTAAGTTCGAATGGCAGCAAAAAAAATATTACTCTATTTAAAAAACATGTTTGTTCCTTCACAAGGTCATTGATATGCAGTTTACATTTTACAGTTTTATAAGGATTTAATTTGTTTCTATTTATAGGCAGCATTTCCAAGACAAAATAGTAACTATACAATATTAATCATTATAAATATTATGCTCATCAGTATTTTATATACTATAACATTCTTTTTTGTTTGTTTGTCTTTGATTGTGTGATGTCTCCCAGTTTTTGTTTATAGCGTGGGTGGGGTGGCGGTGCTCTGTTCATTATTTATTTATGCTTTGTTGTTGTTTGTTTGTTTGTTTTTAAGTCACTAGCCAACATGACTTGTAAGCCTTGTGACATATAACATTATTTGCGATAGCTGATTGCAGACCAAGGACTAACAAGAGAAAATCAGCCCCTGAAGTCCGAATCACGCCCACCTCTGAATCCACGTACAACTGCAGGGATGGTAATAAAACTCCCACGTAACTGAGATATGGAGGAGGAATATCACTTCCTCTGACATTTATTCTGTGTTCATAGATGGTCACAGATCAAAGAATGGTTTTGGCCCTTCAAGTACTCATTTAAGGCTTTAATCCCCTTTAAGAAAAAGCCCTTTAAAGCACAGCATTGTGTTTCATTGATCATGATGGCTACTGCCTTCTGAAAAGATGAAAAGAATCGGTCTTCATTTCAGAGAAGAGATTGAGATAGACATCCATTACCACATCCCACCCTTCTTCTGCTCTTACATCCTTACATGAACTCACTCGCATCAGTTGGAACAATAAGAGGCATTTAGGGCTCTGAACACACTTACTGTCTTGGATCCAGATATATCCAGATTCATTTTTGATTAGGTTGAAGCACATTGCTGTGTATATAATACTGGGCAACACAGGGAGAATCAAATGCAAGTGATCACCTATTATTGTATTTCATTTTCCTTTTGTGCTATATCTTGGCCAGAGATGCATTTGCTTTTTTGACGGCACTGAAATGGCAGCCGGTAGTTATGATTGGACTCTGACGCTGAGCGCACACCACGACATATGCAAACAAGCGTGTAAATAAACACAACAACAACAACTCTGGAACAAAGAAGTGCAATCCTTACAATGTCCTGGATTTTGGACAAGGCTACATTTCAGACTCAGAGTGAAGCAAACAGTCATAACATCAAATCTAACTTATATCTACTGACTACGATTGGGATGTTTATGTAAATAAAGGCTACTTGTGTGTCAGCATAGAAAGAGCAGCACATCAACACTTCACACCAAATTTTGCTTTATAAAGTAAAGATTCTGAGTAAATCAAAATGCGTCACTCAAGTGTTTTGCACACCTGTTTTCTCACAATGCTTTCCAATCATGCTGTACACCAAACTACAGAGACCCAAATTTAACGCAGACGCATCAAAATCTACAGGCTATTGAGTGATGATAGACAATAATCATGTGACTTCTTTTTATCAATTTTAAAACCCACTCATTGTTATGGAAACATAGCCCCATTCAAGTCGCAGGTTCCAAAGCAATAACTCTGATTGTTTACGTTTCTCCCGGTGCATCCTCAACACATTCCATTCACAATTTTATTTAGAGCTCTTAACTCATGATCAGATCAGCTTAGACACTGTACATTGTGTGCAAGTAACAATGTGGCCCAAAAGATAGCTTTGTCAGTATCAGACAGACATCAGATAGTTTTGGGTAGCAGTGGGGGAGAAAAGCATTTTTCTGCTTATTGCTTATTCTCCTTTTTCTTTCACTTGTCTGCTTTGAGGAGGATCCTCCTTTTTTAAGTACCCTCAACAGTGTTTTCCTTTGTTCTGTGTACTCTTCCTGGAAATGTTGACATATGTAAAGAGGCTAATGGGTGTACCAGTCATCCAGGCAGGCGTGATGCTTTATGCTTTGATGTAAACATTTGAAATGTCAACCCAGTCCATAGCTCTGCGTGAGTAAGCTCCAATACAAATAAGACTGTCAATCCGTTTTCTTTGTGTGTGTGTGTATTAATCTGAGAGACATGCCTCTGCCTTGTTGTGGGTTTGTTTACTTTATCGCCAAGTTACAAGGAGCCCCTGCCACTGTCTTACAGCTCTGCTTCAGCCCATAGTTATCCCTGTTCACTTCTTATCAAAGATCCCTGAGGTGTGACACCAAACTATTCTCTTTTCCACTAATAACCCTCCACTTTTGTCTTCATCATTCTTGCATGAAATTGGCTATTAGATGGTTCTCCGGGACAGATAGAGACTTAATACTTTAATACAATGGCCCTATGCACTGAGAATATGTGCTGAAAAAAAATGCTGAAAATATGAATGCCTAAGAACCAAAACTCCTGACCGAGATCAACCTGAGTGAGGACACACATGCATAAACCCACACACACACACATATACAGGGAGGGGAAAAAAGAGAGAAAGAGGGAGGGAGAAAGAGAGAGCAGTAAACAGTTTCCTGTGATGTGTCTTAAAACCCCGTAAAATGGCTTCAAATCACTGCAGGGACATGTTAAGGAGAGAAGGAGTCTTTTCAGTTTGATTTACTTTGAAGCCATCACTTATCCCTGTGTGGTGATTACCATGGGTCTTTGCAGTCCCCGACCTCACCCCCAATCGCGTTAACACAATCAAATTTCTGGGCACTATTCGAGTTGCCACGTGCCAGCTACCTAATCATGAACAGAGAATGAGTGGAGGAATTATCTATGAGAACTTGGCTGCTTGAAACCCACATACTGGGTCAGTCATTATTATCAAAGCCTGTCCTTCTGGGCTCACCAGAGATTATAAAAAGAAGGGTTGGTGAACGATGGATGAGGCAGAGCAGGGAAAACAAAAGAAAACATAAATAAAGTCTCAGTGTGTCCTTTCAAAGTTCAGAAGATAGATATAAATTGCTGCTTTCAAAATATGTCTTGCTTCGCTACTCTCCCCATGTTGCATCAAAGACAGACAGTGTGATTATTTAGTAACACACAGTGTGACTAAATGACAATGTTACTCTCAGTTGATAGTCCAGTAAGGGGAGCTTTTGGAAGCGGTAACTACCAACATTTAAAACGGGACCTTTAGTGTCTTCCTCTGCATTTTCCACAACCGCTGAGATATTGAATGACTACATCTTTTACTGCACGAGTTATGAGCGCTGCCTGTAGCTTTGGGAGACAATCTGTTCCAGTCAAACATGAGAAATGTATTCCAGATTGTATAATAAGCCTTATTGTATAATAATAAGTTACAATTCTCAAAGCCTCTCTTTAACCTAATATTCTTTTATTTGTTCCCGTATGGATTACTGCAGCAGATGTGGATTTTATGTATTTTTCAATGCACTCACAGAGCAGCAGAAATACCATTAAATATACAGTACAGTAGATACACAGAAGCCATATCTTCCTAATTGTAATCCCATTCCCAACTAAAACCAACCTTCTCTTCCCTTAATAATAATATAACTCTTTACAAAAATCCCTTTCTTTAGTTTTATGGAAATGAGACACAAGTCCTGACTATTGTCACATAAGATGTTCAGGCAGATATAGAGCATACACTTGAATGAATGAAAATGAAAACTCCCTCCTCTGAACTACCTTATGTGATGTACACCTAGAGCCCTCTAGATGGGCTGAAATCACTAAAGCATGTTCACACAGAAAATCCGCTTTGTTTTTCAAATAAGAGGTTATACGGTCACTGACATTTGATGCTCCCTGTCCATGCTGCACTAGTGACTGGAAAAATGTATTCCTTCCATATATACAATGACTGAGTTTATATGACCTGTAATATTCTTTTAAACCTTAAAAGAAGACTTTGCATACAACCATTTCTGTTTAAGCTCCACTAATCAATATGTTTACATTAAAATCGACTCACATGACGGTGTAGAATTTGAAAGAAGCTGCTTGCAGTGACAAACCCACAGTGAATTATCAGCCTCTGCAGTGCTACAAAACTTTTTATCTTCTTTTAGCTCATGGGTTTGGTTTTATGGCACAAGGGTGTAGGTTTCAGTAGTGTGTGTGTGTGTAGTAAGTAAGTAAATGCCATTAAACCAATGTATTGCAACCCTACTTAAAATCATTTTCAGTTTTCTGTTTCAGAAACTTTCTGATGGTGAATGTTCACCATACATATTATTACAAAGAGCTCTGTGGTTGACTGATGTTGAATTCTAGCACCTTTTTGGTCAAATTTAAGTGTAAATGAAATAAAAGTAAAGTTTACATGATTTTTTAATTAGCTCCAAAGACAGCTTACAGTAAATGTTCAGCCCAACAATTAATGTATGTTTTCCTTTCAGGATGCATTCAACAAACTTCACCAATAACATAAGGCAGCCTGTATAGCCTGAGAAGCAAAACCCTGTCTACAAACAATCCTTGAAGACCTCACCTCGTTCATTGAAGAACATCTTTATCGACTAAGATCATCTCTCATCTGAAAAATTCAGTTTTGTGGAGAGGGAACGACATGCAGCTAAAAGGTGATCAAAGATTGTTGGACTTAAATGTCTGTCCCGTGTCCAGAAACATGCGATAATGTCAGGCTATGTATTTGTTAGCTTGTTGCAGAGTTCTTCTGCCGCCAAGTGTCCAAAATAATATATATTATGCAGTTTTAAACTTAAATGGGTCAAAGTCAGAGTAGGTACAATCCAATTGAGATGTAGAGCTACTACATTGTGGAGGAGCATTTTAGACATAGATATGGACCTTATAGCTGTGTCAAAGTCTTTTCCGTTTCTGAAATATATGGCAAGCAAACTGCTTAAGAACCCACACTTTACAGAGTAAATATATCCTCGCGTCTAGTGGTTAAAAGAAATAATTTTAATCTAAATTTGTAGTCAAAACAGAGCACTATGATAAAAAAAAAAAAGACAGAAAGATGAGGATGAAGTTGCTGGAGGGAAAAGTCTGATGCTGCAAGGCAATGTCTTCGTTTATTAATCACGCTATGCTTTGTTGCATGCAGATGGAAGTCTCAAAAAAAAAAATCTATAGTAAACACCTTAATACAAATACTGTTTTAATGTCTGAATGAAATAGGCGGCAGAAAGTTAGCCATGGTTTCACTTTCATCACTCAAGCCACTTAAATGTTGGCAGCTTCTAGCTGATATATAGACATAGATGGATATATGTAGATATAAAATAATGGAAACCATAATTACATTAATCCCTGGCGTTTGTTAAACAAATGTCACCTTGGTGGTGCTCTTATGTGAGCCTTGTATTTGAGGAGACATGTGGGCTCAGGGGAAATCTGTGAGTAGATACTGAGGACAATATTTGGCAAGAGAGACATCTGACAATCCTCCAGCACTAAACCTGTCACGCTGTCAAAGCACCAGCACAACTCCCATATCTCTCGGCACTGAACAGCGGCCAAGAGTGAGGCTACAGAAAAAAAAATACATATTTATCAGTTTCTGTGAAATATAAAAGCACAGAACTATATAACTTAAGATGCTCTGTTTCCTGTGAGTCTGAGGCAGAAACTAAGCAGTAACGCCATTTTTGAAGAGCACACTTAGGCACAGAAATACATGCAGTATTGATGGAGAATTTGGTCTGAGCGAATTAAACCTTGCCACGTGCATGCCTGTGTTAAATCATTTATAAAAAAGCATCCTCTAGTTCTGTGAAGCTGCATGTGACACAGGCTATTACCTCTAAAGCTTAAAGGCCACCTTTCATTACCATGCCTATGTCATCCGAAGATGAGCAATGAGCCCTATCTCTACTGGGGCAACATTTAAAATATTAATATGTCTCATAAGCTATCCCAGAGGGGGAATGGACAATCCCGAGAAAATTGGGAATAAATTATGTAGGCTAAACTTGTGTGGTGCTTTTATGTCCTAATTTATAACACTGATTAAAATATAGTCAAGGTCTTAAGATTTAAGATTCGAAAATGATGCACTATACTTAAATTGTCTTTATGAGTCTAACAGCACCTATTTTTCCCATGAACTAAATCCCACCTTTAAAGCAAGAGGACACAGTGTCTCCACAAATATTCAAAAGAACTAAATGCATCTTAAACATGTTTATGGTCCATGCTGCAATTTATAGTTTGCCTCCTGCATGAGGCATGCACAGGAGGTCAAGGTAGGAGGAGGACAGGAGACTAAGAGAGATTAATCATTTGAAACACTGGCCTGTGCTCACTGAAACCTCAATCCTTACATTTTATCTCATACACTCCATTTATACAGTGAAGTTGTGTTCATAGAATTGAAATGTTTCCATTCTGAGTGAACAAATTCATTCTCCCGGAGGTCAATCTACACCTTCTTCAGCTGGATCATCACTTTTTTTGTGTGTGTGTGCTTAAAATAGTTACAGTTGAGGAACAAATTTCCTCGAAACCCCAGAGTGTGTGTAAACAGAGTCGCTGTGTGTTGTGAAGTTATCTGCAGCTAATTAACATGTTTGAGCTGTTTGAGGGCTGAAATAACATTACAGTTTTTCACCAAACTTCAAGACTAAAACACTCTGGCACAACTAATAGGCCTTATCCTTCATCAGAATGTGCCACCTGAGAAATTGCTACCTGGGGGTGACATTTAGCATCATACGCTGGCCGATGAAAGGGTGGAAAGTCTGAGCATCAGCAGGTTCCATGTCCTGTGTGTTAGGTCCTCAGCAGCACCTCCATCTGTTTCTCTGGTAATACAATTTGCCTTTAATTTCCTAATGTTCCTCTAATCACCAGGCCGGGTGCACGAGGGCTAATAGAGAGGTCACAAGTTGAAGTCTGTCCCGAGGAATGAATTTAATGGGGAACAGAGAATGCAAACTGCATTATAAAACACAGCTGCTTCTGCCTTACAGCAAGCACAGTCAATGTCTGTTACGAATCTGATGCTGGGAGTTACGTATGTGTTCTTAAAAATTCAAGTCATGCTTTCTGTGCGATTATTTCAGCAAAAGCCAGTCATAAAGATTCCTCAAGAGTAAATGTTCAATCTGGGTAATTAAATACCCCAATACTCTTATGAACATCTCCTGTTTTAACATTTAATGCAAAAATATACTTCATTTTTAACAAATATGTAGAATGCCAAAATATTTATGACTCACAGTGGGAGAATTAGCGAAAGGTTACCATGTTTTTCTCTAATAATGAATAATAGATTAAAGAAAAATAGTACAGATGAGGATATTTCCAAACAATTACGTCAAATACAAATTCAGCTGCTATTCAATCATTAAAAAATTGATTATCATCTCTTATCACGAAGCTTAAAAAACTTTATTATGGATTTTATTCATGTGAGACATGAAATCCCATGATTTCAAGATTCGCACATTTCAGACTAGTAACATTACGTATTATATTTTTTTTGTTTGCTTTTTTCTATTCACAACTTTCCATCTCGAAATCTTCAAAGATAAAAGTTTGCCTTAGATATGCTTATGTATGCTGGATTTTAGATCAGTGGCATAAAGCCCTGGAAGAACAGAGATGGGAAAAACATCCGCTGTGAGGAGCTAAAATAAAATAAGCAACCAGGCAACAGCATCTGTTCAGTCACACGCTTCTCAAACTATCTACACCTAACCCAAGGACCTCATGGCCAGACACAGACAGGAAATATTTATTGAGAGTTATAGTGATATCACCAACCATAGTCTTTTAGTGATGTAGTTATGAAAAGCTTGTTTGTGCATTTTAATAAAAGAAAGGGTCACATCCTCCACCAAAGGGTTAGAGAGCTATGCCAAACATTCATCTGGACTGAGTTTAATCATGTCTTTCTACAGGGGCTACAAGGAGAAATCCAGTACCATTTTTGTATGTTGTAACCATCGGGCTCATTGACCTCTGGACCAGTGGTGATCCAAGTAAAACTAATACTAAAAGGTTGTCACACAACAGCTGCATTACCAATCGTGTTTTTTTGCCTAAAGTTTAAAAGAACAAACGGGGGACTTGATCACCTTAGAAACGTAACAGTGGTTAACAGTTTCTGGCAAATGGTTGAACTAAGGCCTAAAACAATCCCTGTCTGTATTTTCTAGATTTCAGCTATTGTCATAAAACTCATTAAAGAAAAATATGTTCTCACATGAATTTCTCTAATAGCACTCGTATCAAAACTACATCACTAACAGCTTTTACAGGTAGTTATTTCCAGGTACACGTGTTCTGGTTCCTCACAGAACAAATCAGTAAGGATCAGCTGAATCAATTAAATAGGCCACTAAAAGGTATTCTGGCAAAATGTCCATTTGGTCAGCTTTATGTTTATTAATACAAAACTGAATCAAAGCAAATCTGCATTATGTATTATTAATAAGGCTGAGTTGAGATGCATGCATTTATAATGTCAAAGTGATCATTTAGCCCTTTGATTCTGAGTTTTGATCAGCAGGCTGGGCACTTAGTAACCAACACAAGCTAAATGCTAACAGCTATTAGAAAGCCTCAGCCTCTGATGGAAATGTGAAAAGCATTTTGTTTATTTATTGAATTAAATAATACATATTGTACACCATCATGTTGAATTTACTTCAAAAGCTGACGCAAATAGCTGCTGTTTTGAATAAACTGTTTGCTGGCTTTACTGTTCTCAGGGCAGTGCTGCTGTTTGTTTAGGATGCAGTTCCAACTGTTGAAGGAGAAAGGGCTTTGGAAACCCCAGGCTCTTTATACTGAAAGACCCCAGCTGAGTGGAAGAAGTTGCAAACAGCAGGAGTCAATTTCATATCTAAGCAGGGCCTCTTCCTGTGGATATAATGCACTTTTAGAATGCCCTAAACTCTGCTGGTGTGATTCTCTCCACTATGAGAGGCTTTAACCCTTTTTTTAAAAGCACAATGATCAAACAATGAACCTTGGCAGATGCGTAAAACTACATTTTCCTTTTAGCGGATCAATCATTTGAATGAAACTGAGAAGTAAACCATCATATCATCACAATGTTGTTTTCACATTGGAATATAAGTGTTTTGAATACCAGTGGATTGATGTTGACACCTGTGCTGACAAAGTGGCATGGCACAGAAATGCATACATTTATCTGAGGGCCACAAATTGAGATTAACACATGAGTCTGCTTCACAAGAGAGTTGGGGTGTTCGTGTGGTATTTTTGTACCTCGCCAATGCAGGTGTCTCTTTACCTGATAATGTGTTACAGGACGCTTTTGATTCCTGTAGTGTTAAACTGCCACTTAACGCAGTTAGAATACACTTGAAAGATATTCACTTGTGTTTTCACAGTTTACCACATCTTGGCAGCATATAATGCAGATGGAGTGCAGGGTGCACTATATCACACGTAGCTTACACTATGGAACAATGATTATTTACACATCTAAATAGTTGGTGTTGAAGGGGTCATGAGAAGAAGAAATGACTAATAAAGCTGCTACAGGTTCTTGTCAAGCTGGATAAAAATTAGACTGGGACAAACACTGATTGCTTTATCGGGAAGGTGGGATGAGAAATCTATGCTTTCATACAGCTACTCCCCTTAAGGTACATCTCCTGGCTGTATTATGTTATATAGGCAGGGAATCAAGTGTGTAGCACACCTGCCAACAGCAGTTCAGAAGCATAGAGGAGACTATGTTTTGCTCCAGGGCCAAAGTCGGCTTATTTCGAAGCTAACTGCCCTTCACTTAAATCAACAGATGGCAAGCAAAATGCTGAAACTTGGCTTGGGTCTTAAGGAGATGTAGGATTTATTTACTGACAAATAGCCTAAACTGCACATGCATATACTGCTAACTTCGAACTTTCTGCTCCGGTCATAGCCTCGCATACCCTCTCTCGCTCTCGCCTACTCGTTACGCACACAACCTATGTATTGAGCCATCCCTTAAAGGGGCTACATAACTTATATAACAATATGATATCTCAAAATTTTCAAACTTACTGCAGATCTTGCAAAGAAAGGTGAGTAGTTAGACAACTTATACTGATTTAAAAAGACAAATCGCAGTGTAATTTGCTCATTTACTTGCTACAGCGACCTCTTAACCATAAGACAGGAAAGACAAAGTCATTTTATGGGCATGTGTAAAAAATAATATAAATAAAATAAAAAATTGCAAGCAATTTCATGACTTATCTCAGTACGATGGAAGCTAATTGATTATAATTTCCATTTCTGTATCATTCTAACTGATGTCTGTTTATTTCTTTTAACAGTCAAGCACTTGCTTGCCTTACTTGTCCTGACTTGCCACTGGTCAAATGTCAAACAAGCACAGAATGAGTGAAATTTGAATGAATAAACCATAAGGTTATTGGGTAAAGGTAACTATAAGGTATATATAGTCCCACATTGTCTTAATGCTATAGCCTAGTACAGAAGAAAAATTCTGAAGTGATCCATATGTATTTAGACTAACAAAGGAATTCAAGTGTACAAAGGTGAGCTTGGAGATTTCACTCAACTGACAGGCAGACTCTAAGGATCCAACAGTCAGGTGTGTAGCACCCACCACCAGGACAGAAATAGGAGCCAAGACAGGCAGCCTGATGGGGCAGTGTGAAGTGCAGGTGCACGAGGTAACATCTTTATGAAGGAAGGCATCTTTATCAGGGAAGACAAATTACCTGTAAACAGCAGAAGTCAGGCAGATGTGCTAAAACAGTGTCACAGACAAAGCAGGAGCAGAGGGGGAGACAATACTGCAGCAAGAAAGCAATGAAAGAAAGCAGTGTAGCAAGAAAAGTTTTAAGATAATAGTCAAGGATCTTAAGTGTTACTTGGTTTGACTTTAGGTTGACTTTATTCTTAGGAAATGAAAAACCATACACTGTGTACAATTTTATTCTCTTAAGTCAATGGCAGAGAAATGACTTTTCAGTTTTCAGCCATGTTAGACAAACACCAATAATTCAGTCATTAAAGCCAATTTTCCAAGTTCATTGTGGTTCAGTTAAAAAGTCAGGCAGAGAAAGACTGGACAGAGACAGGCTCAGATGAAGAATGAATGAATTTCAGTGACCGAAATTGAAACTATAGTGGAGGCCTGAGCAGTGGCATTTCAGACACAAAGAAGAGAGGAGAGTGACACAGGGTCACTGATGCGGTTAATCATGTGAGTTTTCAGCAAAACACATGAGAAAAAAAATAAAGAAAAGTGGTCTGATTTTAAAAGGCCAAAAACCACTGAAGAAGGAGAGGGAACTCCTGTTCCCTTTTCACTTACAACAAGCGACATGAGTGTTTTTCTGATCCGGTGCCTCTATTAACAGGACGACATCATTTGTCTGCGCCTTCCAAAATGGTTTTTAATTCACCTGACTGTTTTTCTGATTTCTTCGGTCCTCACACAAAATGGTCATTATTCTCACAGCTCATCTGATAAGTGCAGTGATTTGCATCAAGTTTGTCACACTAAAAGATAAGAAAAAAATTAACAATGACATATTTTTTCTCTTTGATATTGTATGGTTATTTGTATGGTTGAATTACATTTACATTTGGCTGGTGTATTAGTGCTCACCCTAGATTATAGTACCAGGAAAGTTAACTTAACCTCTGTATTGATTAATGATACATTATTTCTCTCACAACCCAGAGTGTCAAATTTACATTTTAAATTGTCTTTCATTTGTCTCTTTTATCTGTAAATGAAAACATTGCACTCATTGTCAGCAGCCCTCTGATATAACCCCAACAACCTGCTTTGAACAGGTTATGTTCTCATTGATTGTTCACACACACAAAGCTCAGGAGTAAATCTCCCAGACACAATATAGCAACAGGCAACTGTACATTTAAAAGAGCAAAGTGATCCCAAAATAGCCTCTTACAAATACACTTTATAGTGTGAATTTTTTTGCCTTAGTGCACAGACAGGACCTCTGCTCATACATCTTCACAGAAAGAAAAAAAAAAAGTTTGCATTTGCTTAAAGAAAAGTGAGGTCAGTGACCTGTGGTGAGATGTGGTAAAGAATACGCTGACCACCAAATTAATTGCCAGTTCTGTAGATTGCAAGCTCAGGGCCCTAATTTCTGTGTGTGGCACTTTAATTGTCTCAGTTAAAAGGCTAGCATGATGGGCTGTATTTCAACAGCACTATAGTCCATTACAGCAATAACGCTGAACTAACTGAACAATTGAAATATGGGCTGAAAATTACATGTAGAGTTTTCAGTTAAATTGTGATAATGTTTTCATTCTTATTATGGAGAAAGAAATGCATTTGAAGTGTATCTATGAATAAAATATAAGCCATAACCTGCTGTTAAAGAGAGTAACATATAAAAGTTCAAAATATTATTCTAAGTGCTTGTATTGTAGGATGGGGTCAGAGAATGGTTGCCAAAAAACAAAACAGTTGGGTTATAGGATTATGAGACTGCAATTAATTTGGAATTAATCCAACATTTTAGAACTCCTTCACTTAATTCCACACACATTATTCTGGCAGGGGAAAAGAAAATCCAAAAACTTACAGTCTTGCTTAATGAGAAACTCATAAGAATAGAGTTTTTTTCCCTCTGGGCAGATCAAAGTCACACTGATTTTAATGCTTTTTAGCCTCTCCTTACTGTACCTTTCTGGTATCATTATTTTTCTACAACAAACAGAGTCGTTGGTATATGACACACTTTTACACACAAAGTGCTGAAACCCTTAAATAAGGAAATAGAGATCACAGGAGAAGAGGATGGTGGTCTAAACCCCCGCTGTGATTTCATGTTCACTCCAGGCCAAACCTAAAATCTAATGCTGCAGTTTAATAGAACTGAGCACACAAGGGGACGGTGTGCTCTCCTTTAAGGCGCTAAAAGATCAAACTGAGGTCTTCTTACAACTTCATGATTACCAATTCAGGAGGCCTGAAGATATACTTTACCCTCTGTTGATTCAGCATTACTGTGTGAAACAGCTTATCAAAGTCTTCCTATGGGCGAACCTGACAAGCAAATTCAGGGGTTTGTTCTGACTGCAGACAATATGCCGATAGATAAACATTAGGCGCGAGCTGGTGCACAAATTTCACAGATGTGGAAAGTAAAACAAATGCAGAGGATAACGTTTTGTCAAAATTCAATCTAAGTTGTACTTTATACATGGTCAGCACAACAGACTGACTGAAATGTGTTTGTGAGGTGGGGCTCACTGTGTTAAATCTTCTATTCACCTGGCAAAGTATGGCTGATTAATCATTAAACACTCACTATATCCTGGGCTATTGCTTTGGCTTGGTCTGAATCTGCAGGAAGAGTCTGACTGTGCAGAGAAGTATTTATTTCCCAGACTATTTCAGTCTTGCTCCAGTAGTAGACACTCTCCGGTGATGCAGTTGCAAGAGGTTCAGCATGTTTCATTGTTCTTTGCAAAGTTATACTCAACTATGGCTTAACTTTGCTTGTCTTCACCTGATCCATGACTCTTTATCCAGTATTAAGGCCTACCTACGCAGTATCCCTGGAATTATGTGCGTCCATACTGGACAATTTTGCAGTTTACAAATTACATCCGTACTAACATTCAGGTTCAACAGGTCAGACCTTCCAGCCCTGTCTCTTGGCAATTACATTTTTCTACGCAAGCAAACTGCAAAAGTAAATATGTTTTGTCGGAAATGTAACTGTTGGGTGGGTTATGTTCAAAGTATGTTTTTTTCTTGGTCTTTGTGAGTATAGAAAACATAATCTGGTCATAGTTATGTTCTTATAAAACATATTTGCTGTTTAGTTCAGACAGGGTTGGACACTGTAATTTTTTTGGTCTTTTTTTAATCAACTGTAACCATGATCTTTTCATAACCTTAACCATACTTTAGTTGCCATGTGCAATACTGTACTGTAAAAAATAAATAAAAGAAAATAATTAATCCAACAGTCTTGTCTGGTAATATACTTAAACTTACTGGGAAACTGCAAGTTTGGGTCTGAGCAAACTCAAATTCAACAGTAGTTACGCTGCCAAAAAACACACTTTGTACTTGATTTCACAACCAGTCAAGCAGAATGTCTGTATGCTTAAATGAGAGTCAAACCACACATCTAATTAACGTCTTCTCTCTGTATCTGTCTTTACTTTAATTCACTGGCGTCTCATTCATGATTATAATCATTATTACTTTGTATAACAACACTAGAGGTCTGAGGAGAGAAATATCCAAGATGACATGGAGATTTCCCAGGCATCTGTTTCTCTTCCCTCTCTGTCAGTGACGAAGGTTCCTGTGCCAAGGTCTTCAACTCCTCCCATCTCCCAGGCTTTGGGCCTGAGAACTCAAAACAGTCTCACCAAAGCTCACCCACATGGCCTGGGTCACACACACAGTGGTATGCCTCAGTGACAGATGGAGCTTGCAGAGAGAGAGATGCCCTGATTGGATGCAATACACAGGCATGCTGCAAGCTGTCCCACAAAGTATACTTTGTGTGCTCAAAACCACACTCCCTGATGTAAATGCAAAGCAGCAAATGTGTTCTTACGCTTGTCTTTACCTCTGAGTGATAGTTCAAAGGTTACAGGTGAAAGTGAGACCTGTCACTCTGAGTCACATCATTTCAAATCCTCTATTTTCATCAAATTTTCATGTCACTCTCGAGAATTTAAAGTGTAGATGACGATAGTGACCTGTGTCTTTGTCTGTGTGTAGAACTGTGGCTGTGATCTAGTGATGCAGTGGCTGCTGCTGCCCTTATGCACAAAATCTGCATCTGTACATTGATATATATATGTATACCTTTTTTTAATTTACTGATGACACACACTAAGCTTTAAAAAAAATAAAAATCCATGTTAAAATTCATGTGTTTATTTGTTATGTATCTCAAATATTTTGTCCATTTTTATGTTCCTTCCTTCCGTTCCATCACCTGCCGCTTATCTGGTCTCAGGGGCGACTGCCAGTCCACAATGCATCAACGTCCTACGGCACCTCCTACCGGTGGAGGGCCCATGGGAGGCGAAATTATTTTGTCTATTATTTAATCATACAGTAAATTACCTTATGTCAACCTGTTTGTAGTTTATGTCTGTGATTAAGTACACTTCAGCTGAAATAGTTAAAGCATGTCATGTCCTTTGATTTGCACAGGAAACTTAAATCAGTCTATTACAAAACAACACAGAACATAAATAAACGTCTATATCACATATTTGGATACACCTACGCGCTGCTAATAAATTTTGAGACATGCATTTGTACTAATGAGTCCTTAGTTTCAGTCAATGAGCAACTGGTTTGACACATAAACAAATTGTAGACCCTGACATCCACGCATGGAGGGAAGGCACTGTATGAAGGGGGTTAATCAATTTGTCAACTGAAGAACAATCAATCAACTGATTTATTTTTTAAGCAAAAATACCAAAAAGTTTTGTGGCATTTTGGTTGTGGATGTGAGGATTTGCCACTTTCTTTTGCCATATATGATAGTAACCTGAATGCCTTTGGGATTTGAACTGTTGGTCTAAAAAAAAAGAAATTTGAATTTGAACTTTGAATGAACTGCAGGAAATGGTAATGGGCATATTTCACTATTTTCTGACATTATATAGGTCAGTTTAGAAAATATTCGGCAGATTGAACATTGATGAAAATAATCATTTCCTGCTAACGAAAGTAGAAACGTAGAACAGTATTTAAAGTATATATATATATATATATATGTATATATATATGTGTGTGTGT
>JBBMJY010000021.1:10365822-10386339 GCA_037833715.1 Toxotes lorentzi
GAAAGAAAGAAAGAAAGAAAGAAAGAAAGAAAGAAAGAAAGAAAGAAAGAAAGAAAGAAAGAAAGAAAGAAAGTGTGAACTTTGAAAAAAATAAACAAAAGCATTATTTTTCTAACTTACAAAGAAGTACACGTGTTCTGTTGAAGCACTTGACTCACTACTTCTTAGACTCCACCTTACTGTCCATAATTCACTCCCTCACACTTGCCATCTTTCTCTCGCGCATTGTGTCTCATCCAAGATGAAGGAGCAGCACAAGTGAATCAGGTCATTCTAAATCATTGATGAGACATGTGAGGCATGCAAAATTTGAATCTGGAAGGGGAGCTGTAATAAGCTCCAAACAGGTACCACTGATGTGTTTCGATTGACAGGTATTTATTTCTCAAGGGCTTTGCTAAAAATTACTCTGCCCTTTGGCAGAGCCGGGGCCACAGCTGCTCTTGAGAAATCCTTGTAGAGTGAGCCGGGGTTAATATTTTAAGCAATTAATGATTATAAAGCTTTAATGTGATTTATCGTCACCTAAGCCTGTTCCTGAAATACTGTGAAAAGACATGCCCTTATATCTTTGTCCTTTTAGGTCCAGAATCTTCTCTGTTTTTTTTTCTTATTTACTGACTGATTTTCTTAATTCAATCCACTTTCATAAAACAAGGACCATCACATTGCAAAAAGGTAAAAATGTCAGAGGCACCAACAGGCTCCATTTCACGCCAACCGAGAACATGTGACATTGATATTTCACTGTGTTTCGAAAGACGCTGGGGGCAATCATTGGCCTGACCACCGTTACCATGGAAACTCGTGTCTCTGGTGTTGATTGACAACTCGCACAATTTGAAGGCTGTCTCATCTCTGAAACGGAGGTACAGCTACTCATTCAGTCAAGCAAGCTGGGGAACACCACATGACCAGATGTCAGTGTGTGCATGTATGCAATCTATTATACTTGGAGGGGGGCATGGCTGCTGTAAAAATATATCTGTGCCTAATTAATTACTTTAATTCCATTAATTTTATTGAAACCAGAGCTTATGTTAGAGCAGTTCACAAAAGTGGCCTTCACCAAGATTCTTCTATTAAAGCAGTTTCAAAATCTATTTCTTCACCACCCATGAAGACTCTTTTTGTAACGGCTTTCATATCAAACCTAAAGCCCTGGCTCACCTCTAATAACTGTATAACTAAATGTATTTGGGCTTTCCACTACTTTTCTAGGTATGTACAGCATATGTCGTATTTCATAATGTATTATGTATTCCTTAAGTGTTTCAGCTGTTCCTCTTAGGGACTACAGATGGAACTTAGAGAAGCGATGTTTAAATTGTGCATGGACCCTGTGAGGACTAAAAGTTAACGTAAAAGTTTAAGGGGGAATAAAACTGGATGTAAAAAATTAATATGGGGTTGGGAACTGGAGGGTAGAAAAAGAATAAAGGTCACTCTGGGTGCTTGTGTGTGTCTGTATGTGTGTAGATTTGCATTTACATGTGCGTACTTGTGTGTGTGCATTTCTACCATGGTCAGAGAGAAAATATGTGCAAACAGACGCAAAACTATAAAACCCCTGAAAAGACCACAGCAAGCTATAATGTTTTCAACATGAGCGCCAGGTAGAAATGTATCGCTATGTATCGCTGTGTATTTTCAGCTTTCAGAGATGTGCTATGTCACTGCATGAAGAGCTTCTTCTTCCTCCCATTAAAGCATTATGCACACATTATGCACAATGTGAAAACTCTCTATAGTCTTTTAAAAATGCCTTTAAGTGTTTAGGATTACTCTTGTCCCTAGAACCAAATTCACCTCTATGCGATGTGTGTTGTGTTTTTTTGCTCATCTTATTCACTCTCTGGCCCTCCTCTCCGCACCTCCGCCTACTTTCCGCATCACCACAAAAGGATTCATTACTGACCGACTCTCCCGTCTCATTTATCCAGAAAATCTGCTTATCATCTTGCGCTCGCCATTCTGATTACACGCACAAACAATGTGTTTACAGTTCTAAATTTTCACCATAATGAGCTGACACTAAGTAGAATATTGTCCACCTAACGAGCTCGTAAAAGCAATATGCCAACATTCTGGGGGCAGTAACTGATGGAGGAGAGGTGTAATTTGAGGGAGGAGGGGAAGAGTGTGGTGATGAAGTGGGAAGCAACAAAGAAATTAAGCTTTGTAAAAAAAAAATATATATTAAATACAAGTGCAAGTACAATACATGGGTAATTATTTTGATATAATTAAACACACCACACTCAGAACGTAATTAAATCTATAAAATTACCTATAAAACAGTAACCTATTCAAATTCAAACGCATGCAAGTGGGATATGATAGATTTTTTTCTTCCTTCTGTCCTCATTCACCTTCTGTTCAGTATTTATTAAATTTATGCATCACGTTTAGCATCTTCAATCCATCTATAATCTTGCCAATATTTTTCAGTCTACATATACATTCCGGCTCTATATAGAAACACTTCAGCTGTCACTGGTTTCCAATACAGCGCACTGAGCTTGTTTACAAAAGGAATGGCACTATCAGGATGCACATCAGATCTGCAATCGACTACTGGTGTGCATACAAAACCTACCTAACACATCAAAAACAGATTTTAAAGATGAATTTTGAGTGATCTGTGGAGCCAGAGATAAATCCTTAATAAATAAAGTTGCTGTAAGTGTATTTTGGAAGATTGTGGAACTAACTATGTTACAGTATTTTCACATTTCCTGTAAAAAAAAAAAAAAAAAAAATGATGAAAGGAACCCATTTACCAAGATAGTGATTAAGAGCCACCAGAATTAGACTGAATGGATCTCTGAAAGTTTTTTTTTTTTGGTTACCTTCCTCAGTATTCATTTGTGTTTCATTTCCACCCATAATACATCAAATCTTTATTGTTGAGTGCCATTGACATTTGGATGCATTTCTCAGTCAACACTGAACTGCAGCAGTTGTTTTCAGCAAACATTGAGGAGAGCTGCGGAATAAAGCTTCGAGCACAAGCGCAAACCTGGAGTTTGTAAGAGGATAAAGAGGGTAGAGGATTTACTGTGCGTTCCACCTCTCTCCCAGTGGTGATGGAAGTACCGAAGCTTAGTACTTAAGTAAAAGTACAAATATCCCGCAAAACATTTACTCAAGTGAAAGTACTACGTCAAGAATCTTACTTAAGTAAAAGTACTAAGTACTTACTTTTAAATTTACTTTAAAGTAAAAGTACTCACGTCTTAGTGTCAGGGCTGTGTTTTTAATTACTTTATTGATCCCTCCTGGGGAAATTATTCTCTGCATTTTAAAAACACCAAGTGAACGAAACACACACGCACAAGCACTAGAGACTGAATAGAGGGTGAATCGGTGCCTTGGTCGCAGAGGCGCATTTCCTTCAACACCACCGTATTTGTTTTTTTTTGCGCTTGGTCGAGGGATCGAACCCACGACCCTCCGATCTCAGGCCGGTCTAAAGTCCAAAGCCGCACTCCTACTGCGTACTGCACCACGGCTGTCCCCCAAATTTTGATAAAGAATATAGATGTGATTTATGCCTCTGCCTATGTCATTGCTCACAAGCAACTATACACTACCTGCTTAAATACGGCCAAAGATGGCTGTCTAATTCTGAGCTGGAGGGCTCAGGCTCACGCTCAGCCGATGTTGGCTCTCGCCGGAATCAGGCCAGTCCACTAGTTTGTGCTGCTACCAAATGCGCGCTCTGCCATCATTGGAGGTAACAGAGCCACCTGATTGGTTGGCAATGGCAAACAACACCTCAACGCAGTGCAACGCATGCAAGATTTTGGAAATTATGTAGTGGAGTAGAAGGTACAGATAAATGCTGCAAAATGTAATCAAAATCAAATCAAAAGTACACATTATTATTTTTACTTAAGTGAAGTACAGATATGTAAAAAAATACTTAAGAACAGTAACGAAGTACAAATACTTTGTTACATTCCACCACTGCCCTCTCCTCTCATCTTTTTGTTTCTTTTTCTCTCCTTTGCTGCCTGCATGGAAAAATCACTCACTCCTTATGTTTCTTCTTAATTTCCCCTCTCCACACTGTAGATCCATCCTGCTCGCTTCTGTATCATTTCCTTACCACCACCCTGATTCATTGAACCCTGCCTAGTATTTCCACCGGTTGATGGGTTAATCTCCCCCCTCGCCCCCACGGCCCCCCCTTACTCTTACTCTCAGCCTTATCTGGTCACCCAGGTGTATAAGATAGGGCCAACTGTGCAGTGGTCCGTTTGTAATGGTAGTCTGTGTTGGGTGCTCAGTCACGCTACTGTTTAACAGATGCTGTGCTTTATCTGAGGCAGACTGTGGTTATTATAGAGTGGGAGGCGGTAAGAGACACTGGTCCCTTGGGTAAATGTATACTGTGCAAGTGGATAAAGTCCATGATTATCACACCTTGCTGCATGTGTCCATTTAGGTGCATGCCAACATGCCTTACACACGGGGAGACATACTTATGTGCCTAATTTGTTACAAAGCACCACAACAGCAGGGGAATGATAGTGTTTTCTTTTTCCAGAGGTTGAGACACACTGACACTCGCTTACAATCATAAACACACATACTGTACAGTGCACATGCTCGCTGTAGTCTTTAGGTACATATAGTACCTAGATACATAGCAATGCCCAGATAAATCCATCATGTTGAGCTATTATGCTGCTAGTGGTGCTGGGGAGAATTGCATGGCCCATTCATCATCTGTGCTTTATTTCCTGCTAAAAATAAGCAGACAAATAAATAAGTCTGAGCTCTAAGGAGACTTAAGCAGTCGGAGATGCTCAGCGGGTTCAGAGCGACAATTCAGGACATCTGGCGGAGATTTGAAGTCTGATGAGCTCTGAGGGTTAATTTCACTTTCAGTGTGGTTTGTTTGTCATTCCATTACACTGTGTTTGAAGAACATAGCATGGCCCGGCGAGGATAAAACGAATGGAGTAAGGTGATACGACAAACGCTATTCAATTGGAAGGACTTATGTTCGACACATGATAAAAATTCATGCTTAAATATGCCCTTAAGTGTTGCGATTGGCTTTTGCGGTGTGGGAGTGCGTCTCCACGTCAACAGGATCCTGGTCATGGTTGATACGAAGAGCAAGCCTGACAGCTTATCTCCCTCATTCCATGCTCACCTCTTTAAATGGGAGGCACTAAAAGAAAAAGATACCATATGAAGTTCATACACATTGTCAACCCTCCTCCCCACCCTTATCTCACCTATTTGCTTACCGCTGTGAGTAAATAATTCCTGTTCACGCGTATGTGTATACCTTTGTGCATATGTGCCGTGTAGTTGCATGTGTGTGTAAATGCGCATATAAAATATGTATGGAAACACCTGGAAGAATTGCGATATTTGAGATTTCAGGTATGCTGGCTTTCACATACACACTAAAAATCAGCTGGTCAAAAGTGAAATTTCGATTTTTTTTTTTTTTTTTAAATATTGCTGTTGGGTTATTTACACTAACCAAACATATTTGTGTTGACCCAGTGTCAGACAGGGTGTGACTGGTGATCCAGTGATCAAAGTTAACCTAGTGAGGAAGAGAAAGTCTACAGTAGGATGAAAGGGTAGTGGTGACGTGCATGTGTGTGTGTGTGTGTGTGTGTGTGTGTGTGTGTGTGTGTGTGTGTGTGTGTGTGTGTGTGCGTGTGTGGTGGGCTGTGGGGCATTTGGTTTTATAACCAATGCAAGGGCGATGAAGCATCTATCGAAGAACTCTCCCACCTCCACCACCTCATTTCCTGAACCCTCAACCACCTTTTGAAAAGAGAGCTTTACTTGCATTAAAGCACCAGCTCCAAGCAGCAACTCTGTTTATTCCTCCTTTTTCTCTCTTTCTCCCTCACTTCCTCATCCTGCCTCCCCTGATACCGAGCCCCATGAAATCTACACAGCTTTCAAATTAAATGTGAATGAAGGGTATGTTTCCTTAGGATTGCGTGGCATGATGGTTGAAATCCCATAGTAAATATGACTTTAGAACCAACAGTATCTCTCGGGCTGTAAGCTGGGAAATATTCAGCACTCTTGCACTTCATACAACCTCTTCACAGAATCTGATCCGTTCCCGAGGCTTATAGAAGGTGTCAGTAGACCTCTCCATATTAACAGTCCTGACATAAGTGGAAGATGATGGGAAGTGGTTAACTTTGCAGCAATGTTATAAGTGCAGCTACAAGTTTGGATGGTACAGTTGTTACAAAAACGTTAAAGCATGACAGCACCTAGCATATATTGTGCAGAAGAACAGAGTGCACTAAAGTTTTAGTTTAGTATTTTCTTATATTTATAGTTGGGATGAAATTAGGGTTTTTCTACTTTAAGATTAAGGAGATCTGCCATGCACAATATGTCATATTCAGAATTCTCTCTGGATGTGAGCATTTTCTGGGGTTTACTGCATCACCCTTGATTGTAGTCACAGCAATCTGTCCACCATGTGTCCACCAAGGCTGACGTCTCTTACATGCCAAATTTTGCATTAGACAAACTGAAGGACTGGACAGAACCTGCATGAAGACAGGATGAGTAAAAGAGAGATATATGTAGCCATATTTGGACAAGAAAATTAGTATTGTGGAGTAGTGAACTATTCTGAAGGAATAACGTGAACAGTTTCTATAGAGGCTTGGACTTTTTTCTACTACTGGAACTCATTGTAACTGACAGGAGTTCAAGCTGAAAGCAGCACCCATTCTCTGTGAAGTACAAATCTACACACATTTCACCTGTCAGACCTGCAGGGGTGAGTCTTTTAAACTTTTTTTTGGTAGAGAAACACTTAAATATTGTGTAGTGTAGTATCAGTTTAATAATAGTGGTACACACATACTGCGTTATGTTATGTTTGTAATGAAGAACAGAATCTGTGAAATGTTTAATTGTGATGCAGTCTGATTTTATAAACGATTAAAAATAATCTGAGGTTGTACTTCATGAGTGTATTTCTTCCTGTCAGTCGAGGCAGTCACCTGTGCAGTAGAGGAAGCCATGCTGCCAAGGCAAACCCTATGGAGAAGTCTTTTTATTTTGATCGATAAATAAAGGTGTGACATTAACATGTTTAATGTTTAACCAGTCTGTGACAGATGATGTAAAGTGTATCCAATTGAGAAACATGATATGTTGATGAATTACTGTAATTTCCAGTGATATGGGCAGGTCTATGATATGCTACTTTCTACACACTCTATGTGATTTGGAGAACTAAAAAAATATATTTTAAACTAAATAAATAAAATTTGTTTTATACAGTAAAATAAAATACAAAATACTAAAGGGTTGCAAGTTGAATTCAAGGTCTAACCTGGTCCTAGGAGGACATATTCTTAGCTCTGACATTTGACAATTGATTTTTGACTTGTCTTAGCTTTCAGACTACAGGTCTGTGTCAATTTGCTATATACGTTTGGCAAATTCAACAAGAAAGAAAAACACACAAATAGAAACTAACTCAGAACCAGACTTGTCATATGCACAAGTGAAACCAAATAAATCTCTAAATAAAAATATTACTGCACTGTGCACTGTTTAAACCAGTTCAATGGCCTAAGCATTTCCCATTCTGTATGTGCCATTGTGTTAGGTGAGGTTTTAGTGAAATATACTCTGACCCTTTCTTCTGTTCCTTTTTTATGTACTGGCATGTTATAGCTTGAGCCCATGTTTTGTAACTGCATGTTACTGAACACACACATATATAGTCAGTTTCCAGACCATCAAGCTGAAAGTCTCACAGCCTAAGTCACTGGGGGTCAGCAGTGCAGCAGGGGATTAGGCAAAAGCTCGGGTTTGAGGATCGTTAGCCAATTAACTTAATCATTCCTTTGCCTGAGAAACACGACAAGAACAGGCCACATTGAATTTCTTCAGCTTGATCCTCTCTATCTCTTCCTCCATCTTTCTTTTCCTGTCCCTCTGACTACTCTCGCCATCTCTTTCTTGACGGATCTATCATCATGTCATGATTCTTTCAGTTCCCCCCTGATAGCTCCAGCTGACAGGGCTGTGAAGGGCTTTCATGCAAGGTTGCTATACAGCAGGTCATCAGTGAGAAGGTCTTGTGGTCTTGTGTCTTATGCTGTCCCAGTCACTAGCTCTGTAAAACCGTTCCAGATCACCAGGACACGGACAGCTTGACAAAAAAACCTACAGTGGAAACAAAAAAAAAAAAACACAAAAGCCAAAGTCCATTTGCCTCCGATCTGCACCAGTACGAGACTGGCAGTTGGTGCTAATTGCACAAATTATGTCTGTGTTGTTAGAGGTATTCAGGCACAGGGCAGGCTGACCTTGCCTGTTCAGTGGATGTGCCAGAATTTGTGTCCATGCACAGGTTGAAGTACAGAGGCAAATTACAGTTTATTAGGTGCTTTTACATGTGCAGCCAACACACATGTATGCACGCACACATTCATCGTCGAGCAGATGCACGTGAGAATATATACACACATGAGCATACATAGAAATAAATGCACAGACACAGAAAAACATCTACATGCTCCTGCACACACACCCTGACAGGCTTTTGTCCTTGTGTGGTTTTTATAAGTGCCATTAGTGGAGCATACAGCTGTCTGAGGACACACACAAAAACCTGCTCTGTGGCTCTCTCTGTCTCTCTGTGGAACTCCTTGTACTACAGGACACATAGAGCAGCAGATTGGTCATTAAAAAAACCAAACACTATATCACACATGTTCTGAAATATTCTGCTTCTCCAATCAAAGCACTCAGTACTTTCCATGTATGGTCTATTCATGCTGGTGTGAAAATGACTCACGTTCACACACGTGCGCCCCCACGCACTCTCAAATCAATACGTATCAAATAATGCAACACTGTCAGCTACAAAAAATAGATAACACACTGCCATTCATCGGACACTGTTAAGAGAACAGTCTCTCTGAATCTCACAGTGACTTCAGGTGTCTTGCCATAACCTGCGTCTCACCAAATGCTTTCTTCGTCTTGCAAGCTTGAAGAAAAATCACCTTGAATTAAATGTCCTCGAGATAAAGAGACAGCAGTGGACATTCTTTGAAGGCTAAATTAAGCATATAAGAGAAAATTATGCTCTGAAAAATACCAAAAGCCCTGTTGCTGCCATATTCGCACACAGAAAGACATTCCTTTTATACATAATAAATGTATTTCCTATTTTGTGAAGTTCAGCAGAACTATTTTTAAACAACAAAGTCAGGGCTGTCAAGTCCTTATTATGAGCTCATCAGCTCATTATTAAATCTGGTTTCAGCATTAAACATGGCTGCACATCCACATCTTTAGTACCAGCAGCACTACTCCAGCCAACAGCATCAAAGACCCTGTTACCCCCACTCAGCCTGTAAGCACCACTAACCCTTTTCATGGGAACATATCTGGTGCTGGCAGCGTCCCTCTTATTGATTCATGGAGCTATTAGATTTCAAGGTACATATGTCATACATGTAAAATAGATGAGCTCTTTGGATTGTGTATAATTTCAAATGGGGCATCTCACAATGCCACACTGAGGATGTGTGTTTGTTGTAGAGGAAATGCAGCAGCTTATAGAATGTGATTTGCAGGGCTTCTCTAAAGACCACAGTGACCCCTGCTGGATGGGTCAAATTCTTAAGTTGTAATGAACTTTGAGCTTTGAAAAAAAAAAATGAAGCGATAGAGAGACAGGCAGTGATTTTAGGAGTAATTTGGATATTTGTCCTCTCAAAGTAAATTATCTAAGTGTGGGGTCAGCAGAGGTCAGAAATACTTTATTGGCCTTTGGTAAACTGCACTTAATGTGTTCTATTGATTGTGGGAATGTATATTCACTACTGACATTTGGTGCCTTGTGTGTGTTTGAGTGAGTGAGAGAGAAAATTAGATTTTTTGAGTGTCTTTGAGTAAGGAGAGTGAGGAAGGGACAGCATGATGAGCAGATATGATGATGTGACAAATGACTGACGTGAATCTGATCAGCTCGCACAGTTAATGTTTATGTTGAATCATGCTCGCTCATCCTGTGCAGAATAGACACAAAAAAATTGAACAAAAACAGGGGTTGTAATCATAAATCATAAATCCAAGCTGCCAAACAGCACAGCAGTGTTGTAGTGCAATCCAATATTAATTAGCAATTTTAACTGAAGCTCCCCATTAGGACTGCTCTCAAAACCCATCTCAAAAGGCAAATAAAAATGTTTAAAGTGAAATGGAAATCTCCCAACACCTGTCTCCTTACTAGAAAATGACAAACATGATAATAAAATCATAATGGAAGAGAAATCACGTCCTAAACCGAGGAAAGATTCATGTGTGAGCAGCACATCCTATCACTACATCACCGCCAACTCCCTCAACATTATTCAAATGACTGACAGGGCCTAAAAAATTGACAGCAAAGAGCAGCTTGATCAAATGTGATCTGACTTGTTGCTAAATGTGTAATTGTGGCATCTATCAGGGCGAGGAGGAAAAGGAAACTGTCAGTGGATGCCTCCCCCGCAGGAGGGCTAATGGATTTACAGTACTGCCTGACAGATTTTAGAGTCCTTACATCATGTTTTTCAAATATGTATTTTTCTCATTTATTTTAAAAGTGGATGCTCCAGCTTGGCAGTCAAGCATGAAATGAGTCAAATCTCTTCGCCTTTTAGCTCTGTTCAGATTTCTCTAAATGGTTATAATGGTTATATTTGCTTTTTTATGTTTCACTGTTTTTTAATTTAGGATTTCTTCTTGAATGAAGTAGCAGCAGAGAATTTAGCTTTGCTGTGTCATAAATCTCCAAGGTAAAGTAATCTAAACTACTGACTTTATCATCCAACAGATAACATTACATAACAGTGTGCAGACAGCGCTCATGGTGAGATAAATATATTTCCAGTAAGGACCTCTCGCGTCCTAACATCAGGTGTGTTTGTACACCGAACATAGTGAACTGCACATGTACATACACTCTCTGAACATCATGCGCTGTCGACTAAACTCCAAGAGGAGTTTTCAGGTGAAGAGCTTCACCAGCTGGAATCAAATTAACATTCAGATCACTCGGCTCATTACTGTAATTTTCATGTGGGTTCAGATGAGGATCAATTATAGGGGCAGGACAACTGCCCATTACAAAGCTAGCATGCTTATCTTCTCACTTTGAGCCATTGGCTTTCAGATGAACACAATGTAAATGAGCACACAAGAGAACCCCCAAATACTCATTATCTGACATTCACAAGCAATGTGCCAGTGGATATTGACTAAATTATTCTCCCTGCAGGGTCTCCAAAAGGTTATTTGGCTAGTAGTCACTAACATTCCTTTTAGAGAGAATTAAAAAAAAAAAAAAAAAGCCTCTCAAACAATCCCAGAGCTGCCACACTAATTGGCTTGTGTGTTTGCGCAATGTGAGATCATATCTCTGACTAATGACTTTTTGACGGAACATCCAACGACAGAACAAACATGGAATGAGAAGAGAAAGGTCTGAATGACGAGCGGAAATCAAAACGCATTCTCGGTGAGGAGCTCTTTATGCCTGATGTTGTTGTGTGACCCCACTAAGTGCAGCTTCCTTTACGCCTCCTGCTGAGAAACTGAACTAGCTAAAGTGCAGTCTGTTGCCTTTGAGCAGCGATTCCTTTTGTTGTGTGGTCCGTTTGCTTTCTCCTAAAATGGCTGCACTAATGAACTCCGGGAAGCCGAACGTCATTTAATAACACCATCTACTCATCCTGTGCTCTGGAGCGGCACTTCAATTATGTCTTTGTCTGGATAGGGTCGGCGTGCCATTATTCAGCATGATCTAAATTTGAATCTAAAACATCTCCATGTGACACTTCTGTCTTTAAAGAAGTCGGGCACGCTGGCATCCTGAATAACTTTCATTAGTTTTGACACGTAGCTTATTTGAATGAGAAATCACCCAGTGAAGTTAGTTATCACCAACTTTGCAGGAAAAGAGAGTGTCAGATATTTTAACTTTCATTCAGCTCCTCAATGATGAAGAAATTATTTTTTTTTAAAAATACTGTATTTGACATTTTTAAGTGGCATCCAAGCTAACATATTCTTTGCTGTCAAAAACTGTAGACCATATGACAGAGTTTAAAACTCTTACTTAAGGGTTATATGTCATTTTGCTGTGATTGAACATTCAAGTTATTCCTCCTGTCACCGGGGAGTGTGTGATTTGTCTGGTCTTTGCCTGTCTTACTGTTCATGTGAGGGAAGAAACTGCATTCATTTCCACAGGGGTCTGATGGATTGCGCTCACCTTCGAGTTGCTAGCATTATTTATCTTTTTGTCCCGCGCACTACATTTTCATCAAACAGTTCTCCCATATAACCTGCTACCGTGTATCCCTCAATCAAGAGAGCATGGCTTAATGAGACACTTACAATGAGGACAGATGCAATTCACACCCTCGGACTGTATTTATTGGACAGTCGTGTCTCCTCACGTCCTAACAGCGAGCGATGAGATGCTCACTCATCTGTCTTTATGGAACAAAAAAAAAAAAAAAAAACATCACAGGAGCATTAAATATCTTTTTACGTCCTATCAAAGTGCACCAGCGGCTGAATAACTCGTGGCGGTGCATTGAAGTTTAACAAGTATCCCTATTGTTCAGGTCAGATAGAGCATACTATTTGTATTTAAGTGCCTGGACATTTGGTCAAAAAAAAATATTTCTTGGATAGCAGATGTTTTAATGTTTAACAGGTGTTTCAATTGGGAAAAAAAACGTGTTCTCAAATACATAAAAATAAACATAGTGATGGTGATGTCATTTATTTTGGTCTGAGCAATAAGCATAACACAGAGGTTTCCAGCCCTTTTAATCTCTTGTTATTTGTTTCATACAGTTTGACTGGAGCAATGTTCCCCTCTGAGACTGAGAAAGTTTTAAAGGTCTGAAGGGGATACTAAGGATTGTGGAAAAAGTTTTATGAAACAAAAATGTGTTTTTTTTTTTCTTATCTTGTTAAAGCTGTTAAAGCTTGTTAAAGCTCAATTTTTATATTTAAAATGAGTTAGATTGGCTCATAGTAAAAAAAACTCACAGAGAATTAGCAACCAACTCTTTAGTTCCTTTCACCTCTGTGAAGTTTTTTTAGCATCTTTCTGCTCATTGTCTTGGTTTTCCAGCCCACAGCCTGTTTTGGCTCAGTCTCTCTACTCTCATCAAACTCCCCAGACACACTGTACGCTACCTGCCCACCACCAAACTGCCCACTGAAAAAGTTAGCAACTATACCAACTAACTGCTGAACATAGAGGAGCTAAAAAAACTAATATTGCTCTCAGGAGTTGGTGAAATCCAAACCAGAGCTAAAAGGAGAGTGAGTAGTGGTCTGGTATTTATCAGGTTGTACTAGTCTGCCCCCAAGAGGCCAAAAGCTGTATTATTGCTGCGTAAATCATTTTAAGACCCTGTCTCTCTTAAAGCTGTTGGTCAACCACAGGAACTGCTTTCATTTCAAACCTCGTAAATTAGATTCAGTTTCCAGGCCAGTGATGGCCGTGTGATGACATGTTATAGGGTGTTGACTTTGGTATCTCAAAGAACCTGTTAATTCATTCATTCATTTTCTACCGCTTAATCCGTCAGGGTCGCGGGGGAGCTGGAGCCTTTCCCAGCTGACTATGGGCGAGAGGCGGGGTACACCCTGGAGTGGAGTGCAAGTATGCAAAAATAAAAAATAAAATAAAATGTACCAAAAAAAAAAAAACGTAACGTGTCCTGCCTGCTGGATACAGGGTCCACACACATCCAGATATCAAAACAAAGCAGGCAGGTTGTTATTTGTTATTTGTCCTAATTTCTCCTGGCTTTCCACTTCATCTCATCTCATCTTCATCTGCTTATCATTCCATCCATTTTGCACTTCACACATTCCTGCAATCATTTACACAGTAGATTATTGCCCCTGTCTGTTCATGATAAAATACTGCGATAAAATGAATTAAAGCTTCGAGTATTTCTTCCCAATGCTTATGAGTAAGGTTGGTGTATTACCATGTTTATATGACACCCATCCTCCTGTAAACTCTGGTAAGCGGAAACAGAGGCAGCCAGCCTATAAAACATGCTGCCCTCCTCATATCCAAGTATTTATGGGAATAAAAACAACAGGCTTTAAATCAAACCTCAAGAGGGACCGAAGACTATTCAGAGAAGCAATGTTGTGTCCAGACCTGCACCGCTTCCTCTGATGAGTTCATTTGCGAGCATTTAGTGTATTAAATCCATGGGAAAATGAATGTATGCATGTTTTCTGACTTGTTCTCTACACATTTTTACATTTGATGAATTTCTTTTAGTAAGGGTGTACTGAGAATTCACCTCACTTTGAGCCTCCCACCTTTGGCACCACTGTATCTTCAGGAGACAATGATTTTCCCCAGTTATGTAAACCAGTTGGTTTGATTATATATTCAGTTGATACAGACCGATATTGTTTGTTTTAAAAAGCTTAAATATGTGTCTCATTGGTGCATCTGGTTACAAATAAGTGCTGTAAAATATCCATTATACTACAGGCTTATTTTTTTTTCAACATCAGTTATCCCCACTGTCCCTCTCTACTTGCCAAGCTGACTTTTGTTTAAAACAGGAGGAATAATGTGGCCAGGCCTCAAAGCAGCTTTAGCCTGAAGGTGCAGGGAGGGCAACATAAGATTGTTCTTGTTATATTTGTTTTCTATGTCTGGGGGGTATGCTATCAATCAGGAGTGAGAGGGAAATATAACAATAATATTGTAGTAAGAAAAAAAGAAAGAGGAAGAAAGAAAGAAAACAGCTCCAGTAGCAAATAGTGGGCTCAAATGACAGGTGAGTGAACACTTACAGCAAAAAGGTCTGTGGAAAACTATTCAATAGATTCTTTCTACCTAACTTTATATAAGAAAACTTTTACTTAATCTTTAAAGAAGATAAAATTAATAATTAAAATGTAAATTAAGTAATAAAATGTAATTTTATTATGGTGTCAGTGAACTTTCTAGCTGAGACGATTCTTTCCGATGAGTCTTTTCTTTCGAATCCATATCATTACACTCCTGAATTAATTAATTAAGTAAGGCACAATATTATATTTTTATTGTAAAATGTACAGCACAACTGCATCGTGTTGGTTGGAAACAGAGTGGAAGTAGGAGACACGTTATATATTAAAAGATATATAATAATGATATAATGAGATAACTACACGGGGAGGAGTCGCACATCAAATTGTAAAGGAAAATCTCACTATTTTCCAACCTGTTTCTGAACCTCATAACCGTAGGCATTCAGACTATGGGTCAAACTTACTTTTCACTGGCCACCTCTGTCGCAGAGACACAGGAAATGTGATTCTGCCAAAACAACATATCAGGAAAAGCACTGAAAGCCTCCTGAAGATTTCCAAATAAACTGAAACTATCTGCTTAACTAACTAACTGCTATGCCAACAGCCAGCTGACCAAAGGTTTGCCTGTTCAGCTGCACACGCTGGTTTGTTTACATGTGTTGGGCTGTGGGTTGTTGTCGATTTAGAGAGAATACTACAACAATTATAAGAATACAACCCAAGTTGATTAAATCCTGAAATTCATCTTTAATTTGGTTAATCAAAAACAATGCTTTGCATATAGTTTTCAGTCCACACTTTATCATTTCCTTTACTTATTTGTACCGTGTGAATGTAAAAATGGGAGTCTTGCAGTCTTGACAGAGGGTCAAGGTTCCATAATGGGACGGAGTTTGCTTCTCTCAGTCTGACACTGTACTGTGGTCAGTGGAACTAAACTGATTGGTTTCATTTCTTTTCTCTTATCTGTTTCAAAGCAAGTCCAAATGGGGTTTGCTGAGAATACAGTCGGGGGCAGTAGGTAAGATCTCGATGGACAGTCCAGCTGTTCTGTCTGGGCCTTTACACAGAGAGGACTTTTTAAAGACACAAAGGGAAATGGATATAATTAAAGTTGGGGTTGAGGGAGGCAGACATAATGCTGGGACCTAGACACCTACCTTGGCCAGTCTATAATTAATTTGCTTTCAGGGCTGTACCATCTGGTCTCTGTGTAACAGCAGCTTCTGTAACAGGTTCACCTTACATACTGAAAGATCTGTCATGGCATTTATCACTAGATTTGGGCTAATGCTTTGTCAAAACTGTCACGAAACCCATCATAAATCAACTTTTACTTTGTATCCAGTGTGTCTGCAGTGATCAATACCTGCCCACTTGTATGATTAAGAGAGATGCTATACCTCACATGTTCAGGGCATTTTCTCAATCCTAGAGGGGATTCAACAGTTGATGCCATAATATCTTTCCCTCTCTTGTTACATCCATTCACACAGAGGTGAGAATCAGAGGAGAGTATAATAAAAAAAAAAACAAGAATATAAAAAGAAAAAGACAAAGCCATTTAGCAGCTACAGTAGCGGATTATATTTATTTGAAAGAAGAAGTAGAAGTGTAATCCAGTTAACATTTGGGTGTCCCGCCCTTGGGGAACAGGGGGCCTTCACATCCACAGTGTTTAAGCAGTCATCATGGCCTCACAGAGCAATGTTCAGTCTCATTACCACTTAACGGCCTTATTAAAGTCCAGCTCCAAACCCTCTTACATGACATCAAACGTGTTCCATTAAATTGTGACATCTTGTACAAAGTTGTAGAAGCTATTAAAATGCAATGGTGAGGAAAGCACTAGACACAAAAGTGGATGAAACCTATTGGATGGTTTCTTTCTTTTTTTTTCTGTTTCTAAAGCTTCGTTTAGAAAATTAGAGCAGCTCATGGCGAAAAGCTTACCATTGAATACTTCCCTTGAGGGAGAGTCTTATATTAAGTGTGCTTCCCACATGATCATTAACCATAAATATCAAAGTCTCTTGACCCGATCATTTCTGGTGTGGTAGAGCTAATGCAGCTTAATTAAAATCCTCTTAAGGATCACTATGGGTGACCTCTGGAATATGCTGTCTGGATCATCACAGGCAAACTTATCTCATTTATAGTCGACATTAAGTTCTCACACTAATAGAGCAGATATTGCTAATTTGTTTTCTAAATCGTCATCTCCCTGTGATTTCGCTTCTGTTTCATGCCAGGCATCAACTGAAAATAATGAAATAATGTCTGATCAGTGAAAGGCAGGGTTTATTTTTAGTTTAATGTGGGGATAAATAAAATAAGTGCCTTTATATTTTTCGATAAAGAGACTAAGGACAAGGAAACTTACAACCTATGTCTTTCACTGTAATGCCTTCTGGAAAGATTTATGTATTTTGGTAATGATTATAGGGAAAATACTATAAGAGGTCGTCATGGTTTTGAGTTCTAAGCAACCAACTTTCAATTTAAGACTCAAGTTGGACCGGGTCCAAATTGTTCTCAGGCAGGGTGTCATTTTACTGCCATTGACTTTTGTCTGTGTCGTATTAGAAATTGGTCATCGTGGAAGGCAATGACAAAGACACAAAGATGTCTGTGTGCTGTCAACATTTTTGTCTCCCTGATGTTGTTTTTTTTTTTGTTTTTTTTTACTTTAAGAAAGCTCACATATAAATCATGAATGTGGCTATGTTGGTAAAGCACCTCCAGCTAGTATACTCTCTCAGCTCTGACCTTCACAGAGGTCCTCTGAGCCACATTCACACCATTGCTTCTAGTCACTGACATACAGTGTTGTCGGAGAACGCAAGACAGAGCGCCAAAAATATAGAACGTGCTTAGTTCACGTTTATTAGATTTCTCCTCAAAATATATCAGAGACGTTGGGAATGGGAACAATGCCCTAGAGGCACTTCAACTATATATCAATAGTAGTCATGGCATTTAAATGTCACACAGGATTAGATATTTGCGTCACCACCACACCTGGAGCTCGTCTTTACACATCCCTCCATAAGCAGAGGGCTCCTCTGTCCTTTGTTATACAAGAGCAATCCATAGCGATCTCAGGACAGCGGAGGAGAGCCGGTATGAGCACCAGCAGTCAATGCAGAGCTCGATGTCCAACCTGCACCTTTCTTTCTCCAGCCTCCCAACCTCTTCCTCCTGGCAAATGATTTGGAGAGGGACGGATCACGCAGAGCCAAACCCCAGTTATCTGGCAGAAGATCACACAGATGGGCCAGACTGAGCCAGCTGAACCCACAGGCAGCTGGGAGTGATGATGCACAGGATGCTTCCTATCAACAGGATGTACTGTAGCGCAGAAGCTTCACAGGCTGACACACCAGACAGAGCCACTGAAGGAGGGCCCCGCAAAGAGACCAAAGAGGACAGGGAAACAGAGAGGGAGCAGCTAGATCAAGAGGAGAGCCTCCAGTCTGCAGAACTGAGGGAATGGTTGAAGTGGAAAATGAGTGAAGGGAAAGCAGGTTTGTAAGAACGAAATGGAAAAAAAGAACAGAAAAATCAACATGATGATAAAGAAAGAGAGAGGTGAGTGAAGGAAAGGTTTGTGGTGAGTTGTAAAGAGTGGATGAGGTAAAGCGAGGGGAGATTGACAGGAAACTTAAATATGTGAAAGGAGCAAGGGAAACTTTGAAAGAGGAAAGGCAAATACATTTGGACTACAAAGGACAGAATGTTATGTCTTTTCCCCCGGATATTAAAATGGTGGGGAGAGACGGAATGGGGGTCGGGGTGAGGGTGAATTGCTGTTGACATTTCATTTAATTCACCACTAGGTCATATTATTTCTAGTCTCTTACTCGTGTATTACGTAATGAGGCTTTAATGAAGCAAGTGCATGCAGCTAACCGCAAATGAGGAAGCAATCCTCAAAATTGTTTTGTTTATTAAGTGCTGGAACCCTGTCGATTCTGTAGGGATTCTCCCTCTAACTTCTCCCTTCTTCTTCTTCCTCTTCTTTCTTCGCCTCTTTTCCTCTACCCCCTCTTTTCAAGGAACCATAACTCACAGCAGCCAAATCTTCCCAGGACAGAAAGAAAGAAAGAAAGACTATAGGAGCTGTCCCCCATAAAAATGCAAAGATGACAGGTACAGTATGGTACCTGTCATGGTCAGTGGCTGTAAATACAGAAGAGATGGAGCCTTGGGCATGTTTCTTGTACGTACAGTATCATCAGCTGGTGATAATTACTGTACTCAAGGAGTTTATTGTGATGAAGTGCTTTAATTTGCTTTTCGGTGTACCCACATTCCTCTAATCTGCCTTGTTTGTTTTTGCTTCGTTCTGTGATTCCCTGCAATTCCCAGAGTAACACCTGACAACCTCCAGAGACCAGGAGTGAGTAAGCTCAGGTAAGTGTTTTATAGTACATGTAGGAGGACATGGCCAAAGCTGCAGTGGAACCTTAGTGCCCCTTACTCACTGAACAGATGTCTTGTGGCTACATTACACAGTAGTCCACTGAGGTTACTGTTGTTGATGAAATTGATATCTCTGCCTCATCTGTGATGAATTCCCATGGGAATGATTATTTAACAATGGTTCAAAACAGCGGTTACATAAAGGCTGTTTTGCTCTTTGATTCTAAGTGTGTGATTCTAAGGGTGATACCAAACCAGACATTCACAGCTGGAGTTTTAGGTGAATATATTTTTCCATCAAGGTTTTCATGACTCTGTGGGGAAAATAATGTCACATCATCTGTTTCTGGCCCCTTATCTGAGAGAATTAAAAAAAAAAGAAAAAAAAATTGCTGCATATCACCCAAAATGGGCCAAGAAATTCAAGGTACACCACCAGTAGCTGTATTAAACGCTTTAATCCACCCTTTAATCCACCCTTAAACACTTTACCAGTGAAGGATGGATTTTGCCTGTCTAAAAAGCTGCTCCTGCAAAGTGTATAGACAGTCGGAGTGGCTGGCACTTACAGGAAAGTATACTTGGGTGGTATCCCTCTAACAATGCGAGCGCACACTAAGGTCGATAATAATATGAAGGCAAGCATGTACAGTATTCCATATGCCGATAGGCTAAGAATCTCTATGGCATCTTCCAGATTATATAGCAGTTTGGGAGGAGGAGGATGTTTCACCTATTGAGACGGAAAATGGTCTATAGGAGAGACAAGAGCTGCATCAGTATAGTGTTGAATCTGAAACACCAACCGACTGTAGTGTTTTTCACAGAATCAAAATAGCGCTGTCTCCTAAATCTTGTTTCAAACAAGGGTCATTTATAATCCTCATGAGGGTACTTCACTTTTAAAAAACTGCAAAACCACATGGGCTTTTCTTTCCCCCACATATTTAATGTCTATGGACACATGCTTGCATGCGTGCATTATGATGGAACATATTCCCTCAGTATTAATGTTAGCCTTTGCTCCTTTTCATTTGGTCCAACCAATACCATGTATTCTGTGTGCTGCAGATAATATGTAATCATGTCCTGGCAAGCACAGCATTTTGAATAAGAGGAAATGGTAGAGGATTTGCACTACAGTGTGTGTGTGTGTGTGTGTGTGTGTGTGTGTGTGTGTGTGTGTGTGTGTGTGTGTGTGTGTGTGTGTGT
>JBBMJY010000021.1:10386439-10398609 GCA_037833715.1 Toxotes lorentzi
GTGTGTGTGTGTGTGTGTGTGTGTGTGTGTGTGTGTGTGTGTGTGTGTGTGTGTGTGTGTGTGTGTGTGGGTGTGTGCGCACAAAGGGCTGACACAACATTAACATATTTAGTGAAGCCAAATTCTGGTTGACAAAAATGTCTGTAGTGGAGTATCACAAAGCATGCACTTATGATATTCTAAATATTTTTTAAAAAGCCTACACATGCAAAACATTAAATAAACACATGATTTTAAATATACAGTACAGACAAACTTGCCATTGTGTGTGTAGTGTTGAAACAGCAGGAAAAAAAAACTATGTGGTATTTTAGGTTTAATAACAGATGTGTGACTAAATGTGTGACACATAATCAGAATTGTTGTCCAGGAGGTAGGTCAAAATTAGCACTTTTCATATTTCATTTACAGAGAAATCTTTATAAAAACAAAACTTTTGTGGCCAGGTAAATATAGCCTATCCCTCACAATCACACAGGTGTACTTTTACAAAGGTGTACAGCATATTGGGTACATGTCAGGTTGGTGGGCATGGGGTCCTGATGAAGCTACATCATCTTAGACATAAAAAGAAATATTACTTCCACTGTGTTTTCACAGAATGCAACTCTTTGAAAAATAGAAATACAAACATATTTTTTTGTGCAATATTACTTTTGGTCCTGGCTGAACTCTAGATACCGGCAGTGATTTGTAGCTCTTTAAACCACAAATTCAACTCTCCTCGATCACAGAGATTCATGAGCACGATAGTGGAACAGTTGTTGCACTAACTTTTAATAAACTGGCCAGATAAGAGACAGAAATACCAACGTGTTACACCACTTATACCACCGTCATGTTGAATCTCTAGTGTAAATATTGTACCAGCTGCTTTTAATGAGCTGAAAGTTGACTCCGCTTAGCACAAACAATTAATATCCCACAACATTTATGTGTGAAAATAAAGAAGGGAAACTTGGGTCATCACTGTAATCATAAATATACCAGAATAATAGTGAAGTATCATGGATATAATATACAGTATTAGCTGAACCTACACCAAGTTTTACCAAGAGCTTAAGTTTGTGATAATCTTCATTCATTCAGATTTGTTTTTCTTGCCACAGGACAAATGGTAAATCCAAAATCCACTCTCCTTTTACCTCTGTTGTTTTCTCTATCAAAAGCTGCATCAGGCCGCAGAGTTAGGTGCAAAGTCTTTGTCAGTCTATCACTGTGAGCAACCGCTTTCATATTACACTTTGATTTATAACATACAAAATACAGCTTAGTGGACTTTTAAGTAATAATCAATAACTACTGTAGACAGAGATCACGTACATAAACTACCTTGTCTTTGTAATCACATGCAAACACCAACATTACTTGTTAATCTCAACATATGGGTTGAGAATTATGAGATCCATTAATGATACAATTCTGACATATCGCTGAATCTCTTATCACTTCAGTTGAAGGTTTTTTGTGTGTGACGCAGAGAATTGTTGTTGACTCGTTTTGGCCTCTACTGGATTTGGTTGGTGGGGTGGTGGTGAGGGGGGTATTTTGTCATATAACAGAGTCTCACCAACAGAAATGAAACTGCTATTTTGCTTGCCAAGAGTGAGAGCAGAGCTGGCATATTAAAAGACTACTAAAGGTTAGGACCCCACGGGGGAATTCTGTGAAAATAAAAATCACAAAAGAGGTGCAATAACAGCCTGATTACAGGACAGTAATAATGAGGAAGAGACAGACAGACAGATAGATAGACGGAAAGAAAGAGAGAGTCAGACATTTGTAATCTTGTTGGCATGAACCAAAAAAAAAAAAAAAAAAGATGTCCAATTTTCTCGAGTGGACTTTGATTTAAAGGCTGTGAAGTCCTCCACGGGGGTTTTTGTATGGCAGGCTGCTTGGAGGACAAGGAAGGCCAGTAATTGTTTACAAGTCTTGTAACATGCAGCTTCATTTCATGGCCACACTCAGATTAGCAGATGTTTGATAGTGTCATTTTGCCTTGGAGGAAGATATTACGCAAACAATCACATAGTAGAGTGCACACAAAATGGACAGATAACTCAAATCAACTGCTACAACACAGCCATCTACTACACTCCTGAATTGTCAAGTCGGGTTTGAGTCAACAGAGTTCAGAACTGTAAATAAGACCTGAAATGTAAATATATTTCACTACTATATCAAATACTTCGAACTCTCTCCAGATAAATATTATAGCTGTTAACAATGTGTCAGTGAAGCTAATATCTGCAATCATTTCCAACAGCTGACAGTCCAATCATGTCATGCTGAAGAGAAATACAGGCTGTTAAGTAAAAACGACATAATGTGAAGGTTTGGTCGATGTCCTTCGCAGAAAGGTAACATGACTGATAGCAAAGGCACTTATTGAAGTCATGGATCTCTGTTTAAAAACTCTATTAGACAGAGATCAATACGTGACAGCACTTAAGAATTCCTCACACTGGTCTGACATTTATTTTGGGATGGCCAGCACTACACCATGAATACAGAACAGTAAAAGTAAAGCCGCAAGATCTTCCAACTTCTCACATCAACACCTCTTGTTTAAACGGAGCCATTTGCACATTTTTATTTATTCATTTATTTATTTTTCCCCCAAGTCAAATTCTAGATTCATAAATTAATTACATTCGGGTCAGCAAACAGCTTAAGATAGCTCTGATGCGTTATGGGGTTAAGGCTAAACCACAGCATGTGTTCATGTAGTATTTATCACAGCCAAACCAAAATGTCAATTTTTCCATCCAATGTGCTTTTCTGCACTTTTGTGCATTAAGCTGGCTTTATGTCAGCATCTGGAAGCTCATTTAATGGAAATACAGACAATATAAAAGTAGCGAAAGGGACATTAAACTCCCACCTTTCTTTCTTGTGGACATTAATAGATTAGTTCAAGTATGTGTGCCATACCTTTTTTTGAAAGACAGGCATACAGAGATACATGAGACACCTACATGGGGAACATGTGAACCATGGATGTGCTGATTATTTTGAAATAAAATGTAGAATGTGTGTTGCCATTACTATATTCCTGAGTATTTCAATAGGAACCAGCTGTGAGCGGATGAAGAATAACTGAATGGTGAAAAGGTAAAGGACAGTAATACCCAATCAAAGTGAATACAGAGCTTGTTTTGAGCAGGCACAGCAAACTACTCCTGATCTCCTGCTGTTAAACACACAGAGGCTCATACACATAACTGACACATAACAGTGTGCACATATACACAGACATTCAAAAATGTACATGGATTTCCATCAAATGAAAAAAAAAAAATGTTTGGAGAAGAATACATTCAAAACATAGAGGCCGATTTAGTTGTTTACCCGGGGTTCCAGGAAACCACAAATACTGTCTCTGCAGTGCGTGGCACACTGAGTACATTGTCAATACGTACTTCATTTTCACTGCATATTTTACCACAAGACAAATGTAGTTTTAAAAATATATATATTATTAATTTACATGCTTGGCCATCCAAAAGTCATTCCTATCTCATAAAGACTGGTAAGGCCTCTAATTTATAGTCTGCTTGTGTCAAATGCAAATGAAAAGTCCATTTTATGTACTCCAAATTACTGAAGGCAAACACACAGAGATGCACACACAACCATACATATTAATGTGAATATTTTTAAACATTAAAGCTTCACACTCACTGATTCAGGGGCAATATATACTTTGCTGTTATGTTAATTACTATGGTTTATGTGACATATTACCGCATATGTGACGTGTGAATTAACACAAGAGAACTAACACTGAGATACCTTAATTTATTAAAAGTAACAGCACCTATAAGAATGTATTTTTCTTCTCCAAAACAATGTGAAAATGAATTTGTTCAAACGAATAATTTATAAACACTTAAAAGAACATTATTCTAGGGAGACATTTATTGTAAATGGTGTGAAATTTAAATTGAATAAGAAAATAAGCAATGGCTAACTTTATGGCTGTCCCGGGGCGAGGTGAATTAGCAAATGCGACCACATGCTTATTGTCTGCTTTCAACAAACACATGAATTAAAAGAAGTCTTCAATGCATCATCCAGACACTCTTTTGCTTTAAAGTGGCTTTATAAAGGTGCCATATCTCTCTGGTACATTAAAAGAAGTGTAGCAACGCATATTCAGTAATGGGATCCCATGCAGTCTTGAGTAATGAATGGATTAATTCCAAGACTCTGAATGAGCTTACAAATGGAACCAAACATTTGTCTTTATTACAAAACCCCACTAAATTATACCTAAGAGACACATTAGCTGGTTGCACACAGCTTGATTAAATAGCAATGAGTCGCTGAGCAATGACCACAACAACGTCTGGGTCTTAGCTTGGCTAATATATTTTATTGTACTTGGGTGAAGTTGTATTAGTAGATGGGTTCTTGGCTCTAGTATGTTTTCAGTTGTCATATACAGTCAAAAGGGAAAAATTCAATCGCCCTGGCAAGTTAAGTTAAGGTTAAATTAGGTTTATTATGTTGATGACGCAAAGATTTGTACCGTTTGGTGCACCCCTGTTTGTTTGGTTGTACAATGTGTGAGTGAATAGATTTTTGCACTGCTCACCTAATAAATTTCTTATACCTCAACTTGGACTTGAAAACAACACACTCCTTGAAAAGCACAAAAGAAAATGTCAGTCAATGGCAACCTGACAGCCCAACCCTGAACAGCACAGTGAGTAATGGATCTTTTTAGAGATTTAGGACTGTACAGACCATGTAACCCTGTCGATCAATGAGCTTGGATTTGGAGCCGTCTTGGGAACAGGCATGAACGGAGAAGTGGACTGTGCATCTGCCTGTACTGTTAAGGTCCTGAAGAGCAGGTGATCAGTCTTCCTTACAGAGGCAGTCAACTCAGTCTGAACTTTCTGCCAGGACTTCTGAGCTCAGCTGAAGTCCTTCAGGCCCCCATGGGCAGCCTCCCTCACAACGAAACACAGGTGAATCCATTTCTACTGCGTAGGCTCATTATGAGATATTTATGGCTGTATCTGGCTGCCCAGGACTGGGCATCCTTTGACCAACTCGAAGAGCACATTACCACATAGGTCTCTTCTCATCGCGGTGGCCTCATCAAAGCATGCTGTAATTCTAATTACTCTCTATAATAATGCATTAGACGGTAACAACATACAGACTAATCAATGCTTTAAAAGTGCATACACTAATTATATTATTGGTCCAAGAAAAAAATAGGGACACTGATACGGCCCACCTGAAAATTCAATATTAGCGTTTATTAACTTTCAGTGAAATTGCATCATGATGATCACTGTATGTGGACAATATACTAAAATTCTCTTGTGCAAATTAGACCTTCCAAGCAAGATGTAATTAAAAATGGTCAAAATTAGTTTTTGGTTTGTTACACTTGTTAAGATTTTTTTTCATAACTATTAAGAAACTCGGAATAACTTGTACAACCTATTACACATTTAAATATATTCATCAACACCTAATTGAAACAACAGATAATATGAGCTGGGTTTCTAATAAAAGGTAAATTTGTCAAGTTTATGGCAGCTTTAATAGAAGACAGCCAAAATGTCTTTTCAGAATAATGTCTTTACAGAATTCTGCCGCAGTAGTGGCAAACCTGAAGTGTGAGAAACAAGAGAAGTAAAAATCCACATAATATCTATAACATCTCAAAGTATTTTGTCTGTGTTGATACGTTGTGGCAGGAAGGTTTCAACAGCATTTAACATCCTCTCCAACATGAGCTCAATACTCAAATGCAGTTTTCAACCAACAGCAGCACTTTAGAGTGGCACTGTCATGAGTGATGACTCATGACAGTGCAGCCCTCACTACTCATAACATGTTTTCACGGCCATGCTGAAAATTGTGGGTTGCACATTTGTTGCACAGCACCATTAACATGACGTTATTATTTTTTTTCCACCCAAAACTGATGATGACCAATTTCAGTCTAATGTTTTAGGGCTGAAACACATCGCCAAATGAGCCTCCTTTATCCATCAGTGTGGCCGATGCCAATCGTGATCAATCCTACCGTGCTTTCACTGTCAGTAAAACTGTGTTCAGTTCGACTACGCTTCTGCAGTAATGGCAGCATCACTAGAGAGCACAACATATAAATCAGCCAGCGGATTAGTCTATAGACAGTGAAAACTGGAGGACCTGTTAGGATGGTATGACAGCAGGCATGGTGATTTTACTAGAGTATACATCTTCTGGTTCATAGCTGTGCTAAGACTAAAAATAATAATAATAAACTCATTTGCATAGAATAGTCAAACAAAGGTTCAGTGAGCCCACAAAGTCAGGCGTTAATTAAAAGTAAGAGGATCAAAAAGTGTCACCAAATGAAATCCTTACACTAACCTCAAGCTTTACATGGATGAATGAAGTTCTCAGGGTACAGTTGCTGGGATGTACCAGTCCTTGGGGCGGGAGGGGGGGGGCATTGACAAGTGCTGATGCTGGGACAAAGAAGTCATCTGACACCTGCTTGCTTACTGCTTGAACGAGTGTCATCATTGTTTCTTTCTCTTATGTAATATATTGATCCTGTCTCAAATTACACATGTCTAGAGCAAATGTGGGCATAGATGTATCCATGGAAGATTATTTTATGCATTTAACAAAAAATTTGTGCAAAATGATAAATGCCCCTGCAAAATTAAATCTCTACACATTAGCCTCTTGAGTGCTGCTAATACAGCATGCTCCAGTGGTTAATTCTCAGCTTTCCAGGAGTCAATTCCAATGGTTCCCACAGTAAAAGTCAGTCTGAAACGACTCCAGAAATTTGGGTGTCATGCACTGCTAATCTGCTCAGCTTCGTCTGTGGGTTGCAGCAGGTGCAGAGCTCAAACTAATGAATATGCAAATCAGCAGTGAATGTGAACAAAGTAAAGCCGAGGGGCAAAGGGCAACCAGTAACAAAAACATTAGAAAAATAATTGCATACAGCAGCATTCCCATTAATCTCTAATAGACTGCAACTGGTAGCTGTCCAAAATCCCAGTCTGAAACAGAGTGTATACCTAACAAAAGCAACAGGACACAAAAAATTAAATAAAATTGTGTTTAACCAATATCTGCAGCCTGCAGAATAGAGAGGATAAGAAGGAAGAGTAAAAGCAGAAATGTCAAGAGAAGTTAAATCAACAGTACCTTATTTAATTGTACTGTAAGCTGTAATAACAGGTACAGCAATGGAGTCTGAGTAACACTCGGGAGTCTTGGGGTTGCCTAATTTTACATGTACTGTAGGCTGTGTTCAGCTAACAAATACAGCAATTTCCTTGAATTTGCCAGCAGTCTTCGAAGAAAGTGTCTCAATATTGTTCTCTAAATTGGGAAACAACCTACTGTGCCATTGCTTACCCAAGGCAATCTGCTGAATTTTGTGCTCATTCAAAGTCAAGACTTGGTTATATTCACATTTCACATGTTTTGTCATCGCTTATTAATATCAAACATGATTAATACATTCATATATTCTTGTTAATATGTTTAATATTATACGGTTTCAAAATATTTACCTTTCAATAAGTGAGGCATGGCAGGTTCATACCCAAAGACGATACAAACACAGACTTTCATAAAATGCAGCTTGTGATTTAAATTCGAGTAATTTCATTTATGTAAGGCAATTTTCACATTTTCAAAAATATTTTAAATCAAAAAGTTTATCACATGTTACATCATCAATTTGCCTTTGCATTAATTAATAGTGTTTCACTGATCAGGGGGTTATTTATTGCACTTCAAAAAGGTATAAGATTCAAATGTAGCCAAACTGACAGTTTGACTCAAACTTAAATACAGTGATAATGGTTTTACTCTCTTTTGTGCAGTTTCTGTCTCACTTGTGAAGATGTTTTATGTCATCCACATCTTATTGCTCTACAGAGGGTAGAGAAGTCCTTCATTGCAGTTCAGCTTCAGACCCACAACATCTTCTTCTTGCATTGCAGAGCTGCTCTCCAGAAGAAAAGTATGAGCAGTACAGAAGCCAACTCGGTGGGTGCACTTAATCACACTGTCTTGATTATAACAACAATTCAAGAGGGGAGGATCCCTCTCTCAGTCCATACAGTAGATGTCTCTTAAGAGGAGACAAACATATCGGTACAATGATGGCGGACGGTTGTTCAGGCGGGTATGGGGGGTGGAGATGATAAGGCTGCAAGGAGGAGCGAGGGGAGAGGAGGGTGGCATCCGTGTACAAACAAATACCTCTTTAGAATTCTACACAGCACTCCGCTGCAGCGTGTTTGGTTTCCAGGCAGCACTGCATTAATAATGCACCCATCACCCCCATCCTCCCGCCCCCAGAGCACAGAGAGTAGGGTGGGGACAGAGAGAGGAGGGGAGAGAACCAGTTGGGGTGGGGTTAAAAGAAAGAGAGCTAAGTTATATGTAGAGGTTGGTAATCAGTACACGCTACATGCAGGTCTGTTCAATATGAATATGTACAGAATTTGAAAAAGTTTAAGATTTTCATGTGTGTGTGTTGGGGGTTATCAATGCAGTGACTCTGAGGATAAGTCTAGCATTATTCTATATTTTCCTTACTATCAACAAATTCAATAAAAAGACCAAAGTCAGGCCCAATCCATTCCTAGTGAAGAAATTAAATCTTTAAATACAGGTCTTGAATATATGGTTGGATTTTTAAGAAGGCTAAGTTATTTCCTAAGGCACATGGGTGCTGTTGTTTTTGACCGAAGACAACCAGAGGGCATTTACTGCTGAGAGTTGGGTGAGAAGATCGACACCGTTGTCATGTCTGCGTGTAAAATACGGCACTGGAGCCTGGAGACAATCAGCTTAGCTTAGCACAAAGACTGGCAGCAGGTGGGAAGAGCTAGCCTAGTTTTATCCAAGGTTCATTAAAACTGCTTACCATTAGCTCTTAAGCTTGCTAATTGAATTCAGTCGTGTGGTTTTACTGGGAGTACACTGTAACCAGTTTTTCAAAAGCTGCAATGCTTTCCCCCAGTCTATCTGCTATAAGTTAACCACCTACTAACCTACTCTAGCTCCATATTTAACACACTGACATGAGAGTAGTATTGATCTTCTCATCTAACTGTTGGTAAGAGAGTGTATTTCCCAAAAGAATAAACTACTCCTTTAATAGTTTTTAAACAATGGGGGTCGACAGCACAGGCTTTGAAATACTGGGAATGGCTAAATTTGAGAGGTGTTTTACAGCCTCACAATATTATTCTGCCAACACTGGAAAAGTAAGATCATTATCTGATGATATCTGACTTCATAAAAACAGATAACTGTTTAAACTCCTGGCCAGATTGACAAAAAAAATGGATTCCTTAACATGATGAAGAGTCTCCCTCTCTCTCTCTCTGTCTTTCTCTCTGTGTCTAATTAACAAACCAAGACATGTTTGGAATGTGGCAGAATCTGGTCGTCAGTGAGACAGAGACAGAGACAGAGACATAAAGAGAGCGAGAGTCGGAGAGATAAAGATTCCTATTTCCCCAGTCACTGACATCATAAGGAACACATTGTGTCCCATCACAGATTGGCATCGAGCACGCCTCGACGCTGCAGCCGCCACCGGGAAAATGTTAAGAGTTAACCTTTGGCAGCCCAAATGCAGTTATGTTTTTGAAGCTAGCACATTTGCCTCATCTCTTTTAATTCCACCTTTTTCCGGGAACTTCATTTCCTAGTCAAGGTAATGGGGGTTGAAGTAATGAATTCTTTCAGAGTCTATACTATGTCCCCCTTGTGACCTCCTGTCTGTAAATGAAACAGTCAGCAGAGCACTGGGCAGGGGGTCATTCTGGTATATAGCCTCGGCACACTGCTCTGCAGGGAACATTCAGGGAGATTCTCCTCTCCATCATCTCTAAATGGAACTCCGCAACCTTTCTTGTTTTCTTTAACCTGTTTTAGAATCCAGCTCAATTTGTTCTTATTTTTCTTGGCAATGAAATTGTGAGGCAATCCACCAAGGATGTCAATACCCATTATCTTTTGTCTTTTATTCCATATGAGCAAACAAAAGAAAACACAGAAAACACGCAGCAGCGTTGAGCTCAGAGACTGACTGTTGTCTAGTGTCTCTGATGTGCTACTTGACCAATCAAGCTGTTAAGCTGGCACTATTTCCCTCCAGCGGAATTGAAAGCTGTAAGCAGACAAAAGCATCGGTGAGTGGTTGTGTGACATCACCTTGTCAAAGCAGAGTCGGCCTGGATTTGCTTAAGCGGAATTTACTGGGTTGTTCATCCACCAAGAACACCAACCTCCAAACCCCTTATAGCCCCCGTGCAGCATTGCTGTTGTTGCTGTCATGTATGGATTTGTAAGGAATTAATGGCAAAGGGGTTTTAAGTTACAGTCATCATTATTAGTGTCTAGAAAAAAGGTGTTAAAATAAAATCTCCATTCTCACTGAGCTGTGTGACATTCAGAACATTTGGCTCCTAACATCATCACTGTTCAGCTGATTGTATTGTCTTACTCTATACAATATATTGGCTTTCTAAGGAAGATGGCACAGGTTTAAGAAGGTACGGTTAACCTATAACATTCTCATTAAGTTTCCACAGTTTATATCATTAAACAAACCAAGCTGGCTCACGGAACAATACTGGTAGATCAAGTTGTTTGTGAAACCCCTAATATACCAACTTCATTTCCAACAATATAAATGATGTTTATACCCAACTCCTCTACAAAGCAGAATACATGCTGGATGGAAACATAATTACAAGTCTGTGTAAATCATCAGAAAATCACAATCAAATCATTTTGTATGCATATTATGTTCAACCAAACAAACCTAAAATTTGGTGACTTAATCCAATGATACAACCCAGCGCTCTCTTTCCTTTGAAGGTAGAATTAATAATTACCTCTGTATCGTTAATCTTTTTTTTTCCTTTTCTATTTTTTAAATTCTGCTCAGCTAGTACAGGCAGATGACAGGATGTCAGGATACCAAAGGTGAATCTGGAGCCAACTTATTACAGTGGCCTCGAGTGAACCCCTATTTTAGAGCAAATTAGATGGAGAGAGTGTGTGGAGTGGGTAGACAGATAAGAGTGGAACAAGATAAAAATTAAAGTATAATCTATTTTAGAAAAAGAATTACTTTCAGTTTTCTGAATATGTAGTTATATCTTTTTGTACATATAAAATTTGTTAATTTGCATATCGTGATAAGGACAATGTGCAATCAGTCTTAATAGGCATTTTATTACAAACTACGCTTGTCAAACTGCATTGGGTATTCAGTACACCTGTTTTCTCATTTGGCATGGAGGTGGAACTGATCCAAATGACTCATAACAAACTTCCTAAGTAGACAGTACACATAGCTTATTAAGTAAAAACCGTGGTTTTGCATTCATTTAAGTAAAACCTTTTAAAAAGAGATATTTGGTGCAAATTTGAAGAGCCTACATTTATCACACCCACACACATCACTTCATTTTACTCTGTGCTTTAATGTCACTATAACTGTAGCACACGTTGGGGAAAAGAGAGAGCCTGGGAGTTATTTATTTTATAGAAAAGTTGGCTTGCAAATTGAGGTGAGATGCAGACCAATAAATTGATTCATAAGCGGACTGACACAAACAATTCAAAGTGAACTTCTCTGCAGTGACATTTAATGCTGTCTTTCCCATGTGGCTTGGAGAAAACAGGGATGATAAGGGCACTTTTAATTATTTCCATTGCTCTTCCTCTTCTCCTTCTTCTTCAAATAAAATGATAACGGTTCCCCCAATGGTGATCCAGGGTTTATATAGAGAAGGAGCAACAATGTAATGAGCAAGATTTCTTTTATTGTTTCCTTCATGCTCTCCATCCTCCCTATTTTGTCCTCTCAGTGTGCTCGAGTTTCATCACGTGCGTCCTTCACCTTGGCAGAAACATTGCTGTAAAGCTGCTTCTCTGAAAAAGTGTCTGGTAAAATTTCAAGTATTGTGCAAATAGAGCAAACAATTCCAGGAACTGCAGTGCCATATTTGCTGCCCACAGCTCACTTTGTTATTGGTGGGCTTTTTTTTTTTTTTTTTTTTCGTTGATTTGTTTCCCCCTTTCTTTCTTTCTTTTTCCAGGAGGTTTGGCAGCCTACTCCTCTTACTCTTCCTTTCTTGACCACTTGAAAG
>JBBMJY010000021.1:10398709-10425676 GCA_037833715.1 Toxotes lorentzi
TTGGGAAAATTTCAAGGGTTGGGAAAAGAGAGAAAACAATTCCGGGAACTGCAGTGCCATGTTTGTTCCCCACAGCTCCCTTTGGTGTTGGTGGGTTTTTTTTTTTTTTTTTTTTTTTTAATTAATTTGTTTACTCATTTATTTATTTATTTTTAAAGGAGATTTGGCAGTCTACTCCTATTAATATTACTTGCTTGACCGATTGAAGAGACAGCCTAGAGCAATGAAAGTCACTCAGGGACCTGAAACTTGGAAACTCAGCAAGTTGGATATGGAGTTACGTACAAAAGCAGAAGTCAAAGGCCTTATATCCATAGTCACTGGGAATGCTACTGAGCACTGATCCTACACAGTTGCCTTATCTCTGGAACAAGACTGTGAAACAGAAACCTAGATTTCTATTTATTTACTTGTTTATTTATAAACAAACAAATCTCCTTTTTGTCACATTCTGGATTCCATCTGTTGTTATTAAAGTGTATGTAACCTTCGCAAAAGCAAAAATATAAGCAGACAAGTCTTATGACTTGACAAAATACTGTTGGATCACAGCACTGGGGTGAACTACAGGCATTAATTTCTGTCTAAATAGTACAAGAATTTATATAGAGTTCCACAGAGTGCAGAGTGTTCGGTTCTTTCTTATTTAATTCTGACTTGCTTTCACTGCGTCATATTATTTATATATGTAATTAACATAACTAATTAATATGGTTTGTTATAGGCAATAAAATCAATATTTTGTTTGTTTGTTTGCTTGTCACAATTATGTGAACCACAACATTTTGTTGGCCTCGCATCGATATATTCCTCATATTGATTTATTCAGATATTTGGGGCCATTTTATACATGGTGCACAGCTGTCTGACAAATTGTGGAACAATCACAGGTTTAAAAAAAAAACAAACAAAAAAAAAACTTAAAATCTGGCTCTAATAACCCACTGCATCATTGAGCAGAACTACCTCTGTGCCCTCATCGCAGCTGAGACAGTGTAAATCGTCATTAAGCTTGGCAGGAGCTCCACTGAAGCTCGGTAAAACAGTCTAGCAGTTGGAAATTTAAAATGGATATTTCTGTTTTGGGGTTAAGCTACACGTATCCTGCAGCCTGCCTTGTGGCAGCAACACAGTGATTGTGCCTGTTCGAGGGTGACTTGAGAATAGCTAAAAGGCACTGTTGAGCACGAGTAAGGATGGAGCAGCTTTTTGCTTCATAAAATGGTGGGAATGAAAATACTGAATTAAAGCAACCATTTAAATGACAGCTTGTTAAATTTAACAATCTATACTGTTTATTATTATAAAATATATATTTAAATAATCTGTTGTATTGTTTTTGTACAAGAGCAGAACAAAGTAGATTATGGATACAAAATTCCTATATGGGTGATTGATGATGGTTTTAGTGATGTTTGTTGGTTTGTTTATTTATGAAGCTTTCAAGTATTTTTGTTTTTTATAAAATGAGTTTTACTGAAGACCAAATTCAGTTTTTCAGTATAACGCAGAGGTCAGAATGTCCTCACCCAACAAGAACAAGGTCTGTTTTGTCTTCTCTAAATGTGTTTCTACATCATATTTCCCAGTGAAAATGGAGGAAAATCCCTCTGTTGCAGGTATTTGAGTGGGTCTCAGCATTAAACAGGTCACTGTTGTTAGCTTAGCTTCAGTGAGGGGGTTTCTCCGGGTCTGTGACCTGAACAGACTGTGCTCAGCGAGGCAGGAAATGTGAGTCATGCTGGAAGTGTGTATATAAACACCTTTACCCCCAAGTCATAGTGAGATGTCACCTCTGTCTTCACAGCCACATGGACCAACTCTTGTACAGGATAACATACTGTTTATTGGCCATTTACCAGCGAGATGAAGGTATGAATTGTATTTTGTTTGTGAAACATTTTACATCTTTATTTTTTGTCTTTTTTTTTTAAATCACACACTTACTAAAGGGGGAGAGATGGAAAGTAACTAAGTCTAACTTAACGTCTATATTTCAAATGGAAACGCCTTACTTATTTACCATATTTATGTGACAGCTGCTGTAGCTAGTTACGTTGCAGACCGTGGTTTTATATTCAGATTACACAATAAGCTCATATAATGCATTGCTGTTTTTCAACCTACCCATCTGGCCGCTTACTACATTAAAATAATGTATATTAATCCAACATATCTACAACTCTGGAAGAGGGAAATTTTCTAAAAGAGCTTTTTGCTTTTGACACTGAAATACTTTTTCTATACTAATACTTTATTTTTTATCTTTAGCTCACAAGACAAATTCAAATACTTTTGCACAACTGGTCTCCAGAGCACCTTGTTCTGCTTCAAACATCAGCTTCAATGCGCCTCGGCATTGATTCGGACCTCTGAACTCTACTGGAGGGATAAACACCATTCCTCCAAAAGATTTTCCCTCATTTGGCCTTTGAAGATGGTGGTGGAGAGTCTTAACACGTCTGTCCAATATCTCCCATAGGTATTAAACTCTGTTGAGATCTGGTGGCTTCATCTTTGTAATGACAGGCTTACGCTCTACAACCCTACTATAATATCCATCTCTATGTACCTGTTGATGGACATCCTCAGTCACCTGAGGAAGAGCTGCTCTTTTATTTTTCCTATAACTGACTGGATGTTAACTGCTTTATAGTACCATGTAGTGCACCTGTGTGGATGCTTCTGCATCCGTTTTGCTTATTCACTCATTTATTCAGGCTTTTCCTTTAAGTTGTCACTCGTCTGTATATTCTCCATGCACAATGCAGTTCACTAATCCTCTGCTCAGTCCACCTCTTAATCAACCTCAGCCCCAAGATCAATAGCCTGCGAAGGACAATCCAATCAACCACTCATAATAACAGACCAATTAAAACATAATCCATTTATCCATCACCTTTAATAAGCATATTTAATTTTCAATGTGATTCTCCATCATCCTGGCTATCCATAATGAGAATGATTCTTTCAAGGGCAGCGTGGCATAGGTGCCCGACAGCACAAACCCAAATCCCCAAATAAAGGATCCACCTTCCCTCCTCATTATGAACTCAGCCGCATAGTGTTGACCTGTGACAGAACAGGCCTCATTGAGATGCTAAGCGTTCTCTCACCTTCTAGGGAGTGAGTCTGTCAACCATGTTAGGGCAATGAGGGAGTGCCCGTCAAATACTGCTATCTGAGCTCTGATGTACTACTAAGTGTGCACATCCTTAATGGCCCTTGGCTTCTGTATGTTAAGGGGAAAAAAAACTAAATGTTACTGCCTTCACTGAGCAAATGAGGGGAAAAAAAACTGAGGAAAAGGGATGATCTCTCACCCTACAGAATAAGCAGAAACCACAACCTTTTCAAAAGCACGAGGGAACTATTAAAGAACCACTATTGATGGTTCGGCAAAATTGACAGCAACAGAGATAAATATGGCCTAAAGGCTGCCAAGTGCTGTCATAACCACTTGGTCCTACACTTGTCAGTTAACTGTATGAATTTATGCTGCTTAGGCAGGCATTTTAAAACTATTTCCATCCCATTATACCTAAGAATTCAAGAGTAATTTTATAACAATATAATACACATCAACCTCTTTTGACCTGCGGTGTACGTAAAGCACAGTTACCACATGATGAATGCATCACTTCCGAACGCAGAAAAATCCTCAGCCATAAAGAGCAGATTATAATGCAAAGTGAAAAAAGTCAAGGTCAGCACAGTGAAGAGATAATTAACATAACTTGAGATGCCAATGAAATCAATAGTCAATAAAAAAAAAAGATAATTCTAGTGTTCTAGAATTCACTCTAGTGTTCTAGAATTCACTCTAGTGTTCTAGAATTCACAATATTCTAGAACACTTTTGGTTCTAGGATATTGTGACAGATATTGTTTATTATTTTCAAATTTTTTTATCAAATAAACTTTGAACTAAATAGTTTAAAAACAATAATCAGGAGATGAATCAAAAATGAAAGCATGTTAGTTGCATTCCTAGTTTGTTTTACTCTTGGAAAATGTATTCTAACTGATAAGTTTTTTTTTTTTTTTAGTCACCTAGAAGTATCGGTTCATCACGAGTAATAAATCCTTCAAATATTTAAAATTACATACACTATGTACTGTAGCTCCTGACAATTTATCTCTATACTACAATGTTCACGAACGTTGGGGCTGCTCTTCTTTTAAACCAATAGAGGGAGTTAAGTCACTGATAAGAAAAATAAAAAAACTTAAAAGCCAACTTCTCAAAGATTTTTTTATCTTTCAATAAATCTGATCATGACTATTATCAGAAGATCTTTGACACAATGTGATGTGTGAGATAACACTTCACTTTTAAGTGCTATTTAAATTAACATCTTTAAGATAAGTCTGACACAATGTTACCAAATATTAAACTGTTCTGACTTAAGTTGCTCTCAAACTGTAGTGGCCACTTGAACTTAGAAGTCTCCAGCTTCTTTCCCTCTCACACATACGCATACAGAGACACTGTTATGCAGAAGGGGTTCTTTCCAAATCCGACATCTCACTGCACTCTGGCATCAAAGCCCTTTGTACAAGAGCTGACACCTGGTCCCTCTCTCCTTGCCAAAGAGGCCTAGCGAGTGGGCTCAGATGCCTGGAAGAGCTGGGAGAATTTACACCACCCACCTCCTGCTCGACATACAACCATACACAGGCTATTGGAAGTCCAGACAAGGACAGACTCTGCTGCCCTAAGTTGCCCACCCCTCACCCCACACACATGCACAAAAGCCATAGACACTGTACTACACTGCAGCTGATTCATGCATGTTGAAGCAAGCACCAGACAGAACAAACTTGACTGATGTGACAGCACGGTGCATCTAAGGATGCCAAATTGCCGTTACGAAGGTGAAAGAGAGAGCATAATTAGTTTTGGATATAGACAAGTTTTTTTGCCACTTTTCACTGAAAATTTCACCCATTTTCCACCTTGATTCACCAAGTACTACCCTACACACAAATCTTGATCCTAACCTCAGGTTGTGCATTTAACTCAGCATTTGATGATTCATCTTGCTGTGGTGTATAATAAAACTAAGCCACACTGTCTCTTAAAACAGGAGCAAGTCTTGCATTTTGTATGTATGTACTGTACAACCATCAAACAAGATGTTAGCCTGTCATAAGGCCTTACCTTCACCCCTGTTCTTTGATACACTGCGCAAAACCTTTCAAGACTTCACTGTTCTCAGCTGCAAAGCAAAGCCTACATGACCACTAAACCTCAGAAGATTTTTCTTTCCCCCAAGACATTTTTTAGAAAACTGAACTAGTTCCCTCTCATTCTTCAGTCTGCTTACGACTAATTTCTCATGTGTATTCCAATACAGGAGAACACGTAACGCATTTTACAATGAATTTTGCAATCAGTTATCAATCTTTTGCAGTAATCCCTTATTCTATTCAATCTTTTATTGAGCTGACCGTGCACAACTTGTGCTTTTATTTTTCAATAGTTTAAAGAGGCAGACATGAAATGTGGACTAAGAGAAAGAGGAGGATGACACACGATAAAAGTCTGCAGCCAGATTCGAAGCAGATATGTTTTAGGCCACTAATCCACCATGACACCCACAACTTAGAGATCAATTTAAAGATTAATTTTACAACATCATGTTTGATGGCTTGAATGGTGATAATGCACACAAATAAAGGTACTTTAGTTACATGTCATCTGTAGATTCATGTTTTTTGCTGATATCTTGTGTGTTCATCCTGCTGCCAAACTTTAATTTGGCTTCTTTCAGTACGTATAGAGGTTCAGTGGAAGGACAGACCCTGAAGCAAGCAAAGCTTCAAGCTTATATTTTCCAATATATACAGTAGTTATATGAGAAACTTGTCTCACCCAACAAACTAGATCTGACTTCCACGACACCTACGCCTGAAGGAACATATGACTCACTGCTACAGATGTAAAGCTAAGCTGTAGTATGTAAATTGGGGGCAGAGGACAAGCATGCAAATGCAATATATTCTTGCAAATGTATATGTCCAGTCTAAACAAAGACATCTTGGTGGTTTGTTACTATGGGAACCTGAAAAGAGAATCTGCGTATATGATGCCTTCTGCCATTAATAGCTCAACAGCTGGCTGATGGGTAACTGCAGCTCTTCATCCCTGGAGCTGCTGCTACTGTAGCTGATGAACAGCCTCAGCAGTCACTATCTGCCAACCTACCGCCTCTTCACTACACATATTTCCAGTTTAAAGTTCTCCCTTGGCTCTGACATTTTTATATCAGAGATGATGTGGTCTGTATATGCTCAGGGAGGGTGTGTGTGTGCAGCATGTGCTGGAAGGGGTGGGGGAAAGCTCTGTCTTTGATTTTATTTACATACCTTGACATATGACCTCATAACTAACAATGCTATGAATGGTCTATCAAATGACATAAACAAGCCAATAGTTTGTTTGAAATTGTACAAATTGACACCAAGAAAATCACTTTTCTAGGAGAGGAGTTTTTTTCTAAACCTGCTGCCTCTTCTGTACTCCACAAATATTCAGGTGACATTTTCCCTTAGGTGTCAAGAAGGCTGCCATTGTAAAACCCACTGGAGTCTGAATCTGGCTGATGGCTGTGCGGGCTGGAATCAACTGGATTTTTGCTGCGGTTGTGGGCCACCTCTGAGGTTAGCTTGCCTACAGGCACGGCCATGCCTCCTCAGCTGTAAGGTTGGGCACTGGGCCCTCTCCATGAAGCAGAATGGTGAAGCACAATGTTAATCTCCCCTCTGCAGAGTCCCAGCTGCGGCCCTGTATGGGGCGGGGGGGGGGGGCGCATGGACCCCTCTGCATGGTTACAGCCACAGTTGTGCATCATTCAAAAATTATTTTCTTTATAAATATTAATATATATAAATATTCTTTATTTAATGAATCCAAGCTTATTGTGTAGTATAGGGTTTAGTTCTGTAGAAGGTCACAAATGTGATCTATACACAACTGAAACAACAGTTTAAGGACTTTTTAGCTCTTCATACAATTGAAATGAATAAATGCACTGTATGAGCACAAGATGATTTCTTTTTCACTTCTCTCAGAGATTTTACATACTTCTGACATTCATTTCTTTGTAGTATAGAAATAGTGAAGATTTCATATATATGTGTAAAGCACACTTGAAAAAACTTTAGAATTCATTCAGTTCTTATCCGCTGTCTCGTTTCTATCACAAAACTTATAATGGCCTTCAGTCTGACACACATTGTTCTGTTTTTGTTTTCAAAAGCATTCATATTTTCATGCCTACAGCTCTGAGTCAGACATTTTAAATAGGTTGAATTAATTTCTACTTTGTGCAACTTACACAACCGGAGAGATGCAAAGAAATGTCTGTACAGGTGACGCAAGAAAAACACCCACAAGGATTAATATGAACTTGGAAGTAACAAACATAAATTCAAGATGACGAAGCCTGGCAGCTGACTTCAATAGCAGAAATTAAATAATGATTGGCTCTTTCATTGATCACTGCACGTATACCTTGTATGTCCTCTCCTGGGGAGGTCAAAGCTGAGAGTCAGGTACCTGGAACTGGCAAGGATTTTTGCTCACGGACACTTCAGTAAGACGGATGCTTGCCAACAGAGGGTCTTGAACCCATGTCCTCTGTTTGAATAATTGTCTCCCTATTCTCAATGCCATCCTCCTGTTCCAAATAAAAGTACTGACCAGGCAGCTGATGAAGGAAAAAAGTTTCAACGATAAAAAAAAGTTCATAGCATCCTGTGTGATTCTGATATATTTGCACTATAAATCAACCTCTAGTTTGTAGAACACAAATTACAAAACATAAATAAAATCAATATAGAACAAATGCATTTGAGTCCTGCTCTTGATAAACATTTTTTTCTTAAAATTAACACATACAATATTGAGTTCAGTAGGCAGCCACACTTAAGGAATCCTGTGAATTTATATATAGGAAGCCTGAGGAAAACTGCGCATTGTTATCTTTAGTAATCCATAAGGTCTCTGAGCTACAGCATAGCATGGTCTGAGGCTTGGTTGCTAATCATAAATTCACAGAAATCTACTTAGAGAAAGGCAAATATCAACAAGTCCTGCACTGGCTTCTCTATTTTCTCATTAGGCTGATAGATAGAAGATAGCTAGCACTGGGAGAGGTGGAGGCAAGAACAGATTAGTCTCCCTTCACAAACAACCACATATCCTTGACTTTTAATTAAAAATGCCATCGCAATTAGACACGGTAGTTTAAAGCACTGCCGAAATAAAAAGAGTTCAGGCACTGCTATAAAGGCAATCCGGCGCAGTTCCAGGAGAAGAAAGCTTTTCACTTTTCTCATTGTGAAGGTGGGCTTTTTTTTTTTTTTTTTTTTTTTAAAACGGAAACTTAAATCGGCTTATAGGTTTTTCGCAAAAGCACTGCAGTAGGAGCCAGAGAGGAGAAAATAGAACTCAAAGTCATCACAGTGGTTACAAAGGACGTCTAAGATTGAGGTCAGGGGAGGGAGGAAAACTATTCTGTCGGCACAATAAATGAGAACAATTAATCAGCAGTTAATGCGAATCGCGCCATTTATCCATCTAAACAATCTGGTTTCACCAAGTCACATCACTGCAGTAATGAATCTGTGCATCTCTGACATTTGAAATACTTTGGAAAAGGACAACAGCCTGTAGCGGTCAATATAGAGGAATCTGCTAAACATGAGTAACAGCTGCACTCTAACTGACGCATACTGTACTTTTCTGTATCTGAGTCAACAGTGCACATGCAAGTACGGATCTACTTGTACGGCCTACTTAGAGTTATTTTCCAGTTGCATTGCCTTATTTAATACTGACAAGTGAATACTGATTCCCCAATATATTATTTCTAAGGAAAACATTTCAGAGTTGGTGGTATTACTGTAAATTTAATGAAAAAAAAAAGCTATTTTCTTTTAAGAAAAAAAAACAACTCTTAGTACACGATTTAGCAGAATGTTTTTCCTCCACTACTTGATAATGTACTTTAAGTGGTTTTTACTTGCTTTTCCTGTGAACCTTTTCTTTGTCCTAATTGTTTTACATATTCCTTTTTTTTTTTTTAAATGTTCCCTTTTGCCACTATTCCATTACATTAAGCTCTTCCTTGTATCATTCTCTGTTAATGTGTTTTACCTGCATGCGAACAAATGGGAAACACATTCCCACTCTCATCCAGGTTTTTCTGCTTTTTGCAATAGAATAACAAATCGGTCTTGGTGATTTAGTATTCCCCTGGGTAATTGGGTTTCTGGAGTGGTGACCATGTGGAGATGAAAAACAATCAGCAAAGCTCTTAACAGATGCTGTAATTACCTGAGCAGACTCGCACAAGCGCTTGAGCACACCAGTAGATGCACCCTCTGCGATCTACCACTTTACAGAGAGGGAAGGGCAGAAACCACTTGAGCACCGGCTCCATCTTGACAGGCAATGTAATGCACCATCTAACCGTACTGGGGAACAATAGAGTTACAGTTTGTATTGTATGTTATCTCCATATATGCATAATTCTCAGTGTGTGGTCTTGAGAAGGAGAACAATAGTTTATACTGTATATTAAGTTTTCTGTTTTTCTGACAATAACAAAATATAACAAATCAAATATAAGTTTTCAATGAAATCCAAAAAAGTGGGCCAAAATGAAGGTCTGGCTTGCACACACGTTCAGCTAATTACTGTCAACTAGTGTATGATGTTATTATGTACTAATCTGAATTCAAAGTTGTAACCTCCACAGCAATCTGTTATAATGGCCTTAATTAGTACTAATAATAGACAGATTTGAACACGCTCCATCCCTTGTTTTCAAACTGCTGAGGAGTACGTTCTCTCCCTGCTCGCAGGCTGGTCTGCCCCTGGGGATTCATCATTTTCTACGGCGGTGTAGATGATTAAAGGCTAAATCGCTTAAAGGGTCTTGAAGAAAGGAAGGGAGAACAATACAGGTAGATGTTAATGTTTGAAGCACGTGAGGTTAATGTGGTGTCATGCTGAGAGAACTCTGATTCTCGTCAGGCTCACAGCAGTACCTCATCTACTTTAACCACCAACAGCAAGCCACAACTTGACTGTGAGGTGACTTGACACAAATGCACGGCAACAGATCGAACTGCAAGCACCAACTCTAAGCTTGGGGATTGTGTAGAGCTTTAAAAAAAGGGAAACCAGGTTTGTCTAGGTCTATACAAAATAGTTTGTTTTTTTTAAAGCAACTTTTTGTTTCCCAGTTTATTTTAGGTCTTTTCCCATTAGCCCCATGTTCTTCCCTCTGTAATAATGTGTATATCAGTGTAAATTAGTGCAGCAGGAAAATAGAGACTTTTCTACCAACTAATCTTTGTAATGAGTGCATTAGGCATTGATGGAAAGAGACCAAAATAAATAATCTGTAGAGATATACAATACTTTAATAACACCTCCATTTAAATTTACATAATTCAGTGTCTTAGTATTTCTGAAAGTAATGCCCTGTAACAGCCACAGTAAAAGAATTTTAAAGACTTACTTTCACTTAGTGAAAAATGCATTTTATTGAAAAAGGCAGCCCTGTTACATTTTTGACTCTCCTTAAACTAAATGAGGGGTAAAATAAATAAACTGTTAGATGTAAGGATTCAAGATATATTACTTGAAAAGATCCCCCAAATATCTCCCTGACGGTGGTGTGACTGACCCTGACTGCGTATCTACTGAGTCATTTTTTATCACGATCAGCTAAAGCAATATGGACAGAATATGGCAAAAAAAAAAAAAGAGAGAGATGGAAGGTTTTTTTTCCCCCAAAGCTTTTTTTTCCTCGTAACATGCAGCTTACTGCTTTATTCATCAAACCAGTTTCAAAGTCTAGGCTTTCTAGGCCTCGTCTTAACTACAATCACTACCGGCTCTATTTTCCCTGCTAACTGTACTATCATTTTAATATGACGCATATGGTGAATTTCACTCCATATTTCTGTGGCAGAACTCTGATTCTTGCTGCAGATGGTGTTAAAGGTACTTCTGAATCAGTACATTTTTCTCAGTGATCATTGTAGGTCAATTACGGTAATGTTTCCAGTCCAAATAAGCAAATTAATATTCATTAACATATATAGAAACACCATCTTGTGGCATCTCAAATTCTTGCTTTTTCTCATTAAGGATATTTGCGTATCGTCTTAATCTCTAAAACTACTATATTTATTCCATTTACCGTTTTTATGCTGCACCTCTGCAATGTCATGAAAGTACAGGAATTTTGTAAACAGCATATTTTTATTTGAAACTCACTTAAAACACCTTGCCCAAGAGCTAAAAATTCAGTAGTGTCATTTACCAACATAAGAATAGTCATTCAATCAAATCTGCACTTGAATGTGTGGATATTTTGCATGTCCATTGTTGCTGCCAGCTCCGTGGAGTCACTAAATGCTGTTTACTAGAGTTTTTTTTGTTTGTTTGTTTTTACTGTACACCTCAGTGTGAGTATACAGTACACTGCACCTACTGTACTAAAGCACAAACAAATATCAGCTAGACCTCTCCCCCGTTCAGCTGCAAAAGCTGTCAGAAGTTAAGGTGCTGGTGTTGCACGTCTTTTAATCACAGGCGCATCATGGTGACAGAGCCTTGTGTAGTTTAATAAAGCCCCAGGAACAAAGACATTCTCCTCTAAACTATCTTCCTCACGTGGCATCTGCAAGCAGGGCTTAGCAGAACGGGTTATTACCATCTCATTGAACAGGGACCCCTCAACAGCTTGTAAAGTTGCTTGGCATCGTGTCCCTACTCCACTGTATGCTGACAGCCCAACCATCAAAACTAGACACTTTCATTTGGAAGCTGTTTCAATTATTCACCCTTTTCCTTAGAGTGTCAGTGTTGTCTCTCTGCTGACACCACCTCTGCCTATTTTGTTTATTTAGTTTTTTTTCTACATTCATCGTCGTTCCCAGCCTCATCTCTCTCCTGCCTGAGATGGGCAGGTTCTGCACTCCAGCTAAAGCCCAGGGTGAGAGAAAGAGAGGAAAATGGAGGATGAAAGTGCGGTACATCAGGGTCACAGAAAAAAGGCCCTTAAACAAATCTTATCACAGCAGAGAGCCCAAATGAGATACCTAACCAAAGGGAATAATTATCTTTTGAATGAGGCTAATCTAAAGCTATCAAATAGAAAAAAAAAAACTTCACTGTGAGTGTAAGGAAATGCAATTATTCAAATGGGATAGAAATGCAAATGTGTGGTCTTATGTGGAGGAAACAAGGAGCCGGGAGCTAGCGTCCTCTAAGAACCAGACTCCCTACTGGCTCATAATTTTCTATAATGGATGCCAATGTCCTTGTGGACACGTGCCATTTTTTAAGGCCAGCAGAATTGTGGGGAGTCAGCTGGCACCTAATTAAGAAGAAATGTGTCTAATTGTGTTTATAAAGGCCCTCACGCAGCAAAAAATCATTTTAATCAAATATAGATTTAATAATAATATATTCCAAGGTACTAGGGAGGTACACTTCAGTGTAGTGTAAACTGAATTTTTGTACACTAAACTACTGCCAGTGTATCTACATACTGGTGGTGTTTCCTTGCTGCAATTTCTTCTTGTTACTTATCGATCCGCATATGTGCTGATACAGATTTGTGATAACACTGACAATCACAATGGGGCTGCAAATTTATCTGCCAGGTTCTCATTTTCTAATATCTTCCAGTTTTACTCTTGAGTGTATACTGACGTGTGTCTTGTAAAAGTGCAGATCCTTTCTTCAAAAAGAACAGTAATATCCTTGAAGCACTGAAGCATTTCTTGTGGAATGTGCACATTATTTCTATCCTTAGACTCTTATGACACACTCAAATCCACACACACACACCCACAGATGTTACCATCACTGCCGTCACCCCTTACATTGTTCCTGTCACACTCCGTGTTTTCACTTTGCTTGTATTGTCCTTCATGCTGTCATATGAAAACATGCACTGCAGGCTTATGTAAGAGCAAAGGGAGAAGTTTCAGAAGACTGTGGAAAATATGCCAGAGCTCATTTTGCCAACAACCTCAAGCCAGAAAAATAGATTTAAAAAAAAAAAAGAAATGGCACCAGAGTTGCCCACGATTAGTTTTAAAATATTAGACAAATGGGAGAAATAAGAGGAAGAGCCCATGGATTAAGCTGACAACACAGAGCAGGTGGTTCATTGGATACAGGGTTTTATGTATTATTAAAATATTGTGTATTCGCCAGAAGGAACAATGACAGAATCCTTTGTATTATCATTGATTTAAATTTCATGTGTGTATAAAAACAGACGTTTTCAGTGTATAAGCCATATAAGAGCCAATTTATCAACACTTTTATGTCATGAAAGCAGTTAACCTTCAACTTAGCTCAAACTTAAACTAAATGCATCTATAGCTGCTGCTGTTATCTCTTTCATATACAGTATACACCCAATGAAATGCTGCATCTGCACATTCTTTAATTTATTTCTATTGGTTGCAAGGTTGCTCTAATGGAGCTACAAAGACCCTTGATTGGTTTCCAGTGCCACAGCAGGATGATAGTTCTTCCTTCCCTTTAGATTACTGTGGCCCAACGGTGGCGACTGAACGACAGGAGGCGGAAGATGAGTTGGGGAACAGGAGCGCACACACTAAACATGCTCCGTCAGCATGGTACCACATTAACCTCACATCCCAACAACTCTCTGAGGCTTTTCTCTTTTTACTTTTGATCTCTCCTTTTTTTGAACCACATTGCTCCTCTAGTTTGACATTCATCACAAGCATCAACATAAATACTCAATATGCATATTTCCTTTAAAGATAAAAAAAAAAAAAAAAAAAGACTGGAAATGCAAAGAAGTTGATCTTTAAATATAGTTTCTTGGCTCTCTTCAGTACATAAATAATTGATCACAGAAAGGCTCCAGGGGGTGTCGTGTTCACGGATATGTTGATTTCACACCAATTTCCTCACATATATAGCCCAATCTGTGTTTACCCTGCATAAAATTAACACATACTGGACAGTATCTCCAGAGCTCAACTGAAGACGAGAGCTGGAATACAAGAATTACAAATAGGGCCTTCAGTAAGAAACATTTGCAGAACGTGAGGGGTAAAATGACTCAAGGAACGCGGCAGAGCAGGCTCACATATGCCGACAAGACAGACTCCATGATCCATAAGCTCTCTGAAAAAAACCACCACACTGCAGTATTAACAAGTGCATGACTCCGCCACGAGATCAAAACAAATGTTAAACGTCAATAGACTGAATTGAACAAGTGAAAAAAAAATTCAATAGAACATGCAACATAATCAATGTAATGTGCTGCAGTTTCTATGACTGGGCAAGTAACACAAATCTAGAGCAGTGTATGCTGCTGGCAAAACAGCACAAATCATCAGTTATGTGTTCTACAAAGAGGAAAAAAAAGTTTAGAGCTTTTCAGCTTAACAATACTGACAACACCTCAAAGATTTTACTGCACAATCCCATGAATAAATACGCCCAAAAGTTTTGTCTAAATACATTTCTTAGAGGAGCTGCAAAGTAATGTTCGTGGGATGTTTTCCCAAAATAAACACAAGATTATTCTAGGCAAATAAATGATGATAGAAATTTATTTATCCTAAATTTGTTTGATCTCATCAACAAAACAGCTGACAGCAGGGGTGGCAGATTAGGTTTGTAGCACCCTAAAATGAAAGACAGCGAATAAATCCTGAGTCACTTCAGATCGAGGACGGTAAAGACAAGTTGTGCTGTGCTGCCCTCACCACACATTACTATTTGGATGTTAGCGTATGAAACAGTTCGATTGGAACCCCACCCATTCAATTTTTTTTTTCCTTTTCAGTTGTAAGTAAAGGATGCCTGGCTGCAATTTGTTTCTGTCAGAATGAGTAATGGCTCTCAATAATATTACAGCTTATATGGATATGGGAAGGTGCATCTCTACAGCAGCCAATCGATAAATCTGTGATTCTCCAACCACCCAGCCTCATTGCGCCAAGAGATTTAGAGGCCATATGAGCAGTCTTGAATCCCCATACAGTAAGTCTTATGCAGATTAATAAAAACGTTCCTTAAATGTGCTCTAACTTGGTCCAATAATACCGTAGATATTAATTCTCCAGGCTGACAGCCTGATAGCTTTTTCTTGTGTGGAGCTAGCGTGCACAGTACATCATGTATTTCATGTACCAAAACTAAAGTAAACATGCGGTTTAATGTTCTGTTTGTTTGAAAACTTGAAAAGTTATCTTTAAAAAAAAAAAAAAAAAAAAAAAAAAAAGCATAATCAGCAGGGTGCTGATTATGGATGCAATGGCGGGAAACTCAACTATCTGAGACCAAAGGATTTTGTGAGTGTTACTGAGACAGCTCTACAGTCTTGGATGTGCCTCCCACTGACTCATGAATGTACTACAGAGAGTTAAAAGACTGCCTGCGCTGGATACATTCACCAGATGGAAAAATTTAGAGATACAATGCCCTCCTCTTTGGCCTCTGCTCATACCTTTATAAAAACATCAACATGTTCCCCAGACTCTACTGATATTGTTTTGTGTTTTTTTTTTTATAATATAGTGGTTTAGCATGTGTACCACAGAAAAAAAAAACTCTTGCCACTACAAGACATGAATTCACAATCAACAGCAATGCAAATACTGTCCATAGACAGCTGCTGCATATGAGCAGAAACTAACAACCACCATATGCCATGACAAGCCCAAACAAATCTGTGCAGCTCCAGCAGTGTCCAGTCCCATGAAGTTAGCTTACACTGCCGAGCACAGCTAGCCATGACACTCACCTGCAAGTTAGCACTGGCACCACGTTTAGCTTACCTGTTCAGGTGAAGCTCCCTCAGTTCCCTGGCACCTCCAGCGTGTTTCAAATCGCCGACAGCGACAGGAGAAGTCCTCTTCCGGCCTGAAAGTGCACCTTTACCCTGCAGGTTGTCATCACAAATGTCCAACCAAACACGTGCAGAGTCAAAAAACAAACAAACAAACAAACAAACAAAAAACAATGTCATTCTATCTCCAAACCGTCCTATGGCGACATTTCCTGACTGTTTTCAGATGTTTACAGCGCTGACAGCAGAGTTAGAAAAGACGCAGACAGGATGCTGAGAGTTTAAAAGGACCGGCGTCAGATTAAAGCTACGTTGAATTAATGTTCAAGCAGGTAAGAGTGAGTCACGTGTCACCTGTCTCTGTGAATAATATGTTCCCACACTTAAAAAAAAAGATGATAGAATCATAATAAAAAAATTATAAGGTATATTATAATTAAAATAAAGTAATAATATTTACGATTGTTGAATTTCAGTACTAAAACAGCTAAAATGTTGGACATTTTTATTAACGTTATTTTATCATTTATAAAATAATGTTACCCATAATTTGGTGTTTTTGATGAAATAACACATGTAAATAAATATTCAAACTTTATTCTTGAAATCTTAAACTTTTTTTTTTTTTTTTTTTTACCCACTAGCCTTGATACCTGCAGTCTTGAATGTCTTCGCCTTAAACTGTGCATTCCGCTTCATATATGGCAGCCTCAAGAGGTTTAAATGACTCTGTGAGAAGAATTCAGTGTGAAATGGGATGTGATGCTGCACAGAGGTGTTCCAGTCCCACAGGCTGTGTAGTAAAGCAGGTCTGGACTTCACCGACTCCTGCCCGCCTCCCATCCTCTTCTTCTCCCTTGGCCTTTCTTTTTCTCCATCTCTCACTTCCTTTCTTGGTCCCCACCTGGAGACAACCTACATTTTCTCTTCATAACATTCGTTTTCCTTTGGCTATATCGTCCCTGTGAATAAAACTCTGAACCATGCTGAGAATTTGCTGTTCTTAATTATTGCATAGTAATAAATGAAGTCTGAGCTCCAACTCTCCAGAGTAGCTCATGCTGATCTCCACCATAGCGCCTTACCAGAGGCACTGCTGCTCACCCACATCAGTCTCATCAGGCGCTGTGGTTTCGCTTCACTTACAGCTTCATATATATGAGAGCTTAATAGAGACTGATTCATTGATTCATTCCTGCCAAACTGCCCAAGGATTTGGCAGAACAGGCAGCAGCAGAGGAAAGAGACAGACAAAACAAAGTGATAGAGGATGAGTGGGAGGGGAGGGGAGAGACTGAGAAAGTTACACCAGATTTGCAGTCACATGCTGAGATGCCAAGGATGATAAAACCATCTCTCTCAGACAGGCCACAGTGATAGACTTGATCTGGTCCACTCACACCCACCAGCCGCCCCCCAACCTCCCTTTATTCTCACGCTGGTCTCCCGCGTTTTTCTTCTCTTATTCACTGACTCAAACACGATGAACAGGAGCAGGGGAGAGATGAGCAGCTGGTATGGTCTCGGTGGGACAAGAGAACACATTTGACAAAATCAAATCAGGTCGGTCAAAGGTGAAGCCTGCCAGTCTCCCTATGGAGAAGCGAATGGTATCAGCGCTGCACAGAGGACTGGAATACTGTCTGGCGCACACCATACCCCCCTCCTCTTCCAAACTTAAAAACTCATGTTCCTCTATGCTCTGTTATAACGTCCATGCTTTTCAAAAGGCCGCTCTAATGAATCGATTTAGACCTGATTAGATCTTCTAACTGCTCTTACTGTTTAAATTCTATTAGGGATCTAATTATAATGTTCAATGTCTATTAACACAGCTGCCTGTAAATGTTCACCATTTTTATCAGACAGATGAAAGACTTGATTGTGTGGCGTCTCATCTTCATTGTGTGATGAGAACATGACATCGTACAGGCCTTCAATTTGCCCAGATCCACCTCCTTGCGGCTGAAAAGTCAGCTGTCACTCTATTGCAGGAGCTGTTTGTAACACCTCATAGAGTCAAAGCACCATTTGAGGCCATTATACAGTGTTCAGCTCACTAATAGATTTATTAGAGGGCTGGAGCAGGCTTATTACAGTCTCAGGAAAAGAGCGGAGGGAGTGATCGTTGCATCTGCATGCAAACGACCATAAATTAGTGCTGTAGGGTGAGAATGTGAAAGAGAAATCAAACGACAGCCCTCAGTTCTCAAACCTGGGCGATTGTAGAGGTGGCATCCACCTCTTTCTACATGCATAGTCATAGAATCAGGTTCACATTTCCCTTATCAGAGCCCATCTCCATGCCTCACTCTTAATCATCAGCAGCAGGGAAAGGTCATTACCCGAGTAAATTACCGTTTTAGAATTTGATTATTCACTTTTTCCTTCTTTTCTCTTCTTTTTTTTTATCCTCCTGCACTTTCACCTTCTTCCCAGCAGCACACTGATAAGCACAGTAATGTGTAAATCTGCAGTACACTGCAAAACACTCAAAACGTATTCCACTTTGTAAAGTTTTCTTTTGTTTTTTGTTCTTTGAGAGCTCTGTATCTCTCCATCTTCTCTCCAATCCCCTCTGGTCCTCATGGAAATGTCCTCAAACGAAGACATGGAATGACGAAAGTGGAAAGTTTCAGGCTGCCTATTTGCATGTAAGGAAAATACTCAGTGATAAAGTACTTTGACAGTCCAGTGCACTTACGCAGCACACGCTGTAAAACATCTGCTGAAAGCTGGGCATAATTCATACCCCAAACACTCATGCACGTACGATAAAACTCAGACACTCTCTCTTCATTTATCTGTGTATGGATGTGTGTGTCTGTTTGTCTGTCTTTCATTCTCTCTCCTACACACAGGCTCCCCAACACAAATGTGTCCATGAGCTTACAGTATATGACATTTGCAAAGAGCATGGCCCATGCCAAAATATTATAAAATGTTAATTCTTGAAGCTTGAATTGTCACCTTTGACATTTAGCAGCCACCAGGGGTTGCAAATGCTATCACTGAATGTGGCAGGTGTTAAATTAAGGGCTAAGGTCAGTGGTGAAATCTTATATTTTAAGGTCTCAAAAATGATTTGCACAGACTAGCAGAAAGGTATCATGGACTGTCAATCGTAATCCAATCATAACTTCAATAACTAATCATAACTGTTTATCAAATAGAGGCAAAATGGCCACAAAAAATTATCTTCAAAATAAAGATGTGGCAACTGTATGCAATACAGTTTGTGACCCGCTGTGACATTTCTGTTAGCTTTCCAAAACCACAGAATACAAGTGAAAAAGTATAAAGAATGGATTGAACACTGTGCGTATTCGTGACAATGGAAACCACAAACGTTAGTATGCCGGGCTAACTAGTCACGCATAAGAACAACTTTCAGCGTTTCATAACAACATTGATAAGTCAGCTGAGGATGGAGTTTTCAACCAGTTATTCTGTCCGTCAAGGATCCATTGTTCTGAAAAATTATCATGAATTTCATGTAATAAATCTGCCACTGTAATTATTGTAAACTGTACACATGCAGTGCTCGACCGGGTAGCTTGACAGGCGTAGCCACAGTTACCAGGGGGTGGCAGGGTTCAGTCGTAGTGAAGGGTCAGTTAATCACTTTTTTTCTAAAAATCTCTCCATCTATTTCAGTATTAAGCTGTATGAACACAATCATGTACATTTTTGTTTTAGCCACACCATCTTCATATATGCACACAAACAGATAATCACAAGCACATCTTAACACATGGTGCACTTGCCCCCCCCCACCCGATGGTCTTCATTCGGCAGGTCATGACAAGGTCTGAATCACAAAACCTTTGTTTTCTGCATCTGTCCAATCTCTCTCTGTCATCCGTTGCCTTTCGCATCCACCTCACTGGACATGCAAGGCCAAACAGTAGTAACCCAATGGCCAGTGGTGTATGTGCACAATTTCCATCTCTCCCACATTCTGTACATCACCCCCAACACTTTTGAAATGGTGGCTATGAATCTTCATTGCATCCAGTGGTGTGGAAAGCGGCCCTCTCCTAAATGACTATTGATGATGATGCCACACTGTAAGCAATGTGAACACAGTATGGAAATGGTACGGCAAGCCTGGAGGACTCGGCAGAGGAGGGGTGGAGTACTGTGAAATGGTACAGATGGGCTGGGAGGAAATTCAATCAGCCTACAGCCTGAATGTAAATTTCCTCCAAGGGGACGTAGTGCGTTACTTCTCGACAAATAAATAAAATAGGTGCACAACATACATGTGAAATTACAGGCTTCAAATTCATTAAACTGATCTTAAAAAGGGAAAGAGCTTCGCAGGGAGACAGAGAGTAGTGTCCTTGCCTTGTCCAAAAATGAAAGAGAGCATCCCCAGATGTCTTTTTTGGGATAAAACGTTTCATTTATTCAAGAGCATAAAAATTAAAAGGCAAACGTGATGCTTAATTTGTACGCAGTATGAAAGTTTGGAGGAATAAAGACACTAAAAATGCAGTCATGCACACATGCACAGGCATTTTTCATACAAATATACATTTATATTTTGATCTGAGATGCATGGCTGACTTTGTGAGAAACATAAGATGCAGCACAAATTGCGGTGTGAAATTTTGTTCTTTTTACTTGTATTATTCAGAGTTCTGACCTTCCTTTGTGCTGTGTGAGCTGTTGAGTGGAGAGAGCTGCATTTATTATCAAAGACACTGAATAAGTGGTATTCATGGTCTTCTGAAAACTGTGCTCTCTCTCTGTCTCTCTTTCTTTTTTATCTCTCCTCGCTGCAAGAAACAACTTCTGCAGGTAGCTTGTGGGTCTTGTGTGCAGTGGTGATATCCACTCCCCCAAGGCCCATACAAGTTGTCCTTGGCTGTAAGGAAGTATGAAAAGTTACCCAGACAGCACAAGAATCATCAGTTTACAAGCCTTGAGAAAGACAAGGAGTGCTGCCTAACAATACAGGTGTCATCTGCAGCCATTCAGCCACACACTTTATCAGCTGAGCTCACTGATTATAGGATATAAATCAATGAACTCCACGCACACAAGTATGACTGATTTGTTGTTGTTTTTTTTTCAGTCTTTACACCTAGCAATTCAAATGATGTCAGTCTGTTGTGTACTCGGTTGTATTATTTATTTTCCTGTGTGAATGAGCAATTTTCATTTCATCATTTACTGTACATCACTTTGTAAATTCTGTTTTTGCAGAAGAGCTAAAAATGAAATCATTACTGATTACCTTTCCAAAATGTGATAACAGTGATTGTGATACAATGTAACTGCTGTTGATGGTTTGCAGGTGCATGTGTAATTGATAAATTAATTAATAACTGACACGATGGATGCTATGAATAATCATGGCCATGTGAAATAGCCGAGCGTAAGGATCGCTGCTCTGGCACTGCTGGAGGATCTCATCAACGCAATAATGTGGTTCTTCTTTGCTGTTTCATCTTGTTATTTATCGAGACTCTGCCGGAGAAGAGAGAAAGCTTCATCTGCAAACTTGATTAAAGGCTGATCCATTTCTGGATGTAGAAAAGGGGAAATCAGGCTTGTGTACATGTACACGATGTTACCATGAGTTTGATTCATAAAACTGGACTATGTGTGCCATGTCTAATGAAAAAAAATGTACATGTGTGTATATTCCAGACTTTGTGCATTCACACGGTATCCCACAACAATCACACCACTTCTTCTCAGAGTGGAAAGCCTGTGAAATCAAAACACACCGGCATCACGCAGTGATGGAATCAGGGAAATTCACTCCTTACAGGGGAGGTCTAAACATCCATAAATCTGTTTAGAATAAAGAAAGAAAGAAAAAAAAGAAAATGTGATTCCTTCTTCTGTAATTTTTGACTGAATCATCAGGTTTTTTTGTTTAGTATGAAAAGTAAGTAGTAAGAGGTGATGGTTGGCTGTAGTTTTATCAGTTGATTAATGGTGCTATAACTGATATTTTACAGTATCAGTGTATCAGATGTGAAAACAATGTGACAATGTGAAAAGGGTCACTGGAAGTGATGAGCCTACAGTAAATTATCACTTGGATCTGCAGCTCCCTTCAGCTTTACTTAGATTTATAGTGAGTTTCTGCTCGTTGTTTAGCTGTCAGGTTTGTAAATTTACTGTTTGGTTCACTCTCACCACTCTCACAGTTTAGTCTTCACCCACAGCAGGCGGTTGTTTTAAGCAAAAAGTTGGTAGAGACCACGGTGGACACCATAAAACTGAGCTAAAGGAGAGTGAATGGTATATGGTATATGTAAATGGTTGAAATAGGATGTTATAAATGTTATTTTGCAGCAGGTGTGGCAGATGATTTGGATGATTTCTAACAACTTTACAGTCCTGTTCACTTTCAGTATAAATCATAACACGGATATTTTTTAATTAACAGATACAGATAAAGATAGTAGCTGTGTCACACTCCTGTATCTTGTAATGCACACTGTTCTATATAATTCCTTTTCTAATACTGTGAGAAATTACTGTGTGTGAAGTCCTTAAGCCTCCCAGTGCACAGTAACACCTGAGGACACTGTAATTTGAAAAGACTCAAAACGGAATATTGATCTAAAGACTGCTCCTTTCACTCTTTACAGCTCCCACTGCAAGCAAGATGGTCAGTGTAGTTTGTGCCCCAGCCTCCACACCAGTCTGGCCAATCTTTTCCAGAAGCGTACAGTATCACAATTCTCTCACCAAGGCCACAAAGTCAACCACCACAGAGCATGATAGACTCTGACAGGGAATACGAGACCGTAATCAAGACCTTAATACACTACCAAACGCACAAATCTTCTCATGCAACATGAAACCCAGCAGCAAGCGCCTCTGCTTTATCTTTTTCCCACTTCTTCTGTCTTCCCATGGACTGTTGATGTGGAACAGCACAAAAAGGAAGGCAGTCGTGTCACAGAAGATTTTCTGGAGGCCTTGACAGAACGGATGGGTCTCCATTACTGTAATGAGGCTACAGAAATGGCCGCCACGCTTCCCTCATTTACGCCATCTCAGTCTGCGCCTCCTCCAGGGGATACACTCTTTCCTCTATAATAGCCTACTCAGTCTTCTTTTACGCCCTCTCTCTCTCTTTTGCTCTGCTCTCATTCCCTTTTTACAATCCCAGAAATTTGCAAGAGGTGTGTACATTTGTGTGCACACGTGAGGGAGAAATGTATCACACGAGGGGCTTAAGGTTAATGAGGAATGCTGGTGTGTGTCCAGCCACTGAATCTTCATGGCATGAACAGGGAGTTCATAAAAACGGCCCAATGTGGCCCATTTTTTGGGTGCTTGAATGGTAAGGTAGTAATTCATTTCACATAATTTCAGTGGCATTGGAGGAAAATATTTTACAGTTAATCAGCCTTTTCAACCATGCTCACAAAGGTAGAAGCGAGGGTGGGAAAAAAAGTATTAAGAGTCAGTTTGAAAGTTTACTGTTTTCTCAAGCTGACAAGCCATTTGCTGCAGCTCACCGCAGGAAGGAATTGCCCACTGAATATGTTTCTCTCTTTGGTGTTTTCAGAGAGCACAAACGCAGACTAAGAAGAGCAGATTATTTGAACTCTGAAATGTCTACGCATTTAATTCATCTTCTTTGAGCATTTGCACCAAAGAGAAATTGCACCAAGACCACCCAAAAGTACAAGTCTTTGTTGTTGTCCTTTTTTGTGTGACTGCAACGAGAGCTGTAGAATAAGAAAACAATGAATACCAGCTAAAGGAAACTCTCATAAAGAGTAAAGGTTCATGCAAAGGTTCATTCATGCAGATTTTGAAGGTTTGCATTATGAGGTGAACAAAAAGGAAAACTGTTAATCACCCAATAATCAGCCTCTTGCTTCTTCATGTGCTTGTGGAAAGGTTTCCTTAAGTGTTAAATCACTAATTTTAGCCCAGTGTTCTGCATAGTAACCAGTCCATTCATCAGTCAGCTTAAAAAAAAAAAACAGAAGACAAGCTTGTTTCAGTTGTGCTGTGAAATTATTTGCTAATAAAACTCATGTTTTTAATGTACGCCTTCCTTCAGTTGATGCATTGTTCATCATCCTTTCATTGACAAAGAACACGTCTACTCTTTAAAAGTAGTTGCGTGTGTTTGACAGTGACCGTGAGCGTCAGAAATGACTGGGTTCATTGACGGTGTTTTATTGTGTCAGTGTCACTTTAATGAAAATACTACCTGAATCGAAGAAGGTGTGTAGAAAAAGAGCAACCCAGTGTGTAGTCACCGTCCTTCAGGTTGTTAAGTGCTGAACATCTACCAACACCAGTATGAACCAAGGTGCTTCTTCACTTGAATTTGCATTCAAATATTCTTGCTTTCTACACGGTGGTTAGATAAAGATGGCAACTTACTGAATGTAACAGACGTAACAGACACAAATCCTGATAATGGATAAATGTGAATAAACGCCAATGAAATATTAAAATATCGCACTAAGAATTGTGCTTTTCATATTTTTATTGACAACAGGATATAAGAATTCAGCCCAGGCTGGAAATCCCACCTACACCTACAGGCTCATGATTTTTATGAAAGGCTGTAGTTTGTATCAGGTAATCCAGTTCATCTGATAGTTTTTCAAATATGATTTAGAGGTGCCCTGCTTTGGTCAAAATTGATTTGTCACAAACGGTCTGCCTTTCTTGACAGAGAACTGTCTATGTGATGCCCACCACGATGAACAGAAATTTCAGGCCCTCGGACACCTTGCTGAAAAGGGACACAAAATATCTAAAGACAAGCATTAGTCGACAGTCAGGCAGACAAATGGAACAAATGGAGTAAATTTAGCAAAAGTGCCGTAGTATTTGCCCTTGAAGTGCTGCAGAGATCACTATGGTGACATTAGAAATCCTAAGGAGATAATAAGGAATTCAAAAGTAGCAGTTAAAGACGTGAAGGAGCTTCATGTACTTTCATGTTTATTTTCATGAGTACACGCACAACTGTTTTTACCAGCTGTGAAATGTTACATCACAATCATGGCTTAGATATATGAAGAATATCTTCAAGACCAAATTGAAAGCAGAACATAAATTCCATTTTGATAAGGGCTAATGAGAAGTTCAGAGAATTGTGGATGACCCGACATGAGTCTCAAGGTCAACAATATAGGCCTATAGGCAAAGATGGAGGACGAGAGTTTCGCCGTTTATTAGAATTAATTCACAAGCTGCAGACAAAGAAATGGATCAGAATTTCTGCTCTAAACGTTGTTGCTTTCTTTTTTTTCAGAACTATGTTAGCTTTACATTCCTGTCCTGGGCCAAAAGTGTACATGAATGACACAGTTGCACAGATGTTGTTACAAATCTGTATGTCAGGAGGTTGATTTACTTCCTTTCTTACAGCGCTTTTATTTGCCCTTACATAGGTCCATATTGTCAAACTCCATTACATAGCAACAATGTTTTGTTGTGGTGTTGTGGTTTGTTTGTTTTTGTTTTTGTTGTTTTTTAAAAATTCTTCCCGGTGGTGTACAAAATGTGGAGCAGTTGTAAAGGTGCGGATGTGTATTGTGATTTTAGATTTCTTAGAAAATACCTTTTTGAAAAATGCTGGACAAACACTCTCCATTAATACAGAATTGAATAAAAGGGAGTATGGATGCATGACATTTCACTCTGAGAGTCCTCCAATCCCAGCAGCCAGGGTTTAAATGCTATTGATCCAATTTTAGAGCACACAGAGGTGGAGAATTGCCCAGCTAGAGTTACTAAAGTCCTATAAAAGCATGGCTCTCAGGTACCTTTTCAATAGCACATGAAATCCTTCCAAGCCCTTTCATTGTTTGCATACACTAACAGATAGATGAATGCAGGCATTGCACAAAGCGAAGGCAAACACAAGGTCTGCATTTGCTCATTCCTCCTAAAAAATGAATAGCTTTAGTTATGCATTAGTGTTAGTTTTTGAAAGCGCATCCACTGTGTTGTGATTCTATAAAATATGTATTTAATCTCAATCATAATGTAAATTAATGGCACATGGTAATTTCACCCTGGGGTACAGGGTCTCCTGAGTAAGATCAACTAATTAACTCATTGCCAGAAGAAGTCCTTTTATCAAATTTTTCACTCTAATTGGAAGACAGGATGTTAATTTTCAGTGTCTGCATAACAAGCCCCGCGCATGCAGTTTTAGAAGTGATTGCAATGTAGTGTCTTTGCCAAACAATGAGTAAACATACTGAAAGATAATTAAGGAAAATCTAAATTGTTAATTTACAACATGAGTGTCCATACGATATTGACAGGCGTTGTTCGTGGTATGTCTGAGTGCTGACAAATCTTTGGACCATTGTGTCACATTTATCATTTTTAAATATTAGCAAAGTTACTAGTTTGGACACAAAAAGGAAAAAGTCAGAATTAACATGAGTTTATTAATCAGAAATGTTTCTCAGCACAAACATTCTGTGTGCAGTTGCACTTTGCTGAAAGTACGGAATTAATAGTAAAAGGTAATGACTGTCAGCTGATGACTGCAGACTCACATTGCAAAGCTGAATTATATAAAGAATGTATACCTGCTCTCAGCACTGATCTGACCTACTGGACACTACGCTGACCCTGCCTATACAGGCTGGATTTCAAAGCATCCACAACACAGCACCTGACAGAATCACTCTCATACCCAACACCTGTCTCAACAATAAGCCTGTGGCCATCTGAAAGACCATCTGACCTGAAACAGCCAACTCAGCAGTTAAAAAACTGCTTTGTTTTAATGGTCACAGATTAATGGGACAGCTGACCCTTTCAGCGAGAACGGTCTGCTCAGCACTTCAGAACAGACATTATACGTGCACACCAAAGGCTTAAAAAATAAGCCAGGAGCTGGTCGTGGAGTATGACTAACCAATTATACTAACTTGGAGAAGTGATATACAGTGCTTAACAAATTTATTAGACCACCACCCAATGTAAGGGTTATGCCACAGCTGGCCTGAATTAATTACCAAAATAATTTATTATGTTTCTGTAATGGTTAATACACCAGTATGGAGAAGCTCTTTAACCAAAATGATATGTTTAATGCTAAAATATAATAATTTTC
>JBBMJY010000021.1:10426007-10497115 GCA_037833715.1 Toxotes lorentzi
GATGATTGGTTTGTTTGTCTGCAATGAAGTTGTGTTACTGTGATGTAATGTGGACCCTGATCTTTAAAACTGATTGTTGTAAGGAAATGTGGATTTGATGAAGTTTACCTAAATTTTACCTAAATTCTTTTACAATATTAGTATTGTAAAGTTTTGGGAATGTGGTTTTATGATTACTTGCTATGAGGCATTTAGTGCCAGAAGCGTCTGCAGCCGACCGCGAGTGAGGCTCATCGAGTCCAGTATCTGATTTGTCCACGGTGAAGGTGGGCCACAAATCATGTCAGACTCTCTGTCCAGATAGTTGAATTTTGTAATAACATTGTGACACTGTAACTTAATGATTCTGTTGAAACGAATCATGGAGGCTCTTTTTCTGAAAGCGCGTTTATAAGTGGAAGTGACAAAGAAGTGTCAAGGCCAAAGTTTAGCTTTAAAAAAAGGTCTCATCTCATCTGAGCTGTCTCTCCCACAGGAATTTGGTCAAATTGGCCAGTACTGACAAATAAAATCGATCACACAGTGCCTACCTCTTTTTTCTACTATGGCTGCCATTTCACATCAAATGTTACTCTATATGTTAGTATTTGCTAACATATCGAAGGTTAATATAGAATTCATGTGGGCTTCATATGCAAGAATCTTCCCATTTATTCTTTCCATCAGAGAGAGGAAAGTAACTCTGAATATGCCTTTTGTTCTTCAAGAGAAAAGCCCTGTTTTAAAATGTGGTCTTTGCTGTAGTTTGTTTAACTACTTTTTTGTCTACCTAAGATCTGTGCAATTACCATGAGTGACTCAGCATCATGGAGCAACACTGGACTAATTATTTTTTCACCAGTTCATGTTCTTGCTGATGGGCACGATAAGGCTCTTGTTCTCTGTTAGCTGTTATTTGGTGTTCTGTTTCCTGTTCATTAATGAAGGTGCCTGTCTGCTTGACTGAGTGGAAGCCTTCGGTTTCTATGAGTCCTTCACTTTTTTGAATATATAATGTTGCTGTTAAAGTTTTCCCTCAAGTGCGCAGACATTCTCTTGTTACCACTGTATATGATGGCCTTGATGATGATAATATATATATATTATATTTCCATATTCAGTATTGATCTGCACACTCTCAGTGCTCATCAAATGCCTGACTATATAAGTACAGACATTCCTTTTTCCATGAATCCCATGGCCTCTCACATTTTCTTTCTAACACTGTCCTTCATGTGAGATTTTTTTTTTTGTTCTCACTGAAGGTTTAAGGTTGGTTTTCCCTTTTATCATTTTCATTCCCTATCTTATAATATGTACGCTGTGGAGCCCTTTTGACAATGGACTATGATTAAAGAATATTCACGCACATGCAGTAACCAAATAAATGTGGTCAGGCTTTGAGGCCAACTTTGACATGAAACCATCATAAGCACAGAGGCTTTGGTGTTCCCTCTCATCATTTTATTCATTCAGACATTTCTGAACCATGATCCATGATGTATCCACATGCCTCTTCACACATTAACTAACGTGAGATATTAATCCTTAAAAGAGATACAGGCCGCGGTTCACAGCATAAGCATATAAGTCAAATGACAGGTTGCCAACATAGCCTATTTAATCTTGAGCAGCATTCATTTTCACACTGTTTCATCCCCCAATCAACTTAACACATGCCTTGAGATAAATGGAATCCATTATCATTCCTTCCACTTTGAAGGTCAGCCAAGTAACTTTTAAAGTTATTGTCCAAAAAAAAAAAAAAAAAGGGACACAGCAGTGGTGGGAAAACATTTCCACTTTCAAGAGCTACCTCACTGGAAGTCTGAAATTTCTCATTTGGAGTTGACAGGGTGCTGCTGGGAGTAGAGCAGCATCACTCAGGGACAGCTCTCTGGCTGTGGCTCCTATCTCTCATTTTCTCTCTCTTCTCTGCAAGTACGCCCCCATACCTACTCGTGTAACCCACAGACAGCCAGGCTGCATAGCAGTGTGGTCTCCCCGCTCACAACAACACAGCGTGCTGGCAGGCTCACAACAGTGAGTTACTATAGCTGTGCCTCGCGACAGTATCATTGTGCCAGGTGATGTATATTTGCTGCTACCAAGCTGTGAGTGCAAGGCCTGTTGTTGGTGACTGTAGTGTAGCCTTTGACAGGTAAAGAACACTGCGTAATTCTACGCTATGTTGTAATTCTACTGAAACCTTCATTAGAGGTAATAAAAAATGGTCTTAATTAGGAAGCAAAATAAACATGTCAGCAGGATGAGTGATGCAGCAGAATGAGCTTGCAGCTTGTGGTTTCAGACTCTTGAGCCAAAAAGATTTGGTAAAAAAATGTTTTGCTACAACCCTAATGACATTTCTGTGAGCCATGGCCCATGACAATGCCCTTTAGTCCTCAGACATTCATGAAGTAATTAATAGTTGACTTAGAGGGATTATACTACATGAACGCGCCTTTGTTTTGGTGACCTTGGAGAGGTTGACTAATCTCTCTAATTGAGTAGTTGTAAACACAATTGTTCCCACTCTGTTCCAATGTCAATTTGCTCATGTTTGTTGATGACTTCTCGCACACTATCTTCAAGTGCTCGCGCCACGAGTGAAGGTATTATGACAATCTATTTATCAAGAAGCTATCTGGCACCACTTAACACAGCTTCCAGTGAAACGCTTCAGATCGGAAAACCTTGCTCATTATTAATGTATTCAAAGCAAAGGAAGAAGAACAACTTTGCTTGGAAGTCACATGTAATATTAAAATCATGTTTTCAGTGTTTTCTTGTCTGTAGCACTCTGCATAGCAGCAGGAAAAATGATACTAAATATTCATACTTTAACAGTGTTTCTGCATTTTGCAATACGATGATGGATTTCCCTGTCTACGCCCTCCTTGAAAATCCAGTTTCATACATATTTAACAAGGTCCCTCTAAACAATTTTTACATTTTGTCATCTTCAATGATGCATGCCATCAAACTCATAGGAGAAGTGCTTCATCCCACCCCTATTGTCTGTGCCTCCGCCACCACCACACCCAGTTTGTTAGACTGCCAACTTTCACAGGTCTGTATTTATTATCAAATCTTTTAACCCCAGCTCAAATGGATGGCTTGCAGTCACAAAGCACCTATAATGGAGCACGTTCATGTGATGTAATAGTGAACGAAGACATGAATTTGAATGATATGATTGCACCTCTCAAAAACATGTCTTGAGATTGTAGATGCGCCTGAGCTAAGTGGGATACATTAATCACAACATCCCTGAGGCTGTTTCAGTGCATGATAAAATAAATGTTCCTGTTCACTGACAGCAGTAGAAAATGAATGCAGATAAGACACACCTTGTGGAAATAAATCAATACACACATGAACACTGCGCTTGCACAATGAGATGCACGTGTACATTTTTATGGATGTGTATGAACTGTGCAATGTTTTTGCAGACATGGAAAAGAATTTGTTTTCTCACCACAAAACCGTGGAAATGAGACCTTGGTGGCATGAGATGCAACGATGTAAGATGACAGCAAGAAGAAATATGCAACCCTCCATTTGTGCGTCTTTATGAATGTGAGCAGCCTTATGTATGATGGCCCGAGACATTGTCCTGGACCCAAATTAACCTGTGCAGGATCACTGAACAGCTTGTGACAGTCCATTTCATCCTGACAGAGACACTATAACTCCACTGGAAGGGAACCAACTGAGAGAAAACATGGAAATTGACACGTATGATACAATGACAGTCAGCCTTCACACCATCACCTCTCTCTCCACCCCCCCTCGTGCACACAGTTTTTTCTTTTTTTTTTAAGCACTCAGATGTCCTCTTCCAGAAAACAGAAAATTAATTCTTTTAAGGATTAAGGATTTTGCTTGCCCTTTTCTCCTACATTTATCTCGCCACACTGGTCACAGGAAGAGATAACCTTTGATTAAACGAACATTTACAAATTGTACAAACACACGATAAAGATAATATTAAATAGTGAATAGTATGAATAGTATCATTTGGTCTCTTTTTCCATCCGCAGCCACGGGCTTTCAGAGAATTCATAAAAGCAAAACCTCATTAATTTGGATAAGAAGATGAAGCAACTCTTTAAACATGTTCAATGGAATTCCTGAATCTTAGGTTTTTTTTATCTATTTAAATTAATAGATGCAGAAGATACAAACTAAACCAGTAAGCTCCTCTTTAGTTAGACATTTGTAATGACCTGTCTTATTTCAGAGTCCTGAGCCTTGACCTCAGTTTATTTATTTTACTTCCAGTAGCTTTATGATTGGGGGACCCCAGTGTCACTGTGCATCAGTAACTTTGTGGATCTATTAAACCTTCCTAACTGCAATATTGGACAACTTGTCGAAATAGTCAATATTTATTTAGTATTGATTCACTTTAACCACTTGCATGTCTAAAAGAAGTTCTTTTAACATTGGGATTTAAATCCACTGGCATTTCAGTTATTTCTAATGATAACATCCATCCATCCAGCCATCCTCTTTTTCAAAAGTGTTTTGAGAATATTGACCATTCTATTGATTTTGGGTTGTGTTCAACCCCTAACAGCCTGGGAACGTTTATTTTCATTGACTTCTTTCAACACTTGAACATTTTTTTTAATTTCCACATAAAAGTTAACTTTTATTATATCGTTATATTATACATCACTATTATAACAGCAAATATTAGCATGCACTAACACACTAAACCAAGATGGTGGACATGGTAAATATTCCACCTGCTAAACATCAGCGTGTTAGCATTGTCATTGTGAGCATGTTAGCATTCTGGTGTTTTGATATGTACACTTCTGTGCTAAAATACAGCTTCACAGAGCCACTAGCCTGGCTGTAGACTGTTGGCCTTGTTATTTATTACTTATTTGCATTTCTTCAGACTGAGGCCTGTCGATTTTGTCCCCCACTGACTGGGGGCCGGTCGTGAGAAATTATCACTATGACCAAAAACTTGTTAGAGACTTGAAAAAAAAATCTGAGACCAGCTAACTTTACACACAGGTCACATCCCTGTTTTTTTGTTGTTGTTTTTTTTTTTTTAACATTACAGCTGTTATCTATTATCTAAACCCAGCTTTATTTAAAATGAGGCACATGGTTGAAATACATCTTTGATTGATGAGGCTGCTTGGTTGAAACAATAACGTGAATAACATTAAAGCTCGTGCAATTATAAAACCGCTTGAGTTCAAAGACTGTCCATTGACGCAGTAATTAACTGAGATAACGCACCAACTTTTAACCTCACTCTAACTCTAACTTCAAAAACAAAAAAGGTCATTAATTGCTTTTCCTCCCACCCATGTGGCTGATTTAATTTCACATAAGAGCCTCCTCTCCCAGTTGGAATCATTTCAATCAAAAATCCCCCCCTCCCTCCCTTGCTTTTCAAATCTACTATTTATAAAACTCCCCATCAAATTGCAAAGCAAAGACTTTTACTTCCAGACTATCAACAGGTGCTACTGAGTCCTACTGAATATTTGTTACACTGTGTCCTCTGCCAGACAAATTGACTGTAATATACTTTAAAGGATTAGTATCATTAGATATGTCAGATAATGAAACTCGAGCTTATACAGATGGTACTCGCCGCTGCCAATGCCTTGATGATAAATACTGTAAATAGACCAGGATTCAGAGGACAAGGACTCTTCTGAATGTGTCTGCTATCCTATAATCAAGTTCAAATTCCATTAACAGAGCCCTGTCTTCAGCAAAATTTCTCCCTCATTAAAAGGTTTAGAGACTGCACCACTTTCCCGTAACCACTCCCACTCGAAAACATGCTCCTGCCTAATTCATTTACCCATGCTTCCTATACACACCAACAGTGTAATTGCAGTGGTAATGAACGTACAAAAGTAGCAAATTGGGATGGGAATAACATTAGCAACCCAGCAACGCTCGGAAACACTGCCACAAACTGATACATCTGCTCTTTCAGCACAGCTCAGTTTCCTGTCAGGCCTGACTCGGGCAGATCTTTGCCAGTGTGCTGCTGGCACTCTTGAGGCCCAAAAGGGGTCCACAGAGATCCCTCTGCCCTCTGTAGTAAACTATGCAAAGCTACAGCTTAAGGTCACATGGCTCAGGTCACGTGGATTAAATAAATAAATAAAAAATAAGCCCATTACATGTTTATCAACAACAGAAAGAAAGTAGGGAGAGCTTTCAAAAAGCAATTACCCATAATGTTCCAAAGTTGCATAATGGAATTCATTTTCCATGGGGTAGGGGGTTAGAGGGTGATATTAGAGCCAAAAAAGGGAGCAGTTTTGATCAGAGGCTGAAATGGATAAATGGGAGTGAGAATGAAGGGATGGATAAACAGTCCAAGCCTTGAAGTAAATACGTTTCAAAGAGACGAGTGAATCATAACCGACATTAGAGTAAGAAGGTGAAGATCAGCACATAGTGTGCTTCGGCTGTGTGTGTATAAATTTTAAAAGGTGCAGTTTTTCATCTATATAAGCGCTGTTCTGAAAGGTTAACACAGTATGTATCAAAATGTATCAAGAGGTAAAGACTCCCCATTTAATCGACTGGGTCTGCTGTCACAGTAGTGGCTCCGCAAAGCCTTCTACAGGGTGGCATGCTCACAACGACAGTGTTAACATACAAATGTTTAGCAGGTGTAGTGTTTAACATGCTTTTAATTTAGCACGTTAGCATGGTAACCTCTGCTAATTAACACAGAGTGCAGCTGAGGCTGATGGGAACGTCATTAGCCTTGCAGGTACTTGGTCACAAACCAAAAGGCTGAAATTGACAAATGAAATTTTGACCTGATGATGGTGCAAGAGAGTCTAGGATTCTTCCTCTGGGTGCCATGGTTGTCGGTGCAAAATTTCAGGGCTAATTCAACCAATAGCTGCTGTGATATTTTTCCATTAGTTCAGCCATATAAGCAACAAATATTCACTCATTCTTTCAGTTGTTGTTTTTTTTTTGGTCCAACTTAATCTATTTCTGATCAGAGGGTGGCAGGAGGTTCTTGTAGCATTTAGCAAAAATTAGGTAAACATCCGAGACAAGTCTATTAGTCCATCTCACACACACAAGAGATGTAAATCCCTCACATTCACATTGATACCAGTGAGCAAGCCCAAGCCTCGAATCCACCTGACTGTTTTTCTGGAGTGTGAGGAGAAAGCAAAACACCCAGAGGAAACCAGCACCACCACTGGGAAGAACACGCAGACTCTGCCAAAAAGACTCCAGCTGAGAAGGAAGCACCTTGTTTTTATGAGGTAAAAGTTCTCACCACAGGAGCCATGAAATACCAAAGAAATAATGGTAAGATATATATATATATATATATATATATATATATATATATGTGTGTGTGTGTGTGTGTGTGTGTGTGTGTGTAGAGAGAGAGAGAGAGAGTTACTGCACAAGGGAAGCACCTATCACTGAGTAACAGAAAGACAATACAAATGCAAATTATTTTTCAGACCTGTGGAAGACAAATAGCTGCCGTGCACCATTCATGAGCACTCAGAGTGAATCTGTATTTTTCTTTCCACCAGTGATCCCAGTTGCTTTGCACCAAATATGCCCCAAATTGAATACCGTCTTTGCTTCTGGGTATAGCTGTCTGTTCCTCTAACTCAATTAATGTCATGCTCTTTGCATGTAATGAGGCAACATCCCCAACTTCATGTTGGCTGGCATGTGCCTCTTTCTCAGAGGAGGATGCAAGGGCAGGGATTAAATTGCATTAGCGGCATAATTGTTTCCCTTGAAATGGATCATGACAAAAAAAATAATAATAGCATCATAGGTTGTGTACAGTAATGGACTAGGAATACTAGTAATAGAACTAGTGAGACTATACTCATTGTCTCACTAGTTCTGTCTGTCTGTGTGTCCAAATCACCCATACTATAACCCCTACACACACTGTAACATAACTTACAGTGAGATTAAAAGCTATTTCATGCATGCATGCTCTCTGCAGCCCATTCAGTGTGATGCAATGCAGGAAGCCACTGTGAACTATGATTAATGGCTATTTTCCTCCTGCATTAGAAATGAAAGAAGAGAGTACAGTGCATTTGTTGTGCAAGGAATGGAGACCTCGTCTTTCCAAAATGGTTTTCTTTTACTGAGTTTTTGGGGATTTGGAACTAAGAGGCTGGCAGAAGCTCTAAATTCTAACTCACCCAACCTTGAAAAAATAGCACACTGCAGCATGATTACGCCTCTCACATTTTCACAAACTGTCACAAAAACAACAAGCAGAGGACACACATTGCTTCAGGGAAAAATATGCATACTAAGATATTGTTTCCTTTGAAAATACATCGGAGACCTTTTGCTTTTGTATCTTGCCTTCTGAGTGTCGTTTCTGCAATGCTAAGCACAGCAACATGTCTTGGAGTAGGTTAGAGTGACACTGTCAGTGCCGACGGAGGAGCATTAGTCAGCTATCGCTCACAAGTGACAAAACCAATTAGAATCACCTAGACAAATTTGGTTTAGGCTTGCAATTACATATGCTTGATAAGCATTATTACCCAGGCAAGGTGTTGTGTGTGTTTTTGTGTGCACCGATTCATCTTTAAGGACTTCCAGAATGATTCCTGTGGTTGAAAAGCAAACACACACGTATGTAAATATGTCTGTAATTCCCTTTCACCAGGTGTGACATGTCATGGCTGAATGTGAAAACATTTCACCACGTCAGTTATATGTCTGAGTGACCAATATGCAAAATAATTTTTACAGTGTCTGCTGTTTAATTGTTTGATTAAAAGGTTATCAGAAAATGTGTGTTGGTATAAGTTTGATTTCTTTCTCTTTCTTCTCTTTCTTTCACACAATAACAGACACACACACAGCATGAAGCATTCAAGTGAAACTGTGAATGGGTGTGGACTCAATGCAGAATTGAATTCTCTTGGTAGTGCACTAAAAGTCAGGGCATTAACATTACTCCTTTGAACGAAGCTCAAAAACAGGTAGGGAGCCATACTGAAACTACAGGAACCCATTTTAACTCAGAGAGTTATTTAGACTAATTACTTCTCTTAGATGGTTGCTACCATCTGGTGAATAGTGGAGTGACTTGAGGTAACCCTGCAAACAGTAAGTGTTTCTTTTTGCCAAGTCCATATCAGTTGTGGAGTAAGGAGGGACCACAGCAGTGTGGCTGCTTGTTGTTCATGCTTAATTAAATTTGTTCATTGACTCCCTCAGTAATTAAACTCTGGTGTATTTTCTTTTAACTGTGGATCATCTCTTGGGTGTAGACATCCCATTAGAATCAGCACGATCTTCAATGGCAGGATGTGTTGCTTTCAGTTTGACAAATCACTAGAATGGTAACCCAGAAGTCTCTGAATTCAGACTTTTGTCTCACTTTTTACCAAGGCTTCCTCTTTTTCCATGTCTACATGCACAGAGAATTAGGTTTAGAAACTCAGCAACCTGCCTCAAGTTTTTCTTGGGTTGAAACTTTTATACCCTATTTCCAGTTTAGTGTTCACTGTTCTGAGAATTTAGGCTGTATCCTTGAGAATTAATTCCATATTGTATGATTCCATACCACACAATTCATAGCTATTGAGAACTGCAAAAACATTCGCACTGGGCATAAATTAGAATAATACTAGTTATGGCAACAGGGATTTCACAACGTAAGTGTACATTACAACATAAAGTGTAATGTACAATGGTACGCTAGAAGCTAAAGGAAAAAGAAGATACTGTAGAAGATAAAGAAGAAGCTAAAGTTGCAAGGGTGGGAATATTTTAATCTGAACAAATATAATTGAACTAAAAATAAGTCTTTCTATGACTTATCATTTTTACAAATGCTGTATTTTGCAACAGTTGTATGTGGCTGCCAATGCAGTTAGACCTGGATATGCTGTGTAATATACAGAATGTCGAACAGAGAAAGCTACCATGTTCCAGTGATTTTTTTTTCCTGTAACAACATTTTTTTAAGTCTGTGATGTGAACTTGACAGCTATTCTGCTTGCTACGTACTTAGCAAGGGAATATGCAGTAAAGGAAAAATCATTTTAATCCTAACTGGGGTGCCATGCTGTAGAGTCTTATTAATATGTAATATTGCTGGATTACTGGGTATACAGGCAGCTTAGTTTGTTTGCCCAGAATAGGGTGATCATCCATGACAAGCAGGTGTATCTGCCAGTCTCCAGCTTGCTACAGCATTAACAAGATCCTCACTTAGGAGCCAAACATAGAACATCAGACAGAACGGAGTGAGGGCTGTCGATTGAAGCCGATATACATCGACATAATTCTGTCCATGTCATCACTAAGGAAAATGATGTACAACATCTCAAAACATATGTTTTGAAAGCTTTCATCTTGACCGCATAAAGGTCAAATTGCATTAAAAGGGGAAAATGTGTATCTACGTGTGTGGAAGGCTGCAGACATTTGCAGATGACTCACATTGTCACAATGGAAAGAGGGTTTTTGTGCGTGGAAAAGAAGAGCAAATGACAGTTTGCGTTGTGTGGAGGTTTTTTTTTTTTTATTGGCAGCCCACTTGGAGGCCAGGTGAAAGTCCTTTTTCCTTGTGCTGACATTTGTTCCATGTGCTTACCAGTGTGCTGCGAGTTCAGTTCACCATCAATTCAGCTCCCTTTTAGAATGGACACAATGCAGCTGCAAGGGTTGTTTTCAATGAATGTATTCCGCAGTGATTTAACCTGCCTACACATGATCTCTAATAGTCCGCAGCTTAATGTATTTCTGTCCTCTCATAGCCCTGTATCAGGATTTGGTATTACCTTTAGTGTGTCTGTGAAAAGCGTTCTTCTTGGTACCATCAAAGGAGGGCTGGGACTTTTGAATCTGCCTGTCAAAATTCAAATGGACCCTTTGGGAGCAGTGTCATTCATCTCTGTTCAGTCAATAGTTGGCAGCTCTGTCCCTCCATTGATTATCAAGTGCAAGGGAAGCGAAGGGGGACGGCAGGCAGGCCTTTTGTTCCCTCCCCTGAAGGAAGACTGCCAGCAAAATAACTCGCCACAATTAAAATCTCAATACATCAGCTGGAGTTTACTTTATGTTGGAGCCCAGCTGTTGTCTGAAGCACTCGATGAAAAAGAGACAGAAGAGGTCCACATGCATAGAAACACTTATGGAGCCGGTTACCTGCTTAATTTTTTCTTGTGTTGTTTAGTGTGTCTTCAGTCTTTTCTCTTGTTTTTTTTTTGTCTGCAGAAAAGGCACTGGATATTTGTACACAAAAATAGTGATAACATTCATTTACAGAAAAACCAATCATTCAATCCCAGCAGAGAAATCTCACATAGTGGAATCATACAGAGGTTGGGTTCAGGGTTATAGGTTAAAGACAGCTCAGTGGCAAAGACTAACAGAAAGGTCAGTGCACTTGTTGCACTTTAACCCGCAGATGATTGCTCATCATGAGAATTAAGTCTCCTTGACAAAGCAGAGAGCCAAGGGGACAAGGGTAGAGCCTGGAGACATGAACTTCAGCTCATTCTGTCAACTTCCATAGCCTTCTGCAGAATGAATAAGCTAACAAGCTGTCATAACATTAGCAAGTGAATATCTGGAGATTTGGATTCCAAATGCATCACCCCGATTTGCCTGTGTCCCAACAATGTGATGTGAACGCAAATGGAGTTGGTTGAAAGCAAAATAAAAACTTTTTTTAAAAGATGCACTGTCCAGTCTGTCAATCTTTTTCGACAAAAAAAAATTTGTGACTACATGAATATAACATTTCAATCACACAAAAACAGCCAGTGAATACCTCCACAGCAATGAGCCAGGGCAAAGTGGGAGGTGTTCCGTGTGAGCAGTATACAGAAAGAGGGACTTTAATGGATAGATGCAGCAAGTAATTCAGGCACCGCATGGAACCTAATGAGGGATAGAGCTCAGAGAAACAAATCCCCCCCCCCATTTGGTGGCTCCAGCTTTTTCATAGAGCTACACTGCCCTCTAACAGGTCTGAGAGGTACTGCAGCAGAGGTTTGGAAACAGTCAGGCTTTGATAATGTCCCATTTTGTCTTTTCTAAAAATGTAGATTCAATGAAAAAAATCTCTGTGTTAGCAACCCTGACCAGTGGATTTCTCTGTCTGCATGTGAGCATGTTGTAAAATGGTAAGCTTGGAGGTATGTCACACAACACGGCTCTGAATTATGGGAGGAAGCAAAAGAAAGCACAAATGTGAATTGATCTCTCCAATCAACATGATGAATGAGGAATGCCAGGCATTCTTTCTGCAATGCCAGGTTTCACTCTGCAGTATTGTTCATTCCATTGTGTTTTGGGAGAAGACTGGGGTCTTGCAGTCGACATCCCTTTAGCCATTAAGCGAGGCTGTGTTGTTATTACATTACATGAGGGTTTTTTCCAGATGTGTTGCTGCAGTCTCCTGCTAAATTTATTTTGCAAAAACGGAATGAGGAATGCAATCCTGGTGACTTAAAACATGTTCATCACACATAACTGAACATGGGAAGTCTGCAATCTTGCGCCTCAGTGTTTCTTTTGATTATCTTTTTAAGGACCATAAATGCAGTGAGGAGCAGGAGCAGGCAGGCACGTGCATTGTGATTCATTTAAAACATGGTTCGCATAATGATGTGTGAGTTTGATGGGCGGTTGCAGAATCTCTTCAAAATCATACAGATTCTAAATTTGAAAAAGATCTTCAAACATTCACAAACCTCAAAACCTCATGTTTTCTTTGCATGCACATCACATGGTATGGTGTATCACATACATAATTCCTTTATATCACTGAATTATTCTTGCCACCTGTTCTGGGAAATTCTCTGAGTTCATATCAAAACAGGTCAAACACAGCGAGGTTTGCTTTCGAACAGCATGTCTAAATTTAATACTTAATGCACCATTTTTCCTCTCCAGTCCTCACACTCTCTAGACAGCAGGGCGAAGCACAGCAGATGGTAGCATCTGTAAACTTTACCTCAGATGTCACACCACTGGAGGATGCCATTATATGTGGGCTCCCTGCATTGCTCGTAATACTCCACGTAAAAACACAGTATTTATCTGTTTGTCACTGTTACAGCTTCACCGGGTTGCTGGTTGTGCATCTGCACTTTCGAAGGAACATATAACAAAAATTCAGCCCTTTTTTTTTTTTTTTTTTTTACAACCTGAGAGCTTTTTTATATTTTGGATCATCAGTCCCATTTTTTATGATAACATTTTACTCACCATCTTCAGTGCAGAGACTTTGGGATACAGCAGCACCACAGGGTATCACAAACACATCCAAACATGTTCAGTTAGACCAAATCTAAAATATCATTTGGAGGTGCAAAGGGAAGTTGAACGTCCCCAGACTGTCCATCACAAACATCTACAGCTTTCTGCAACTACTTATATAACATGTGTATTTATAATGTTCACTTTTCCTTTCATTTTACAAACAGCGGCTTACAAATATCAGTTTGGTGGGCTGATTTCTTTGAAAGTGCATGACGTGGGAAACATGAACATTTGAAAATATTTAGAAATTCTATCAGCTGCACAAATGAATTTAAAACACATTTACCTCTCTGTAAAGTCTCTTTATTTCACCAAATATTTTCCAAGTCCATTTAAGAATTATATTAAGTATATCCAGGACTTGTAAGTGATGGCCTGATTGACACCAGCATTAGCATAAGATCAGAAACAATCGTATTAATTTGTGCATTCGATCATTTATTCATTTGGAAACCTGCTGTTTAATATACCTTTTATCACTGTAATGATAAAGCCCCAAGACACAAACAGAAGAAGAAATAGGCTGGTAAGTTAATTTATGATCTTCTTTGGAGGATCCAGGTCATGATATTCCTTTTTGATGGCTCTAACTTTTTTTAGTGTGTCCTGTGGCGACTTCTGTCGCGCTGTACGTCAAACTTGCAAAACAACCTCCTGCTGCACATGAACATTAACATTCAAACTGGAAGTCTTATTAGAATATAATCTCATTAAATAAAACCAAGGGGAGTCAAGTGTGTCGCAAATTGGCGGCGGTTGATCTGTTTAGTCTGGATACTTTAATAGGAAGGTTGATGAGTATATGAGCAATGCTGCACTATTGATTTTGTGATTCCAACAGAGCAAAAGCAATCGAAGGGTGTCCTTTTACCTTGTCAGATGTCACGTAAACAGAGTACCTTTTCTCGTACAGTTTGTCTTTCCTTCTCAAGAGGTAATGTCACAGCGAATGATCCTTTAACGTTGATCAATTCCGCCACCTGACACCATCATGAGAACAATTAAATCCTGTTTCAGCCCTGGACGTAGACTTGATGGGAAAAGCGACTCCTGTGGACAGACAGGCTTTGTTCTGAGTGCTGGTTTATATGCCAAAATATCCAGTCTCAGTCCTATTCTGCAGCCCTGTGTGTAATGTGTCTGGCACTGTTATCAAGAGGGCTGCAGATTTCTATCCACCCCACTAGAGTGGCTTTCAAACTTCTCTGAGAGCCCTTTTGTTTTGTGACCCACAATAATTTAATGGACTATTGTGCAGGCTTATCGAGCAAACTTTATCCTGTTTTCAGGCTACTACTAACCTGTTATAGTGTTTTATTCAGCTTGCCACACATTGCAGAGAACAGAGAGGGCTTTGGCAGCCTAACATGGCCATAATTTTGATATAAGCTTATACAGAATCATTTCCTGACCCAGTTTAATCTCCCTATGAGTCATCTCTGGCTTTTTACCCAAACGCTCTCCAGCATGTTAATTTTGCATGCCGTTTCTGACCACAGCCAATTGTCTGTGGTGCATTAATTATTATTTCATGCTACACATAAGTGATGACACTAGACAGCAACAAAAATAACAGCCTCCAGATGCCCCTCAGGGGTGTGTTAATAGGAAAGAAAACAAAGGAAAATTACAGAATAATGGACAGAGAGACTTTTACTCTCTCTTATAACATGATGAAGTACCACATCTCCACAAATGTATCCACGCATTCACACACCATTATTTCCTAATACTCTCGTATGTGTGTGTGAGCTTGGCTAGACACATTTCTCCTCTGCGTGGCATCTTCCCATAATCATCTTATGCTCTCTGACTCTCTCTCATACACATAGCAGCAATGTGTGTGCAAAGTGGTCTGGAAGATGGCAGCGCCACAACTGATGTAAAGACAAAATGAGAGAGAGAGGATGAGCTTACTCATCCAGCCCATCTCTGCCAAGACAAAACAAACCCAGAGAGTGAAAATCATCTTATCAGGGCAATAGCAGGCAAATAAAGGGAGACTGTCAAGAAATTATCGAGTTGGTATTCAAGCCATGACTTGCTGTGTCTTGTCACAATAAAACAGAGGGAATGCAAGCAGAGGCTCAGAGAGTGCGAGGCAGAGAGAGCGAGAGGGAGGGAGAGTGGGAGAGACTGAGAGCTGTTGATCTGTTTAGCCTGCTTGCTTCATGCCACTGCGGTGCATCTCCTCTGAAATGGCTGTATTTTGAAATCAGCTTTATAGAGTAGAAGGAACTGCAGAGCGCCGTGTGCACAGGCATGCCTGTCAGACCCAGGAAGAGTAGACTTCATGGGTGAATTGTGATTGCTTACATACACAGCTACACACCAAACATTAATCACAGACAGAGGTCTTTCTCCAAAAATCCTAAAAAAAAAAAAAAAAAAACAGTGGGGGATCAGAGACAGGTGCAGAGCAATACTGAAAGACAGAGGGCAAGGAAAGAGCAGAAGGAGGCAAAGAATGTGTGAGACCTAGAGAAAATAAGGTGCAGGCTATATGTAGTTTAAGATTTAAGAACACTTTATTTTATCTTGTAGAAAGAATAAGTGCAGCACAGAGATTATGCACGGTTGAAGAGTGTTGCTTGCAATTTTAATGCAAAGCACGGCTCCTCTGCAACCTGTCTCAGACAGCAGGGACTCTCTCAAGTGGCACTGACAGGGACCGTCTGTGAACCTGCCTGTGGATCATCATAAACCCTGCACCTGCTCATGACTGTACCACGGTGCCCCGCCGTTTTATATGCACATTAGCATACGGCTCAACACACGCTGAATATATACACCATTATGGACGACAATTTATCATCTGTCCTGAGGTATTGATTATGTGCTCGGTGATAAGGCAGTGGAACATGCTTATTGAATATGGATAAAACATGCATCTGCATTAATTTGTCCACACATCTAATTACTGAGGAACACAGCAGCAAATAACCAGAAAGGAGGTAACAACTTTAAATAAATGTGACTTGCAAAAACAAAAAAACTCCAGAGATGAAGGGCAGAGTAAACAGGCCCCATAAAGACATCTTTGGATGAGAAACGTGCAAGCCCTATCACTTTTCTTTATTTAATACAGACTTCTTGCTGCTTTTTGCTCTAATTGACTTTCATGGCAGAAGTGATTTGTAATTAATGGTGGTTTTGTAACTCATCTATATCCCTGAACCTTGACGAGGCCGATCGATAGCTCTGCCTGTGGCCTGCTCAGTGTGCTGGCTCTCTCTCTTTTACTGCAGCAGAACCCAGAGTTCCCTCACAAGTGACCACATGTGCACACACATTCAGACAAACAATCACAACCCATGGGACGGAGTTATAGTCAAAAATATAGGAGCTTTGTTCATTTTGCATAAGGTTAACAATGGACTGTTTACTGGAAGGAGACCAGAAGCCACTTCCTGCTTGATTCCTTTAAACCTTTTGTACATAATTTTTTGGCCACTTGGGTATCAAAGCACAGCTTGGACATATTATCACCTATTAAAGTTGATAATGTTTGCTGAACATGTTAGCAAACAGTTTATGAGAGCTGTAAGAGTGAACCAAAAGAGCTGCAGGCCTTAAGACCAAAACAGTAAGCTGAAGGAAACTAAAAGTCTATAGCGCTGAGCACGGCTGCACAGTCAGGTGATAATTCTTGGCTTTGTTAGTAAGAACAACACCTCTCACACTACACCGTCATTTGTTCGATTGTTAATATTAAAATACTCATGAGAGCATCTTTAAGTTATTTTTATTTAAATCCAGGATTTGATTTGGCGCCACCTGAACAATACAACTGAATGCAAACACATTGAATGGCTATTGCTGAAAAAACACTGGCCATAAATACTGTAGTTTAAAAATAAATGTATATAATACACTGAAAATATTAGAACTAAAGACAGACATGAAAGTCTTTTTATGTATCTTGGTGAAGTACAACCGCACATACCAGTCTTCTTTACACCCGCTCTTCATCTCTGCTTGAGGCTACATTACCTGCCTTTAACATAACACACCTGAATCTCTGACCAAACTGTCAGCGGTCAAGTTGCATGGTGGGTAATGTAGGTGCCAGGTTTTGACCAGAAAGAAGAATGTGGGGAATAAAAACAGATGATGTCTCTGGTTCTGCTGCATCAATTTTTATCCCTTTGGTCCATTTTGAGTCTGACAGTGTTATAGGAGTACAATGCCAGATGAAGGGCGTACTCTTTTAAGGATTATATCTTTAACTCTTAATGAACTAGAAATAAGCTCTTCTGTTAAAAAAAATAAAATAAAATAATAATCATTTTTTAAAAATGTACCTGCAACTCATACCTCACTGCTTCTTTTCCATCCTGCCATGCAGAGTATTTATCCCTCTGCTCATTGCACTGCTTCTCTTCAGTTCATATAGGTCTCCCAATCTTCCAGCTCACTCCCTGTGCTTGTAGTCAGCTCAGGTCTTTATTTGATTTTATGTCTCCTTCAGACAAGTGTCTTTCAATCATTCCCCTTAGGGTCATACCCCTGAGTTGTTCACATAAAGAACATTGCACCACCAAATTTACGCTTCAGTAAAAACGGAAGGAAAAAAAAATAATCCGGGGGAGAAAAATAAGAAGAAATAAGACAGCAGGAAAGGAAGAGGGAGGGGGGGAGGGGAAAAGAGATGGGGGTTGATGATAGACACTAACCACAGTTTTCCTGAAAGGTCACTTCACAGACAGATGGCAGCCCTGTGCTGTTCTACTAATGTTTCCCATCATAATAGGTTCTGGTTTTCATCTTCCATTTCCTTTTATTTTGGGAGTCACCCATTCATTTGGCACTGGGAAACTTTCCCCCTCGCCCTGTCACAATATCAATCACGCCAGTGTCACACGCAAACAATGCGAGCAGCACTACTGTTAATAACAAGCTTATCAGATGAGACGAAAGCCGAACCAGCTGCCTCTCACACTTCAATCTCCAACATGTATTGACATGAACAGGTGTGGGGGAATGACACAAACAAATTAGAAGAGAGGAAATGTGTGACAGGACATGCAATCACCTTGTGTTAGGTCCAGGAGTGGCACTGTATTCAGTTGTGTCAGCAATCCCATAGCTCAGACACACACACACACACACACACGCACTCTGGATGGCTGCTAAGGAGCCTGAAGAGTGGGATGAGGTTGCTGTAAAAGCAATTTCCTCATGAGAGAAAGGTCTCATAATTCTTGTGAGACAAAGCATCTGGGATGTTTGAGGACAGATGGGGAAAACTGTATGAAATTCAGCAATGTCCTCATTCACTGCAATTGTGTTTTTGGTAACCTTTCTCCTGAAAGTTCCTCTGATGTATTTCCCCTGTTTTTGAGGGACTTCACATTAATCACTGATGACAAGCAGCAAGGCTTTCCTGTTGACGACAGTGTTTCAAATGTGGAGTGCGCCTACAGGCATAATGGACTGCGCTGGCAACGACACATGTATCCAGTGATCTCGGCCACAGTGAGCTTTCTTGATCACTCAGAACTGATGAACATATGTTCAAATGCACAATGTTTCTTTGTAGCATTTGCCAGATATTCATCTGAAGTTTAAAAATAAATAAATTTTTTTTAAAAAATCTGTGCTATGTTTGTAGCCCACACTCATCACCAGAGCGTACCTTCCATCCCTGAAAAAAATGGGCTTATTGTGCTGTATCAAGGAGAAAATATCCAGCCAAGCGAAAGACATAAACAGGAGCTCGACTCTGCTATTATGTCCAAACATGGGAATGGTTGGGCTGGCTGAGGCATGACTTGCTGATTTCAAAAAATGGTTGTAGCAGGTGAAATGCTGGAGCAGAGCCAGGGACTGGCCTCTGGGGCAGTGATATTTATGCCTTCTCTTTTCCTCTCCCTCTCTCCTTTTCTCGCTCTGTCTTTCTCTGTTTTGGTTGCAAAGCTGTAACACAAACAAACCTGTAACACTATCACCCTGCTGATTTCCCAGCAGTGCCTTTGGCTGTCATTTTAGTGTCTTGAAATTATTAGTCAATATTACTGACTTTAGAATCACTGGTTGGAGAACCCATTGCTTTTCATTCCTCCCATCATTTTGTCCCTTTCTCTAAACTGTGAAAGATTTTTATAGGCAACCAGCAAACAGAAACACACATAGATATGCAAACATATACATTTTACCAATGATCAAAGTAGCATATTAGATGTGACCATGTACATTACCACCATAGAATGTAAAGGTTTAGTTTTGTTTAGTGTTGTAACTTCAATAAGACGTAACACTGAAAACTGCCAAAAGAGGCACTAGAGAGAAAGTCACACAAATGGAATAATGGTTTAAACTCAGCTGAGAGAAAGAAGAAGGAATGGCTTTGTGAGGGTGCTGTGGGTTTTTACTGTGTTTTTGCTGAAAACAGTTGCCTGGAAATGATACAGATACAGACAGTAAACCTAAAAGTCGGAGACCGTAAAACCAAAACAATGACCTAAAAGACACTAAAATGCACTGTAGAGTAGAGAGCAGCTGCAGCTGGGTGATAATTCTCTGCGTATTTGTGACTAAAGCGACCCCTTTGGTATTGCTTATTGTCATTTTATCCGCTTTTAATACAAAAAATATTGATTAGTGCTGCTTTAAAAATTCAGTTATGCCTAATATTTAAAAATGAGTGCCGTTACACAAAGCCAGAAGCAGTGTTGTGCACATCTCTGCAAAATCTTTTGTCGAGCCCTAAAATAGAGGAGTGCTTTTTTTAAGTTTCGGTGAATAATTTAAAGGTTTGGGCTGACGAGATTTCAAAGGTCTGGTAGAAATAGATGAAAATGCAAAACAAATGGGTGATGAACTCATGTGAGCATGTGAGGGTGCAGGGAGGAGGAGGGGAGGTGGGGTGACGAGCGGGGAGGGAGCTGCTGAGTGGGACAAGCCGATTGGAGTCTCTGCGCTCCTGCACTGTCAGATCAAAACGCCTTTCTGGGCATCAAAGACACCTGCAGCAGCAGTGTCTCCAGTGATAAAGATGCCACTCTCTCTGCTTTCCCACTCCGATTTTAATTACAAATATTTATAAGCAGCTTAACTACATGGACAGGGGTTTTTCTTTACCAGGCGAGGGTGTGGGGGTGTCGAGGTATCAACGCAGCTGTTGGATACGATAAGATTATTTACCCTTTTTTTTTGTTATTTTATTTGTTTATTTCCTGTTAATTATTCATACCCCCACAGGATCATCTACTCCACTTTCTCCTCCTCAATACGTTAAATGGGGGATAACATAAATAAATAAAAAATAATAATAAATAAATTATACTTGGGATAAACATTCTCAGTGAGAAGCTAGAGGGTAAACTTGTCTCCCTGGAAATTAGACACTTGTCTGAGACTGAGAGACTGGTTTCGCACGTCAGTTCCACCCAATTCCTCAGTTAACAAATTCCTATCATTAAATTTTTCATCTCCCTTCACACACATTGCACGAGACAAAATGCTGCGTGGCTCACAACCACTCACTTTACAACTGCTTTGCTTTAGGACACCTAAATTCACCAAAGCCCATAATGAGAGGAGAAAAAAGGTAGAGCGTACTCATTTTACACCTCACTACTTCACCCTCCATGGTACATTATAATCCTGGAGAAATGTGGAAGTAACCTTGTATGAGGAGAATGTAAAAGGGAGACAAGCAGAGAGCGCACGAGAGCACGAGATAGAGACAACACAAATGTTTTTTTCTGTTTTCAGTGCACTTCAGATACTTCAGAAAGCAAAATACATTGTTTTTCAGTGAATCAGGCTGACGGGGGTTGAAGGAGGTCGGGGGGCATTTATCTTATTTGGTTGAGATCTCTTCTGGTTTGGCACTTCTGCAGACTGAGTGGAAAGTTTCTCTGAGATACTGATAGAATGTCAATAACTCAACACCCCCTCCAATTCTCAGGTTTTTTTTTTTTAATCAGTTCAGAGATGTCAGGAAGAGACAATGGCGGTGGAGCCATCAGCTAATGGGAATCCTAATAAGGAGACTGAACACCAGTCTAAATAGTGACAGGAAAGCCCACTGTGGTGCCGAGTGGTGACGTGAAGAAGGTTTATTCTCGTCTCAGTGTTCAGAGCCCCAAATGGGAGAGCAGGAGGGTTTATTTTGTTTTCAAATCGGAGGTGGACAGTAATCACATTTAGTCTCATTAGTCGTTCCCCCTTGACTCTGCATGGTCATCAAGGTAATGTATGTGGCCCTTCCTGTTTGGGCGAAAATGGATTTGTGCTGCATTAGCTGATGAGGCAGGTAAATTACATTATGTCCCCCAATGTGATCTTAATGTCAGTGATTCTGGGATGGATCATCCTTGTGGACAGTCTCAGACTTGTTAGCGTAGGCTGCTTCAACACTGTCTTTCTGTATCTGCAATTACACGCAGCAAAGAGACAGGGGTAGGCTGCTTATCCTTAAAATCCTCATTTGAAAGACCAAAACTGAGTCACTCAGTAATTCCTTTTCAATTCTGATTTCACTTTGCAGCAAACGGGACTATTGATAAGATATTACATGGCCAAAGAAATGACGGTCAGTGAATTACTCTGTAAAGCACAAGGTTGAATGAGTGGCAAAGTCTTTTTGGACCAGAATGAAAAAGATTAAATCATCAGCAGTTTCATCAATCTGTCGCCTGTTGAAACCTTACTGTGTCATCTCTGTGCAAATAGATTGAGGTTTGCCCTTCTACGGGTGTATTTCTTGTATAACTAATATTATTTTGTTTAGCTTATTTAACTGTTTGTATGAAAAGAATGCGTACAGGTCTGCCAACAGCAAAGTCATCGAAAACAGTCAGGCATAGCCGTGCTGCCTTACTCTGCTGTCTTAAAATCCTCTGTGGGAAAACTATCAACAAATTTTTTAGCAAGCAGACTAACGATAGCAGCTAATAGTCTTTATTATTGGGCCTGACATTTATCAAGACGCTGATCGCTGCCCTGTCTGTCAGAGCTGGGCTTTAGGGGTAATTTGGGGCTGAGCCTTTATGCTGACATTTTCAAGTTATGTGAGTCTGTGTACGTGTGTTGCACGATTAGCGTGAACGAACCCAACTGAAAATTGTTAACTCTGATGTCTGCGTTAGCCAATATAAGGCAGTGCCATGTTATTTTATCATCATCCATCACTGCACATAGTACAGGGGCGCAAAACACAGGTACAGGAACAAACACGTGGAGTTGACTCAGGGAGGCAAGGCAGAAGCACACACCAGAATCAACACAGGTAAAGACACAGACAGACATATATATATGAGGGAATAGGCAACAGGTGAAACCAATTAGGGCGGGGCTGACAATCACAGATGGAGGGAAACTGGACAAAGACAGGAAGTAGACTAAGACCAGATATACAAAGGCAAAGACTTCAAAATAAAACAGGAAATACACAACAAAAACACTCAAAACAAGAGTAACTTGACTAAAACAACACAACCAGAACTACAAACAGAACTAAGGAAACTAAACAGTTTGCTTGATGAAAAATGGCACAACTCAGAAATATCACCAAAGTGTACTGTATGCATCAGAAGTGAAATAAACTCATTATGCAGAATATATGAACATACATAACATACATAATTGTACATATGTATGTACCATTTGTGGTACATATATGTAGTCAGTACTTCATAGTATTAGATTGTATTAGTTAGTGAGTTATATTTGCTGTACTGCAATACATTGTATTTTAAATGCTCATTATAGGTTTTTAAAACCTTAAACGTTTTAAAGTCTTTAAAGTAATTGCAGCACTGTTCTGCTCTATAGACCTTGTGAACCACGCCCTAGATTTGTGTATCGCTCAATACTTATTTAGTTTTTTCTGTGTACTTCTAATGCGTATTGACTACTACCTACTGGCTACTGACTATGCAACCCCCACAAGAGAACAATGCCACTATATCTCAAATAACTGTACAATGAAAATACAGTAAATATCCTAGGGTTAACAAACAAAAGAAACCCAGGGGGTTACTTGGGGTGGGGGGGTGGGGGGCAATTCAATTACTTTAAAAAAGAAAAAAAAAAAGTGCTTGTGCTTGGTATCCTGTTTTGTTTGATTTAGTTTCTGTTACCTTCAAGGGAAAACATATGGGGATGCGTAGGAAAAACTAGGCCACCAAAGAAAATGGACTCAGTTCTTAGTGGAGACCCAAGATCATAATACGTGAAACAGGGCCAGAGTTAATGTTTTCTTTCAGGCCCAAGGACCTCATGAGAAGCGATGAGAAACATAAAAGCCTGAGCAAAAATTCTGAACTGGCCTCAAGCCTCCATAACCTGTCTGTAGTGCGGCGTGATTTCTTTCTTCTGAACAAGTTCAGAAAACCCATTTACCCTTAAAAACAAGTAAAAGATTGTAGAACTATGTGAAAGTGTTAGTCAGAAGAGTTTCACAGAGGCCCTCAAGGGATTACAATTGGTCCAGGCCACAGGTTTCAGAACAAAATGTATCAATTGGGACCAAATCCATGAAAACAGCTGTTTGGGGAAAAAAAAGATAATTCCAAAACAGAAAATGGGACATGTAGCCTTGGGTCCTTGCAAAATTTTTGAGAGCTGGATGAGAAGCAAAATGCGTTAGGAGGACAGACTGCAATAAACTATTCTATGAAGTAAATACACAGCAGGAAAGATGCTACTGGTTCCTGGTGAAACAGTGTCTGAACAAGAACATGAGACTAACATGCACAGACACAGAATCAATGCTGATGTAACCTTTGGCTACATTGAAGAATGGTAAAATACTCCAGTACTGAAAGAGAGAGGCCGTGCAGCTGTGAATGTGTGTTTCACAGCTGCACTGTGCAGTAACAGCTTTACTTACCCTGATCCATTTCTGATCCTTTGTATTTATAACCCATCACTCTGCACATACTCGAGCTATGAAAAACAGCAGATTGCACTTTGTTAAAAGTGGGACGTTTTCTTGTTTCACATTGTTACCAGCAAGTGAACTGTGGAGAGGCAAGAACAAACTTATAGAAGCCACCCATTTCACATGCTGCAAGGGCTGCAATGAAGTCAGAGGTTCTTCAGAAAAGTGAGTGTACACGAGCAATATATGTAAAAGTTCTGTTCCTTATTTGTAGAAATGTACATAAATTCCCAAATACACAAATAACTGAAAATGCACAGGGGGTGGGGGGACCTGTTTCAGGCCTGAGTAGTATTCAGGCCCAACAATGTCAACCAAGAAGATTGGAAACATATTGGATACAAGGGCAGCTTGTATGAGGCGGAACCCCGGGGGGAGAAAAAAAAATCTGCAAAATCTCTCACAAGTGCTTGTAAAGTTTAAATGCTGTGAGCGTAGGCTAATAACTCAAGGAGACTGAAGGAGGCAATTTAACATTTTGATCAACTCAGAGCTTCTTCCATCTGGATTTTGGCAGTTGCACAAAGAGACACAGTTTAGTGGTCTTTTAATGAATGAATCAAAGTGAAACTGTAAAAGTGAGGGGGACGAATGTTGAAATGTTATCTAAATCTTTTAATTTAGTCCTGCTTTAGGCTCAGTGTGCTCCATGCAGCACTGCTGTTTAAAAAATACAACTATGGGACTGGGACTTGTGTTTGCATGATTCAGATTAGGACTGGGGGCAGAATACATCAGCACATGCCACATAATTAGATTACGCAACATCACATTTTTTTGCTGTAAATATAGCTGTCAATGTGTCTGAGTAGCACATACCATCAATTAATTTCTGACTCCTATAGACTGTTGTGGAGTTACGTAACGTGGACACCACTTGTGCCTCCCACAGATGTACAACAATAAGCTAATTATACAGATGTCACTCCTTACCCACTTACAAGCTATGTTTTGAACATTTGCTGTCATCACACATAACATAATTGCTGACAATAAGTTCTGAAAATTATGGACCAGGATTGACAGTGAGTCAGAACGGTGACTAGAAGACTGGGTCACATTTGCAGCAAAAACAGGAGGTCTGATCAGAACCTGCAGAGCATAACACACCACAGGTCAGTCTATGAGTCTACTTTATCACACAGTTTAATGCCTTATCAGACAACACATCTCACACTGTGTGTATGTGTGTGAAGGGAAGACAAGTCCTCCACATTTAAAGACAGAATATGTTGTTTGTCCATGCCATCTAAACTGGCACCTCACCAGCACCGCATTTTCTCATCTGACACCCCTATTGACAGGATGTCAAAGTTTGTGCCTTCCAAAACCACTGCAAATCACATTTACCAAAAAAAAGAATTGTTTGATTGTCTCTTAACGTTCTGTTTAAAGTTTGGTTAAGTTTAGGGTCAGGATAAGATTATGGTTGGGTTTTACTTTTTGTTAAGGTTTGGGACCTCCATTGTTATGGTTACAGTAATAAACACTAAGGTCAGGTTAGGAAACGACCATGGTCATGGTTTAAAAAAAAAAACAACAAAAAAAAACTGAGTTCATAAAAATATTTATATACTTAACTGAGTCGCCTTCAGTACTGTGCACTCAAAGCAATAAGCTTAATGAGCAGCAGCCAGTGCTTTTTAGACTTTGTTTTGCCTCTCAGGCTTCCCTACGTTATTGTCCAAAATTTCGCCCTTGTTCACTCAGTCACTACTCCCTATGTAATGCACACTCATTGCAGTACTCATTAGTGAACTATAAACAGAGATTTCAGAGATAAAATGTGGCTCATTGCATTGTGGGATTGTTAGCAGAAAGCCATGGATGCTACTTTTTTTCATTCCATTGTGTAATTCTTGGGGGCTCTTCATAGTGGATAAATATTCGCATGCTGACCATAAATAACGAAGAACGGCCTTGGTGTGGGCTGTGGGGGCTGTATACTGTCTGAAGGGAATACCCGCCGAAACTACTTGGGCTGAAAAGGAGTCTACCAACTATTTTTGGGGTTTAAAAAAAAAATGTACACTACATTTTTATTAAAAAAAAAAAAAAAGTCTGAAAACACGCCATAACTGAAAGAAGTCAAAAAAAAAAAAAGAAAAATGAAGCTTACTTATGCGACTGATGCACTCATCTTTTTTGGTAGGAGGGTCCTGGAGATTTAAGAGCAGGCTGTTGTAATAGGGTCGTTTGAGGTGGGAACATCTTCCTGGACCCTCTCTGAATGAAGAGAGGGTCACGCTGAGGTCCAAATTTACTGAAAAAAAGAAGTAAATATACCACCGATTTTATAAAACTACTCATGCTTTGGAGAAGTAGGAAGAAAAGTAATGATTAACAGACGTTAAACTTACTAAAGACAAATGGATTATTGCAAATCTACTGGGATGTCCTGTCACTCTCTGGAATTGGCCTCATTGATGATATCTCAAACCAAACGCAATTTTTGTCCAGAAAAAAAATGTAACACTGTTTCACACTGAACCACAGGTGGAAGCGTCTTGCAGAAAATGGACAGAAAAGAGCAGAGAAGTCTATTTTTCTTTCAAGTATTCTGCTCTGCTCTCTCCTCCTTTTCAAACTCCAGCCAGAGGAGGAAACTGGCTAGTGCACACAGGAGGGCTGTAATGTGGTCTCAGTGTCTGGACCCCTGTGGTATAGTACCCTCAGGTGGAAAACCTCTCAGACTGTGTTGGCACATCGCTGCTCCAATTATCAACAGCAGGAGTGTCCTTTCATTTCTATTACATCTTTCTTCCTTTCTTCTTGGCGCACCCATCTTCTGTTTTTGTGTGTGCTCTCATCTCTGCCCCTGGCTCCTTCACCTCCACTCACCCTCAGCACTTTTCTCCTAATCTTCTGTCTCAACAATCATACCTTTTTTTTCCCCCACACTCACCGCTGCATTGCACTGCACTGAATGACTGCCGCTCTCACCAGAGAATTACTTACTTTACTCAGGCCCCAGCCTGTATTTGGCCAGGAAACGTCTGTCTCTAAAAGGAAGCATATTGGACTCTGAGGATGATTATACTGGAGAGGATCTGATGATTCAACTCATCTGTCGCAGACTCAGACCATCACTAAAACACTACAATGCACAAGAGAACTATACTATCACATTTGAGTTGGGAGTCTCTAATCAGAAGACTAGTCTTATTGATTTCCTTCTCCCTACTTTCACATCACATCAAGTCCCTTCCTCTTCCTTTCCTTCTCCTTTTCATTGATTGTTCTTCTTCTTCTTCTTTCTCTTTCTTCTTTCATTTGATTTCTGTTCAATCCGACTATCAGGCAGGGCTCTGACCAAGGACTAGACTGCACAACTCGATAAAACTCGACTCAGAAGGTGGAGAGTTAAGGCAGGTTTATTAACAGGCAAGGGTCCGTAAGTCAGTAGAAACAGGCAAAGGTATCCAAATCAACAGGCAAACTCAAGACACCACAAGCGAAAAGCAAGGTCTACATTAACAATGGAAACACGCAAGGAAAACAGGCTGGCACAGAACAAAGGGGAAGACACAACTTAAATACATGAGGGGGTGGAGAGACACTAAGAAACAGGTGCAACACATTAGGGCGGGGCAGGTAATCAAACAGGCGGGAAACACAGGAGGGCAGGAAGTAAATCTGAAAAGAGACAGAGGGTTAGAGCTACAAAGTAAAACAGGAACACAGATGACAACAAAAAGGAACAAGAAGACATAACCTGACTCAAGGGCTAGACATGACAACGACAACCGTCAACAAGTTTTGCCCGTTTCTTTCTCCTCTTCATTCTTCATCTGTGCTACAGCTTTCTGTTTCATCCTGTATAACATAATTATTAATATGTCGTCACTATCAACAGTCTCATCATTCATCATTTTAACATAATTAGCAAACTCATAGATTGTTGTAGAAATAATTCGTCTTCAAATAAATCCTTAGAATCGCCTTATATTAAAGACTAAAAAGTATAAAATGTGAAATTTCCGGACACCTACGCTGAAGATTTAACATGTCATTGAGTACAATTCTGCACTGATATATTGAATGTGTCATTTTTTTCCTAATAGCAGATGGAAAGCAAAGTCATGCACTGTTTGCCAGCTTACAAATCAGGCATCTTGCTCACATTTTCTGCTCCACCAAATCCGATAGAATGATCACCAGTCACATTTGTTGGAAATCTCTGCAGGTTCTAGTGACTGATTTACTGATGCTTCCCTTGGTATGACGAGAGCTCCCTCGAATTACCTTGAGATGCCTGTGATATTTGTTTCTATAACCACGATTCCAAAGCACAATTATCAGAGGACGGCCAGCTTACTGAAGTGGAATGTAAGGGCCCTCAGGATATACTTAATACTTCATGTTTTTTGATAAAGTCGTCAAGACTGAGTAGTGCCATACCGATTTCAAATGGCTCATGTCATAAATATGATGTTAGTAAAGGAATAGTTAGACATTTTGTTTTTTATTTTGTTACCTGGCAACGTCACAGTGATGAAAAGACTGCACTCAGCTGTTGTTTGCCAATAAGTAGCTACAGCACCGCACTCCTTATAAACACAAATTGTGGTTTTTACAGTAAAAGCAACAATACGCAAATTCTGGAAATCAATTTAGAGGCTCAATGGGAAACCACTCCACTTCTCCCATCCTTCCCTCTCCCTTTTCCATCATGCTCTAGTGCAGGCCAAAAATGAACAAACTAAGCTTTCCTGGTACTTCTGCCAGTTCAGTATGAATTGGGTTTACACTGGTACATACTGCCTCCAGAAAATAGCCACGTTCTGGACTCCAAAGTCCAACATGACAAAAGCTCTCCCCTTCTGCTGCCTACTCAAGTTTTATATGATTTCAAACTAACTGACAGCCATATAATTGGAAGCATTACAACATTAAACAGTGTTATAAACTCACCTGAGAACTGTGTGACAAAGTTTAGCTTTCAGCAGTGCAGGTAGTGACTGACTGACACATTTTCCCATCGGGGGCCTACCGTAACTGTATGCACTTTCTGCTGAGACCAGTAGTACAAACTTGTACAAACCCGTGTACTCAACTCCACTCAGCTGCTGCTGACATCAGCTCTGGTACAGACTCACTGCCCTCAACACTTCCTGTCCATGCTGAACTGCAGCCCACACGCCAAAAAATGCCGAAGATTTGTTCAAGGCTTTTTAGCATGTGGATATTATTCCTGATACCTGTGGATTTTGGAAAGACTCACCGCTATAGTTTGGTTACATTGTACCGGTTTTAGTGTCAATGATTGCTTTTCATTTTGAGTTAAATACCTTTATAGTCTCTTGGTTTTTTGATTCTGCAAATGTCATGATATAACATTCATACTAGTTGGTATAGTTTTGTTTATTTACTATTTTAAAAAACAAAAACACGTAGCACAACACAATTATCACAGTAAGTTAAGTAAACAATTGATTTTATTGAAGTTGTCAGCTACATGTAGCCTGCTGCTTAATATTTCAGAAAGATGAATGAAGCATATTGTTTTACTTCCACTCAATACCAGCATTTCATGGTGGTATCTTCTGGCCTGAAAGGAAACTATACATCTATACATTTGGAAGTTCAGACTCAGTATATACAAGGGAAGTCTCAGTGCAAGAGGAGTAGTAGACCAGAAGGTCTTTCACATATTGACTGACAGCCTTGAGCTCCCACCCCTGACTCTGGCCTTCTCTGATTCGTGAAAAGGTCAAGACTTACTCAAAAACTTTAAAAGGGAATATCTCTGCACTGCTGCCAGGCAGTTCAATGAGTCTGGGTCACAGAAGCCTTTGACAGCACCTCTCCATGTTAAGATATGTTTTGAAGCATGTTTCAACTACGAAATATTAGGGAAAAAAAGTTACACGCTGGCTTTAAATGAGGCTAAATGCCTCCTGGCTCTAGTTCTTAACACATACACATGAGAGTGGTATCGACTTTCTTATCCAGCTCTCTGCAAGAAGTGAATATATATCCCAAAACGTCAAATTATACATGAGACCTCTTGAAGTAGATAGGGTATCATGTTTTATGGGCATTCTTTTTTCAATAAGGGCAAATATCAAATTCCATAACTGGTAAATAAAACACCAAAGCGGCGTGGAGTGAACTAGCAATAAGTTGATTATTGGGATTCTGACTGGGATTCAACATGTCTGTATTACAAAAATGTGTGTCCGCTCTAGTGCTCCTCAGGGTCCAGTGTCATCATCAGACAAAACACACTCTCTCCTCTGCCCTTAGGAAAACTTTTCTCAAGTTAGTATTGTTAAACAAACACTATTCATCATTTCAGCACTAAATGGCTGCTTGCTGAGAGCAGTGAGTGATAAAATAATGAACTCCTTATAGCTGCGGAACTAAAAGACATAATTCATCATTTTGGTGATCCTACTACATTTCTCTTTACTTACCCACTGGGGAGACTTTGTCTTCCCATTTTAATTAGCATCAAGGTTCCCTCTGTCTAGAAGCCAGCCAGCAAGGGCACTCGGGGATGGTTGAGTCAATACGTCTTCTCTGCACTTTTAATATAGAAATGCAGACTGACTGACAAGTCATTTCAACAGGGCTTGATTCCCAGATTCCCATCCCCTCTCAGAGTGTAGTCTCTTATGGAGGTATCTGACACAAAGCAGCTGCTTCAACTTACCTTCAACACATTTTCAAGGACTGAGAAAAACTTACAAAATTGAAAGGAAAAGCATTCACCCTTTTCATTCAGTGGAGTGTGCATTAGTAATATTACGCTCAATTTTACAGTCGTTGCAGACAGGTAAAATGGTTTGTAATGCCTGTAAATGGATGTTGATGGAGAATATTATGGATGACAGTTGGACTAATCATTCCATCAGAAATAACTGTGTAGCTGTGACAAGTAAAAAGTGACTCATCATTCTACTCAAACTAGTCTAAAATAGTATGAAAATGCTAAAAAAGAAAAAAAAAATGTGCCATACAAAAATCAGAAAGGTGATGACTGAATAAAAACAAACAACTTCCCAGGGAAAGCTTCAGAAAAATTTTGACTAAAGGCAAAAAATAAGCTATTTTCTGCTTCTAAATGACCATATGGTAGAACTAAACTAAAACAGAGAAGCTAAAAAAAAAAAAAAAAAGGAAAAAGACATTGCTTGACAAACATTTTGCAAAGTCCAAGCAGAGGAACCTCGTCTCTAGGCACTAGAAATGTAATGTTTTATCCACAAAGTGCAACATTCTTATACATTTCTGGATGGGATGTGAGATTTGGCTTTAGCTGAGAACTTTGATTCCAAAGACCAATATACACAGAGCTGCATCCCATGTGTTTATAGATTGAGGCTTAATGTTAGGGACATATCATGGTTTTGGTTAAATATTGAAAAGCTCCAGACAGTTGAACAGAAAAACACAGAACCATAATTTTGTGTGGTGTAAGGTATATTAGTTTTCCTGTATGGAATCAGCAAGGCAAACTGCTATCACACACAAATACACATGACATATACAATGTTCATCCCAAATTGCGTGAAGCAGAATCTGTCCTTTATCATCAAAAAACAGGATTTCCACAGATTTTAAATAAATGTCTGTCATGTTAGAGTAGCCAAGATACGAGGTATGATCAAAACGCAAATATGGCTCCACATCAGCAATATGAAATTCTGAATCAGTGCCCATGCCCTGTTCCCACGTCACCTTTACAAAGATGAAGGGTTCAGATAATCACTCAAAACGTTAGAATTGAAATGTTAGAAGTGATTCAAACTCTTTGACCTTTAGAAGAAGAATGAGCCAAAATCACACCAGAAAAAGCAGCTCACATTTTTTTCAGGGCCAGCATTAGTGACAGAATTATTTGTAGGGGTATTGCCATTAATGTGGCCACGGCCTGCGTATTTCAGCCCTTCTGCATGCAGTTTCTGCTCCCTTGCTGCTGTGCAGAGACTCCAAATGCAACTGCAGTGGTGGCCCATTGCCTTTTCCCTCCACTCTGTTTTTGTCCACCCTGCCACTGTAATGTCTCTTAGAGTATAATGAAAACAAATAACACAAACCAGCCACTTCACTGCAGTTGAGTACTGAGAAGCCGTGGATATAAAGGATGGATTGGTGTAGCTATATAAAGGTAACACAATTGGAGCAGCTCTTTCTTTCACTCTGAAGGTTACAGAACAACAATATTAAAGGAGTGTCATTCAGCCAATTTAAATGGCTGGCAATGAATACACCTCTGCTAAGAAAATGAGAGAGCAACCAGGATCGAAGGTGGGAGGGTGTGCGAGGGATAGTGGAAGAGGAGGAACAATGAAGTGAAAAGTGAGGGAGATATTGGGGGAGTTTGGTGAGACATTTAGGATGAGACGACAGTGTGATGATGGGTGAAGAGGCAAGTGATGGATGAGACAGTGAGAGAGATACAGAGACAGAGAGGGGGGGGGAATAGAAAGAGAGAGGGAGGACGGGCGGGGGGGTGCAATGGTGCTGTTCTTGACACCTCCACAGAAAACACCTTGGCAAGCTGTCAATCAGACAGGCTGGCTTGATTGATTTTCTCCTCTTTTCAATCAGTATTTCACTTTGCGTCCCTCTCTTCCCTCAGAATGTGCCCTGACGCCAACATTCTGCTTTTTTTTTCTTTACATCCTTTATGCTTCACACTAGGACCAAACGGTGACTGTCGTACCAGCAGTCTTGAAGCAGTAACATGAATTAGGTGAGAAATGAAAAATATGGTCCTGTGAATATCTCCTCTGCACAACTAATCAGCACAAATGTAAACAGGTTTTTTTTGTTTTTTTTTTACATAGGATATTTGCACCTGGGAAATACTGGGACATTTGAACTACACTGCAGCAACTCAGTCAAAGTCCCAAATTATTCCATCAAAATCGAGTCATTTAGGAACCAGACTTGAGCAGATCGTTAATTACCAGGTACTTTCTGAGTGTTGCCAAGAACGCTCATCCAATACAAACCAACTACCCCATAACACTACTAAATTACATTGTTACATACTGTAACTTTGACTATATTATCCACAAAACACACTGCGGTGCAATTTTATAGCATGTTTTGCTATGCCATGACAAATGACAGTCACCTCCTTCTGATAACTTGCAGCACAAGTAGATTCATGTTCAGTAATGTATGTGCAGTAAGTGCAACTGCGCTGCCTTTGCAAGTAAACATACCGAAGAGTAAATTTATAAATCAGAGGGGGAAAAACTATGGGCCAAGTGACCTTTTCATAGCTATCTAAAAGGTTAACAAGCTGCCAATAAAGCCTGGGGCAAAGCCACTAGTCTCATTTGGAGAGGAACAAAAACATGCAGTGTGTCGATTGTGGACACACTACAGTTGTACTGTATACCTCAATAAGCTCTATAAAACTTCACAGTTGCCAATCTTTCTCTCAGCCTCCCCCCTTTCATACACAAGTTGTTCTAATCTTGTTTCACAGCAGTATTTCAGAGACTGGGGATTTTCTATGGAATAATAGTCTTTCATCTTTAAATGTGTTATCATATCATTTGAATTTATGTAGATGACAGTGTTTATTGCAGCTGTGGGACTCTACACCCCTGCCGGTTTCCACTTTCCACTTGTGCAGCTGACTCAGATGGTGAGCAGAATTCCTGTGGTAAAAAAAAGTGAGCGTGGACAGTGGGGGTGTGTCTGAGAGACAGAGCCCATTGATTTCCATGCGGATGGGTGAATAGATCAAATGCTTTTGCTTTTTCTCCTCAATTCCCCCAGCATCTGCGAAGGCCAAGACCAATCAAATAGCCACCAATTGTGTTGGTTTTTCAGTGGAAATAGTGGGCCAAGTGGGAGCAGGTTTTATATTAATCAGAGAGACAAATGGGAGAGGGCATGTGGGAGTCATCTTGGGAGAGAAATTCTGCAGTTATAAAGAGCGAGTGGAAGGAAAAGCCAGCAAAAATAAAGAACAAAGAGGAGTAAATATTAAATAACTGCACATCACATGACAGACGCAGGTTTTAATGTAAAGGACAACCCCCCACATGAAAAGCTGCTTTCACTGTGTGTTGTATGCTTAAAAAAAAAAAATCACGTAAGATGGATGAACAAAACTGAAAAAACACTTGCATGCATTGATTTAAAAACAAGAATGAAATATAAAACAGAGAAGGTGCAAGCAGAGAAAGTGGGAAATTACTTCAGGGTGAGAGATGTGCAATTTGCCCCTACGCCAACGGTGATAAAATCAGACAGCTTTGCTTGTTACTTTAGCAATAACAGCTATCCGTCATTCAGCACGCATCTTCACAGCTTACCAATATGTCAATCACTCCATCCTTCCCATATCCCACCAGTACCAAGACTGACCAGAAAGTGAAATCAATTCTCTTACTAGTTTTTTTTCCCCGAGCTCTTGACCTTGTTGCTTTTCAGCATTTACCATGAATATGAAATTCATGATGTAGATTACATTCCTGATTACAGAACTGCCGTCTTCCTTTTGCAATGTGAATAGTAGTTAGATGTAATCGGGGCCCTGTGGCAAAGGGGTCCTTATTTAGTTTGCGAGTGAAGATAGCAACAGGGAAATGAAAAGCTCTGTCTCATTTCCTGTCTGCTACAGCCGCTATGAGGTTTCAAAGCACAAAAATGTTCCTCTGGTGATACATATCGCTCAGCCCTTAGACTCCAACCGTAAACCAAACACAAAATTGCTTTTTTCACTTTCTCTGTAGGCCACCATGAAGGTCTGCGCAGAAGGGGACTTGTGAGGGGGCCCATTATGCAAGGAACTATGCATTTCACAATTTCCTTTTGTCCTCAGAACGCTGGCTAGGCCTGGAAGTCACATTCACCAGGGTCATGCTGATAGCCATAACTCCAGGCCTAATTAGTCCAGAGGAAATATAGTAGTGTTTATTGCATTTTATATCCTGTCTGCAACAGATACAGGCTTCATAAATATTGTAAGTTCGAGATACCCAGACGCCAGACGGTTATTAAAAATGAAAGCAATAGTTGACCTCCAAATGCACCATACGTTTCCTCCTGTACTTGCACGGGGCCTCCCAGAAAAGAGAAGGATGAGTGAACCCAGACGAGCCTCAGCATCATGTCAAAGATCCGGCGCTTCTCATTTTGCCCCGACAGAAACAAGTGTTGATTGTCTAGAGCCTGCAGAGAGCCACCAGGGGAGGTAGGCCAGATATTAAGGGTGAAGTTAGCCTCCACTATTGAAAGAAAACATGTTACAAGTATACAACAATGTCACATTAGACTGAGTCCCTCGTGTGGAAGGAGACAATGCTGAATTTAAAGGCAGCCATGTCACCTTGTAGTCAGTCATTGAATTTTTCTCTGATTTACAGCCTAAAATGACTGAGAGTCCTGGAATATAATTGAAAATGAGTAAGAGAAATGTGGGGTATTTAAAACAGCTGCCCAAGAAACTGCAGAGAGACTAAAATGTTTTTGTCAAGAAAAAGACACTGAATGTGTGAAGCTAATGATCACCAGCAGAAGCACCCACTGCAGTAGCCTACTGCTGTTTGGATCAGCATGTGATGTCTGGATAATGTGAATTAGCGCTAAGTCTCTTTTTGTACAGGGTACGGTTCTGTGTAAAGTTTAAAGAGTATGCGAGATAGGCGGTTGCCGAGACCCAGAAGTTGTGAGTCTAATTCAATTCTGTGTTGGGAGTTGTCTACTTTATTACTTCAGTGAATTACCTGCTCTCACCCTTTTTCTCTAACATTCAATCTTTGCACAGAGGATACTGGATACCGTGGGGATGTAAAAATTATATGAACAGATTATGTACTCAAAACAGATGTGAATGGCATCCAAATTAAAGCAGCAATATTCTTTTATTTTTCTTGTTTGTTTGTTTTACCATGTGGACCTGTGGACAATGTTTTTAGTTGACTACAAGCAGAAAATGCTTGGAATTAAGTTCCAGTGCAGCCTTTTCTGTCTCTGACCTTACTTTCTTACCTTCTGTCACTATAAGCTCTTCAAATCAGTGTCAAGTGCAAATAAGAAACCACCTAATCAATACTGTTGGTTGTTGTGACAAAACTGTCATTACTTGTGTTACATACAATGCTTGTAAAAATCTATATTTAAGAATCAAGTTTGATCTCAGGACGTGCTTGAAACCGGTTCTGCAGTGCTGATATCCAGTGAGTCGTCAGTTGCATTCATATTCCATTCACTTGCCTTTTTAATCCAACAGTAAACTGTTTTCTGTAAAAAAATTTTTTTTTTTTTTTTTATGATTATTTCTGTGCTTTTTAGCCATGCGAGCAAGCTGGCTCTGAGGATGACAATGCTGGTTTGTCAGTCAGTCAGTCCACTACTTTGTGCCAGACTGAAATATCTCAACACCTATGGGATGGATTGCCATAATTTAGTACAGATGGTGCACATGGGATGAATCCTAATAACTTTAGTGATCCTCTGACTTTTCAAATAACATATGTAGGTCAAAGTTTTCATTCATCCTGTGATTTATCTCAACATCTATTGAATGGATTGGCAATAAATTTGGTACAGACATTCATGGTTTCCAGACAGTGAATCCAAATGACTTTGGTGATCCTCTGACTTTTCATCTAGCATCACCATGAGGCTGACATTTGCGGTTTTGAGTCAAATGTCTTGACAATTATTGATTGCACTGCAGTATCACTTGGTACAGACATGTTCCCCTCAGGATGAATTGTAATAACTTTGATGATAACTTAACTTTTCATCTAGCACCATGATCAGGTTAAAATACTTTGCCTTATTACCAAACACCTGCAAAAAAAATGCTGTAACATGTTGTCTTTGAAGCTAATTAGCGAACATTAGCATGCTAACGTGCTAAACTAAAATATTGACTGAGATGGTGGTAAACGTCTGCTTGTTGGTTGCTGTACAGTTACCGCAACTGTAGGTTCTTAGTCTTGTTTTAACAAATGTTCATTTGACAGTCTGTTGGTTATTGCTGGGGGTAAAAGAAAAGACATATGTATGTACTGATTGGAGCTTTGCTTCACACCACTGAATACAGAATACAGTCACACAAGGTCAAGAAAAGGTTGTGTCACATGACATTGCAGCAACTGTCGTCTAATCTCCTTTGATATACATTAATGACCAAATCGTACGCTTTGTAGGTAAAGGTCAAGTTTATTAGACATAAAACAAGCTGCAATAAAAGAAATTAAAAAGTTAATATCTCATTAAAATCCTGCCTTATATATCATCTGGCAAGAGCAAGAAAAAATGTTTTTTAGCACCTACAAAGTGTTAGGTAGAATCACTACAGACGTTGATTTGAACTTGAAATCCTCCCTCTGTTGCTTTTCTAATGTCTAACAACTGTCCCTGTCCTCATCAGGATTCAAGCAGGTAAAGCAGACATGAGGAACCGTACAACCAAATTGAGTTTTCGGCAGTACACATGGAGGTATAACAATGGCAGTCTGTTTGTCCCTGTAAATCCCACTGATCCGCCACAAAATCCAGTCTCGACCACAGACGGCTCTGTCTGGGGCCCAGGGGAAGCCCTGACAGGTGGTGTTGTCCTGAGTATTGGCAAGGTGACTGTCTGCCACAAAGGGACAGCAAGGGTAACCTGAAATATTACTCTAGAAAACCACAGTCCCGCAAACTGAGCCATGTTTCTCTGTGTGGGTTTCTCTTTCTCTCTGTATTCATGCCTTACTATTAAATTAATAATTTTTTTTTTTTTTTTAGAACCACATCATTACAATCCAACATGAATCAGAGCTGCCTGTTCCAAAAGATATGAATGTGTTCTGAGGGAGAGCCGGTGGAGAGGAAATCAATTTACGAAAACTTTCAATGTTCACATCCATACAAACAGGAAAAAAGGATGTATCCGTGAATCACAGCCACCACAGACAATTTATCTAAAGCTTTCAGTAACATTACAGGCCAGAAAGGTCCATAATGACAATAATGCAAAGGTCGCTTACATCAGAAGGACTACTCCTCTATTTTAAAAGCTATGAAATTTAAATACTATTCCAGCTATATTAGACCAATTGGTTGTCTTCCTGTGTTTGTCCAACAAGTGAAAGCAAAGACAAAGGTCCGCCTTCAACAGCCTCCCATACATCGAGTGTAGATCTCCCTCAGTCCTCACTGCTGAGAGTGTGTATGCTCACCCATGTACAGGAAGCATGTGTGTCCAGGGCTTGTGTCTGGATGTCTGCGTGTGTTCAGTGTTGCAGAAATTTGGTGGTCTGTGTGCAGCCGCCACCATAACTCATTAGTGCAGTGGGACCACTGGATGAGGCTCAGTGCTTCAGATGTGGTAACAGTGACACCCACAGGAGGAGAAATATATTGACCTTCCTGCCAGAGGGAAACGAATTCCCACTACCTTCACTGATTATACCCTGGCTGTAAGCAGTTCATGGAAACATATTGGGCAAGGGCAAAATAATAAAATATTAATGGCACCAATTTTTTATCCCTATCTTAAATAGGCCAAGAGAAAACTTTCTTAGCAAGAGTATTACAAATGACATGATATGGTTTAACCGGTGGCTGCGTACTCCACTGTACCTTACAGTGGTCCATCTCTCTCTGCACAGAGCAAACCTGCTTTTTTATTCGGCATCAGGGTCTAGAAGTCTAGAAGAGAACAATCCTAGAGGATGATTCTTGTGATCTCTGCCATCAATTTACGATTTGACACATAATCTTGGGAACTATTAAAATGATCATCAGCTATAAAATATTTTTTCTCTTACAATGGCACTGCGGTATATGAGAAGTGTGTTTACTAACGCAAGTTGGAGCTCAAGGCTAAACGTGGTAAGCCATTTTGAAAGCAGAGGGCTCTGTGATTGGACCATTGAAAAAAAAAAACTGTTCCTTTGAAAGTGTGGTTGCTATGAGCCAGAGAGCTGAGATCATATCCACATAATCCTCTGATTTATTAGCTCTATCTGCAGTGGTGGAAAGTAACTAGGCACATTTAATCCAAATGTGTACTTCAGGTACAATTCTTAGATATCTGTATTGTATTTTTTGTGCTATCTTATACTTGAATAATGTACTCCAGTTGTTTGAGAGCTACATTAAGATAAAAAAAAACAAAAAACTATAATACCATATAAGTGATGAAGCATTGCTTAACAACAAACTACCCACTGTCAATATTTAAAATTTGCTGCATCTCAAACAGCTACAATGTTAAAATACCTCAGGTTAAGAGTGTGGCTTTGGAACTGGGATGGACCCGGCAGGATATGGGTGGTGGTGAAGGAGACGTATTGGAGTAATGGAGTATTTGTCGTTGTGATATTTCTATTTCTGCTGAAGTAAATGAGCTGAATTCTCTCTGTCAATACCATGAGTGCACCATGGCACTGTACAGCATTTGTACTTGTTTGTTTGTGTCATTATAGACATCAACAAAGGATCTGGGATAGGATTAGGCACATAACAGCATGGAGAAGATGAAGTAAAGTGAATCATCTGTCACTGGTTTCCATCTGCCCATGAAATGGAGAAATTACTCTGCCCACCATCCAGGCCTGAAATAACACCAGTCAGGTAACTTACCATCTCCTTTTCTGTCCTCATTTTACACATTTAGGTTTTCTCTCCCTCAAAAACATTCTCACTTTCTTACTTATTAACATGATCCTCATCAATTACCCATCTGGCCAAGCTAAAAGTTCGTTTGTTGTGAATGCCCCCGTGAATGCCAAATGTTGTCTGTACAATTTCAGCTGTGTGTTCTCCAGCTGCTGTCTGCTTGGCAGTACATCGAGCTTAACTGGCTAAATGGCCATGTCGCTTGTTGAATCAGGGTGGTAAATGTAGTATTGCGACAAGCCAAGGCCCAGTGTTTCTCCGCAGTAGGATATTTAGCTGCTGTGCTATTTAGAAATACATTCCAGCAGTTTCAACCCATCATGAGAACAGTGTTATTTATGTCCAATCCCTGTGATATTGCCAAAAAAATGACAGCTCTAAAGAGTAGAGATTTCTTTCATGTTTATTGTGCATCTGTTATTATCTTACACAGTTGTGTTTTTAAATTATGATTATAACTTTTGTTGCATTTTATGCACGGTGTATGGTGACCGTGATCCAGCTGGACAGATACACATTATTAAAATACTGAGTGAATCTGGTTGCAAACAGTAAAGAGTGCTACACTAAGAGCAGCTGTGCCAGATGGAGGCCCTATGTCTCTCTTCTGTTTGAACTGCTCTCTCTCAGCGTTATCACCTGGGTGTTACTGTTGGTGCCCCACAAACAGCGCACCTGCAAACAGTAGTGGGGCCAGGCTGGGGCTTCGGGGTGCCCTTTTATCTCAATCCTCATCTCTCCTGTTGGGGTAGCACCAACTGAAAGGCTGTGGTCATGGCCCTTACTTCTCTGCCACCACAGGCAGCGGCACCACCTGGGAGTGGGGAGAATGAGCCTGTGCTTTAGTGCCGCAGGACCCCTGCAGCACTAAAGCCTCTTTATCCCTGTAGAATCACTTTTTCAGCCATACAAGCATAAACAGGGGCAAGCTAATGCATGTCAGTATAACACTGAGCTTAATGAAATCAAAATGGCTTGTTAATTAAACAGAAAATCAGTGACATCTTTCTTAATAAAATGTGTTGCTTTTAATCAAAACAAAAGACAGAGTTCAGTGGGAGCATGAATTTATAATGTCAGATATGCAGATGATCCTCAGCAAGTGTCTTTGTACAGTTCAGATGAGAGTCTTATGTGGATAATATACTAAATCATAATTCAAAATGTTATCCAAAGAAATATGTGTCAGTGCAGCGAGTTTTTTTCTGCTTCTCTGAAAGTTTAACAGCACCCTGAAAAGGTCTTGTCCTTTTGGTCTTGCTCCACTTTGCCATCCACCAATTAAATGAGAGGCGACAGGAGCTGACATTAAATATGTATCGCTTCAGTCTGGGTACGTAAATGTGAACACATTCTTTTTAATGCTTGAGTAAAGTAAAGTAAACCAACATGCGGCCTGAAAAATGTGTTACAATTTTCTGCAGAATCAACTCTTGCCAAATGCTGTCAAGCACGCTTAGATTTTCTTTCTAACGTTCCCCTTCGTTTTTCTTTCTTCTCTACACAAAAACACAAAATCTTACTGTACAGGGAAACACACTTCCAGGTACATAAGAGGACCAGCATCAGAGAGTGACACACAAAACTCATGACACAGAACACAGAGCCTTTGCAGCATATGGCAAGCTAAGGGAATAAAACTGAAGCATTCTAAATAATAACAGTGCTAAAAATGTCCCCTGCAAAGTCACATCATTAATGAGGCTCTAACACACAAATCTAACCTACATTAAATTAGCTTACACATACTATTTGCCTTCACCTCCCAGGTTTCCAGCCTTTGTAAGCCATTTGTTTCTACAGAGACACAGACTGTAGCGACATGAAATTAATTACAGTGCTGCATGCTCACCCAGTGGGTTACAAATACTGAAAAGCTGACAATTGTACCCAGCTAACACCCCCCCCCCCCCACCCCCCCAAACCACACACACACACACAACAAACACGCTCCTTCTCCTTCACACACACACATACACACACACATGCACACAATATATTTCTTTGTTATTAAAGGCCTGTTATGCTTTCCCTGATGACAGTTTTGATTCCCACCTAGATTGACTGCCTTATCATCAACTAATTTACCATTATCTTCAAAATTTTGCAAGAAATTGTTTGCATATCTCTCATGGAAGGGTTGTGTCGTTTTTAATCCAAAAGTCGTGTATCTATCCATCTCTGTCTTGCACCTGAAGGAGATGTTGACAGGCAGTTTTATCATAATTTATCACAACTTTGTCTTTTCTGCTAAATTCTTAATTTCAGTTTCACATCAATGTCAAAACATTTTAAGTATTTACATCCTGTTTTTTCTCGTCTTACTTATTTTCCAGGGAAAAGGCACCTTCACAAAATATGTGCTTCAAGAAGCTAGGTTATCTAATGAGTGCTCGCAGGGCTGGCTGGTGAACTACTGTAGCTGGCGAGCTAACAAGCTAGCCCGCCAGAACATGCTAGCACCAGTCAGGGACAATAGAGGCCCTATTTCATTTGATTTTTTTTCTGCCATTAACTCCTCACTGGCATTTTGTTCTCAGTGTTGTGTAGTTTCTCATTCAATTAAGGTTTTTTACCGGAGAGGGAAAAAAAGCTTAGTGGACTAATGACCTCGCTAACTGCTTGCTAGGTAGTTAGCTCAATCACTAACTGGAATATTACTTCAAACTTTTTATATAAAAAAACCATTGTGTTTTGTCTGCTAGCTGTCTACAAAAAATTCTTCTTTTATGAAGCAGTTTCTAGGTTTATAAAAGCATCCTTTTGGCTGCTTCATTTTGCCTCTCCCTAAAAGGTCAGCATTGTCAGAGCTAATGGTCAAAGCCCCAGATTTGCTCTTTAAAGTTCGCCAAAGTTGAAAATAAAGAAAAATTTAAGACAGATTTATTTAACCCCTGCGAGCAAAGCCACTAATCACAACACTTTCATTGGAATTAAATGATCTTGCTATTTTAAATACTGGTGTAACTAGGCTTTAAATCTTTTCAAGTCATTTTTCTAATGTGCTTTTACAAAAAAACAAAAAAGAAATGTAAAAAAGAGCTTCTGGCAAAGTGTGTAGTCTATCAGCGTTCTGATGCAAGCAAGAAAAACAATGTTTAAAATAGCTGTAAACAATTTTACAGCTATTTTATCATCATAGGCTTTTGTGGTTGCCAGGTTTCATTATAGCAGTCAGTTGTGCTGTGACATTTTGTCTCTGTCCTCAGGCCTCTGGCAGTGAAGGTCAGTTACAGCTGCGTCGGGTGGCAGAAGCAGGTGAGTCAGTGCGCCATCATCCTCACCTTCCTGGTAGGACACCACCAACTAAAAATTAACAGAATGACAAACAGAGGACAAGTCATCTTATTTCTTTCCTTTAACTCTTATTTGACAGGGCGCATAAAAGCATTATGGGTGCATAATGTGTGCACAGAAATGTAAATGATTTCACCTCAAGTCAACAACAACATTTCAGTACAACAACATAGTAAATGAATGCTGCCACCAGAGGACATTTAATTGCATGCAGACAGGCGCATGGCGAGATGTGAAAAGACAAAAACCATTAAGGCCTTTTCCAGCTCTGCAGATTTGAAATGACAGCTTCTCTTACCTGCATGGCAAACCTGTTGAATTCTGTAAGATTAAAATAAGTACAGCATTACACTGCAAATGATTATCTCATTCGTTTTGTTTTGTGTGATCATCAAACGCAATTCAGGAGTGTGACAATCAAATTAGTAGAAATGAGAGCTGACTTGCTGTTCAATTAAAATCAGGCTCCAGTTGTTTCTGAAAGGGCTGCTTGTCAATGTAATTGAATTGTATCACCAGGAAATCGTGCATGGAAATTATCATTTTGCAAAGTAATTATTTTACCCTCTGAAATTCTCGTGCAGTGGACATAGCAAGGAGTATGTTTTTTAACCTTTAGGAATGGGAGGTGGCAGAGAATGCTAGGGCCTGCCAAACACTACACTTTTGTTAGACTCAATCTGTCTCTCAGCTCCACCCAGAGCCCAAGCAAACAGCTGTCTCACTTGGAGAAAACACAGACTTCAGCCACTGTGGCTGCACTGAGAGAGAATTCCATCAAATTGAAAGGCCTTATTAGTTGTGTCAAATACTGATATTCACCGTGGCAAAGTGCATAGAATACAGATAGCATTACAGGAGCAGGCCATATCAACAGCTCAAGGAAAAGGGCCCCAGACAATAACTTGAGGGATGTGTGATGACAGGCATATGAAAGGCATCACAGATGACGTCTAATCTGTATTAAAGGACCTGGGCTGGCTGTAATCACCTCTCCGTCACTGTGCTAATGGAATCCAAAGGCAGATAACAGACACAAGAGAGCAAGGAGGGTCAAAAACAGCGCAACACACAAAAAAGAAAAAAAAATTGGTATAATAGCAGGCAGACTAAAACATCACATCAATTGTGAATGCCCAGACAGAGGAGGCTGAAAGGAGAGCAGAAGGCACCTGTCAAAGACAGGGTAGGGTATACCATTATGTACTCCCCTGTGTTCATAAAAGGGAATTTCAATCAATTTGAAGGAGCCAACACTATTAAATATTGACATTCTCCTCCTCCTGCTTGCCTGCTAATGCTTCCTCCTCCTTGGTTTGGCAATCATAAGACATGATGCTGATCATAATTAAACAGCCAGCCCCTGTTTCTTTTCTTTTTTTTTTTTTTGACTCATTTGTGCCATTAAGTAGGCTGCCAAGATTTTCCTTTTTACAAGCTAAATGCTGCTGCTAATGGAGGACATCAAAAGTAGCTCACAAGCTAACGCTGCAACTCGACATGACTATAACATTAGTATTAGTAGTGAAGGATTAATTAAAACATTAATAGTGATGCTCTGTATAAAAACTTGTGTTGTCTCAATCTACAAAAGGCACCTACAGGACAAATAAGGCCTTGTTTTTGTGTGCTAACATTTCCTTTTTTATTGGCAGTCAGGGGTGGTGGTCCTCATTTTAAGAGGCACTTGAGCTGCATAACATCTCACCATAATCAGCCTTACATATTAAACATAACCAGTTATACTAATGAAGTCATTAAATAAGCTAACTGGCAAGGGCACTGTAGAAAGCACAGCACAGCATAGGCTCCAGGCATGGTATACGTTTTAAAGCAGGTGCAAAACATCACCTTCAGCGGTGCTAATCAATAATAGACATGTGGATGGTGCTTCACCAAATTTTGAACAATTTATGGAGAACAATGTGGCACTTGGAAAATACTACTAATAGTTCTAAACATGTAGTGTTTATTCGCTATTAAAGGGGATATTTAAAACGAATTGTAAGAGACTCTTTTTCCAAAACAACTCAACAGCTTCAACCTTTTTCCTGTAAGTTTTGTTAAAGGGGATTAGTTGATTGACTGTCAGGTTTTAGCAGTGGCAGTAATGTACCACAGAAGTCCAGAGAGAGAGAGAGAGAGGGAGTTCTGCATCAATATTGCTCCTATGTGAATGAAATTATAGGATTTCTTTGGAAGGTGATCTGCCTTAGTCTTAGTGACTGGCTGAGGAGCTCACTGAGGATGAGTACCAAGAACTGCTTCCTGGGAGAAGACCCAGGAAACACAGCGGTACATCTTCCATCTGGAACATTGGAAGTTGCCCCAGAAAGCAGTGGAGCAAATTAGCCTGGAGAAGGAAATTTGGGTTGCTGTGTTTAGATTTATGGATGCATGGATGTATTTTTAGCTCAGAGTCTATGCACCTTTTCACCTTTTAGTATGAATTGTATTGTGTGTCTTTCTTGTCCTGCTTCTTTATGTGGTGTCTACCTCAAAAATAGTTTCCAGGCTGCTATTTCAACAGAGCAACCACCGAATCAAAATACCTACTGCTTATGTTTGTTTAGTTTTGCTGCTCTATAAAACTTTACAGCCAACCATTGTTGCTGTGATTTATCTGCACTTGCAGACAAGACAGTCAGCTCATGTTTCAGTCTACAGGTAGCCCCACTACACGTTTGACACCCACAACCGCAGATGTGGAGGAGAGAAATTGACAGCGGGAGGAACTGGCAGGAATTAACAGTGTCAGGGAGGAGGGAACAGTGTCATGCTGAGCTAAGTCTGACATGCTAGTCGATGTGTCAGAGTATCATGGGGCGTCCCTCACTCACCACTGGTTGTCATCCACTATGGTCATACTAAACGGAATATCAAGAGCTTATTTTTATTCTCAACATGTCACTATGTACTCACACACCCTCGCCTGTCAGCTCAGGCTATTACTGGGATGATAGAAGAGGCAGATCCTTAGACATCTACACTTAAAGCCATACCTATTTAATTTTTGTTATTTTGTAGTTAGAAAATTGTTGCATGTTTTGCTTTAAAAAGTCTGTAGAAGATAAGTAAGAACTACTAAACTAAAACATTAAAACTGGTCTAAATCTCCTCAAATATTCCAGACAGGCTGATTCAGCCAGATGCCAAATGCCAAGCAGTCATTGATTGTGAGGTGGAGGCAATTACAGGCTGCTCGGTGTCAGAGACACACGGCCACTTTCCAGAACGCCTCCTTTCACTCTGATTTTACGCTTACGGTAGCATATTCATAATTACACATGCTAATCAAGGTGGGAGTTCACAGTGAGCCATTCCATTATGTCAGCATATCTGAGAGGCAACAGAGAGTCAACAGCCAAATCACTTCTGTGCCATTTGGCAGAGATTACAGAGATGACCCTCACAACTCCACAGTCCTTGCCCTGCCACTCTGCTGCTCTACACAGTCAACATCTGATCACACACGTGAGATCACACACAGAGGCCTATATTACACAGAACATGTATAAGCTAAACATGCTCACCTGCCCTCACAACCAGTGAATACTGCCAGGCATTTAAGGCAATGATCAAGATTGGAGTCTTGTTATGGAAGGTGTAGTGAGAATGAAGAATGGGTAGAGATGTATCTTCAACACTAATGGCAGGACAGCTACACTATGTGCATGTTGATTATGCATGAAAATGGTAATACAGACTATTTAAAAGGAAATTACTTCCTTAATCACACACATAATATGCATTTAATTTTATCTATATCCTACTAAATTAAACGACACATAAATGCTTTTCAAAGGCTTACCCAGAGACTGTTGCATATACTTTCATGGATTAAGAAATATATGACTTTTATTGAGTTTTCCATTCTCTTCCGTACAAATTGTTAAAACTCAGTGAATGTAATTTGCTGTCAGAGCCTCGATTAAAGGAACCATTCTCCGTGAAATAGCATTGTGGCCGAGTCAAAGGCTCATATCAATACAGCATGGCAAAATTCTACCTCTCTAATTCCAGCATAATCAGAAAAAAATGAGGATAAACTGATATTAATGAAGATCCATACGCACAATTAAACAACCTTATTTTCAAATAACAAGAATGCCATTACTTTCCTCTTTTCAAAGGACACCCTCCTTAATATGCCAATCTGGATTCTTCAAAAAGTTTTGAGTGGAGACAGAAAAAAATTTCTCAAAGGTAGGCTAGGTTAAAAACTTACCTCAGTGACTGTTGATGTCTGTAATTAATCCTTTCTCTGACAAAACTATAACAAGACTAAGAGTCTACAGCCACACTAGCAGCTCTGTGACGCTGTACTTAGGCAGAGCAGTGCTTTGAGCTAAATGCTAACATCAGTATGTCAACATGCTTGCAACTGAAAAGTGATGTGATCGTCAAATTGATCCTGTGGGGACTATTAATGTCTGAAACAAAATTTATAGCCATTTGTGTTTGTGTCTTTGGAGCAGCTTTTTTAAATTACTTACCAAGAGCTTCAGCCATCGTTGTGTTTACAGTGACAATGACAAGAGCCATCCCCTTATGGTTGGACTTGGGGTATAAGGGACTCTACAGTTACTCATTAACACAATACAAAACTGCACAGACACAGGCAGGCTGGTTAGCATGCCAACTTGAGTAGAAGAAAAGCAGTGACAGAAAGAAAAGCAAAACAAAAGTTAACATTGGTGTCAGTACCACCACCACTGGAGACAGCTCTTGGCGAGTAAAGAAATTAAGATTTGTGCCCTCGCAACATTTCAGACTGGTAGGCAAACGGCTGTTAATGCCGATGTTGGCTTTGTATGTGCAGATATGGATATATGCAAAAAAAAAATAAAAAATTTAAGCAAATAATGTGCTATTAATTATTTCCTTAACAACTACTAGTTATATTGTACCATGCAAATAATACCTGGCTCAAAACCAGGACCTCCAGCTTTGCCTTTGGCAATCATTCCTACAGCTGCTACCTGTCAAACTGACAGCACCACCATTCATTACAATAAGATAATAAGACACAGTGAAAGAGAGCTGTATGAGAGGGATATCTGTCATCATGCTCTCATCATACAGTGTACAGTGTCTAGCAGCCCATAAAATTTAATCATGATGATCAAAAGGCATTATTGACTGTAGTTGTTACGTCCAGTGTCCAATCTGTTTGGACAGTCGAGAGCCTCTCATGCAGAACTGATTTTTTATGTTAAGGGATCTTGTGATCACTCAAATGCCTTTTAATCTTAAAAATAATCAACAGTGTGATTAGCTGGAAACCAAATATGGGATCCTATCTGGGACCATCAGTTTCACTGTGCAGTTTACTGATGTATAGTATTGACTGCAACAGGGAGCCCTCTAATCAGAATCATGGTATAATCAATAGCTGGCATCGCCTGAGGTCCTGTTCATGCTTCAGTGTACATATCTGAGGTAAACTCCCCTGTGCTGAAACAGTCTGGCCATTTGCTTAAGGAAAATGGACTGTGGAGATAAACTGGAGGAGACAGACAGAGGTAAAAGAGGAAAGCACTAATACAGGTGAAGGGGATGAAGGATTTTTAGCAAGGGGCTTTAGTTTGAATGAAAACCTTTATTTAGGTTTTCTTACTCAAGGTTTCAGTCAGTATCAGGAACAGTATCAGATTTATTGGCCAACTATGTTAACAAGTATGGAATTTGGTTCTGGCCATAAGTGACAGGCAATACAATTATAATATAATATTTACAGACAATACATAAGAAACATAGATTATATAAAAGACAAACTATATGCATTAAGTGCAAAGTTTGTGGTAGTGCAAACAATAACATTGAAATAGTTATGTAATAGTTATGTATCAAGCTTCAAGGAAGCAGCAACATGCTACTGACCTCAACCTGATCCACAGGCAAGATCCAGGTACCCAGCTGTCCCACTCTTGTCACATCTCACTCGCTCTGCACTCTGTTCCTCCACTGTGTCTTGATCCCTCCATCTCCCCTGGGAATGAGTTAAGTTGCAGGGGCCACAGTTGTGTGTCTACTCACAGCATTCCCTGTTGGCAGAAAGGAGAGGCAGGGTGAGGGCAAATCTAAGCTTATCAGCTTAAAACATGGCATTAGGCTGCCTGTTCTACATATAACAGTCACAACCCATGAACTGTGACACTGTCCTGAAGACAGCTAAATGAAGGAGACCTAGAAGAGCTCAGAGGAGCTGCAGAAAGACTCCGGGGTTTCCAAAAGCATCTGGTCTGGTGCCACGGTTACCAAGGCTGCTCCTGGCACCCTGCCACTTATCAAGGCAACCCAACCTTGCTGCTCACCTACACAGAGAGAGGAGAAACACATCTAGTGGAGCAGCGAATCCAAGAGCAACGAGATGAAAGAAGAAGAGGGATTTGGAGCAAAGGAAGACTTAGCATGGACACTGTGGATTCAACAACCCTATTTCTCTCAAAATTCCTTTTTATTCTGGTAATTTGCTTTGCCAAATGTTTTTGAGGTATTCTACCTGGATTGCATTCATTGGCAACGCTCCTTCCAGTCCAGGATCTCAACAGAAGTAATGGGATGACAGTTGCTTCTCGCACTCATTCAAGACACAGCATTTTGGCATAAGAGATGGTGATTTGTGTACTGTTTCCCACACATTGTCCCAGCATACACAGAGAAACAGCCAGGCCACAGACTCTAAACAATGATATTAAAGATGATAATATGCTCCATAGAGGGGAGCTGTGGAGTTGAGTGATAATTATCTGTGGGTTTGTCATTATATGCGACTCCTTTCACATTACATATAGTGATTTTTCCATTACCAATGCAAAAATATTGGTCAGTATGACTTTAACCAAGGGCCAGACTTTTTTCTGATCTTTACTAGGTACTATGAGTTCCCTTAACATAATCATAAAACCGCCAGTCTAAAAACTAGTTGCGAGTTGCCATGAGCAAGTGTTATGGGGAAAAACAAATCCCAACAGTGAAAGTTTTGCTTCTTGGTACATTAGGTTGGCAGTACTTTATGTAGATACAGTCAAGAAAAATGTTTCCTCCTTCTTTTATAGCATGAACTTGTTGACCTTAGGTTTATTCAGAGGACAGGGTTGCGATCAAAAAAGAATACTGCAGCGTGAAAAAACAGGTCACTTATCACAAGATGATAACCATCGTACCACAGCAATATCAACCAGAGTCAGGTGGAAGTACCCCACTGGCACTCAGTACCAATCACCACAAGGGGAGCAATTACTGTAACATTAAATAGTGATAAACACCACTGCACAGAGATCGTCAGAACATCAGAGCTGTCACTGCGTCATCCGTCAAAACCACGCTTCAGGGTAGCAACAGTCAGGTAGTGATACATTACAAGGGACAGAAACAGGTGCTACCGTAGACTCTAATTACTTTGTTCTATCAATTATGTACAAATCCTTGCATGGCCTGGGGTCTGCCACACACTGCTGTGCCTCCTACTCACTCTTTGCACCATCCCAGCTGTGGCTACACAGCAGTCAGTACTTTTCAACAGTGCTTTGTGCGGATGCCTTGAGGTAACTAGAAAGGTTTATTTTTCCAAGGCTGAATTCATACGGATAGAACAGTTTTCAAAAAAATAAAGAGGAAAAGAAAAAAAAAATCCATTCTGCATATCCCACTGACATCTGAATTCATGCATTATATCCTCTCTAGTAACAGGAGTAAATTCTTTTCTCTTCCACTCAGCCCTGTAAGCATCAGTTTAGACACACAGGTGCTCTGCTGTTTTGTGTTTTCAAGCTGTAACGGTCTTCCAGGCACTTGTGGTTTCTGCCTTTGTTTTGCACACTCCTCAAGTTTTCTCTCAGCCGCTCAGTGCACAAAAACATTATGCTAATGAGTGGGTAGACATCTGCTTCCAGCTCAGCTTTTCTCTAGGTGTTTAGGCTTGTGTGTCACTCATATAGGGGATAAGTTTTACCTACGGTAGGTCAGATCTCTAAAACAGGCACATACACAGGAATGTCAGACTGAACCAGCTGCTGGAATTGTAGTCATCATCGTTAAAGAACGATGTTTTGTTTCTCCTTTCTTTCACCCTCCCCTCGTGGAACTCATCATAGTATGATATTGCATTAGGTGTAGTGACTCACACTCCTGGACGAGCATGTCATTCAGCAGTGAAGGATAGTGTTGAAGAGATCACTGAAATAGATAGCTCCTAAACTCACGGTTTAGGAGGTATTACCATGATGTGTCCACTGAGGCTCTGTATCTGTGTACCAGGCAGGCTTCAACCAGCAGTCACGTCTGTTAAAATGTGTGTAGGGTTTTTTCAGCACGCAATGAGAGTAGTCCGATAGTGTTTGAATGATCAGATCATTTTTTTGATGCCAAATATAAGTAAAACGATGAGGGGAAAAAGAGAAGGAAATGTGAAGGCAAAGAACAAGAAAAAGAAAGTGAAAGAATCTCGTATCTCGTCAGATACAGAAACCAAGTTTTTAATTAAGGCCAACAGTAACACAGAAAATGTGAATCTAAGCTGTGGAGCAGTAAATACTGTCTACCTATACAACACTGGCGTACGTACCAGTATGGCACCATGTTTGAAAGGGCACGCTCTTTCTAATAGAGAGATGCTTGAAAAAATATTTGTTTTCACTTTTGAAGTGGTTGCCCTTGACTTACTTTTCTGAATACCAATGAAGGATCAGTATATTCTGCGTCATCATTAAAAAAAAAAAAAAAAAAGGAAAAAGTTTGATTAGGTCTTGTAATCAGCTTTGGAAAGATTGTGTGAATTAGAAGACCTAGTCTTGGTGAATAAACTAGAAAAATAATTTCAATCATTTACATGACGTTAATTATCTCAGAATTCCAGTTATTAGAAAATGGTTTTGTGTGAGGAAGAAATTTGTTTTGGGAACCACAGTTCATTGATAATGAAATTTTAAGGAATTTCAGATGTTCAGTTTCCTTATTAATGTTGTAAAGCATATTAATAAACCTTATGTTTGACTGAATGGAATTAAATGGCTGTTTGCATCTGCTCCAGTCAATATGATAATCGAGATAAGCTGTCAGAACAGTGGTATTTTTCCAAACCTTGATATTTTTTCGTTTTCTCACATACAGCTGGTGAGTGTCTTGTATTCAGGAGTTATTTATTGTTCTTTTTTTTTGTTTGTTTTTTAGCATCGAGAGCACACACACCATGGACATCTCTGTATTTGCATTGTCTGCTTCCAACATTCTGACAAAAATCTCAGATCAGTGTTGTTATGTCAGTAAAAAGAACAAATCGTACTATCGATTGTTTGTTTTCCTGTTGATGGAGAGTGGACTAATTGAAAACACTCTCTCTTCATGAATTTACCCCACAATGTGGGTCAGGTATCCCACCCAGGGTTTTGTCTGGACTGTTCTGAACATCAGGTTCAATTATTTATTTTGCTACTGTATCACTTGATTGAAGCCAGATTTGAATGCGTAAAACACAATTTGTTCATTTAATGTAAAAATGCAGTCTCCTAAAAGAGACTGGATCTGAGGTTTAGACTAGTTCATAATGTTGTTTTTTTTTTTTTGTTTGTTTTTTTTGTCGAGGTGTAATAAAGTTTCAGATTGTTCGACAAACAAGCATCTCTTAATAACCTGTTGTTTTTGGTATAATTTCAATGGTATCCAGTGAAATCAATAGTGTGTCTGCAACATCCAGTGATACCACTGAAGTGACTCACCAGACACATTGAAGCAGCACACCTGCCAGAGAGCAGCAGTCACAGACTGTTAACCTCAAGATGTGGAAGTGTTTGTGAGTCAAAGAAGCTTCACAAACTCTGTCACCATCTACTTTTGTCAAAGTTCGACTACATAAAGAGCCCTTTAGCTTCAACTTAGTGATCTTAAGATTCACACTAAAGTGAGCTCAAGCACTGCTCCTGACCCTGGCCATAAGGTAAGCAAACTAAAGATTATGATTCTAAAATAAGGAGAAGAAGAAGAATTAACAGCTCTTAGGCTCTTTAAATTGCTATTGTGCTATTGTTACTTGAAGTTCATTTGGAAAATCTATGTAACCAACCTGCAGACTGGAAAATATCATGAAATACTGTCTTCACTGAAGTCAATTAGACTAACCACAGCAGTCACAGCTAATAAAAGTACATTAGATTGTTATACATGTCAATTGAAATATTAACTACACAATAGGTGCTCCAGCCAGACAATCCAGATCTAACGTCATTCATTAAGTGGAAAATTCATTCAGTAATTTAGTTCTGATTCATGTTCTTTTCAAAGGTACCAATACCTTATGCACAATGTACATGCTGTGCCGCTGTCCAACAACATCATAATGGTACTGACACTGGTGAGCCAGATAATGTAAAGCATTTTCCAGGAAAACTGTACTTTGTTTGTTCCTGTCTCATGCTGCCATTTAAGGATCTGATTCAAAGATAGGAAGTTTTAAATATGAGGTTTTGTTTGTGGTTGAACATAATGAAGAGAGCCAAGGAGGAGGTAATCGTGTATTGTGGTCATATCTTGCTGCTTCTGTCTAAACTTAGGAATAAAAAAAAAAATGCAGCACTACTTTGTGTTGTCAAACAACAGGAGCAGCAGTAGCAATATGTACAGTGACCAACAACCTTATTAATGTTGATAGGTGTGTCAGTTATGTAGCCTCACTTACACAAGCATGGTTTTTGTGCTCTCTATCCTTAATGAGATACATTTTGCCATAATGAATCTTGGAAAAGTCCAGTTTACACTCTATACATTCTGCAGTTTTTATCATAAAGGCATTAAAAAATGTATTGTATTTTATTTCATTTTATTTATTCAGTTATTTTGGAAGTTTTAATATTAAATAAAGTTTGTATGTGCCGGCCAGTGTCCTATGGATTTAGTTTATTAGCAGCTAAATTAACAGTTCTGTGTTATTATTATTGTTATTATTAGTATTAGTAGTAGTAGTAGTACCAGTAGTGGTACTTCAGGGCTTTGTTATTATCCTTATTATTCCTTGATTGTACTATATCTATACAATTACTGTTTAAATGTTGGTAGCCATTATCTATGTCATCTTTCATCAATTTAAAAAGGTGCGGGGTGAAAAGTTGCTGAATTTCAATTTCAAAAAATAGTGCATGTTATGATTTGGATCATGGTCTTCCACGTGTTGCTGTAACAAACAGGAAGTAAAAAATTTAAAACCCCAGAACAAAAACAAGCAACAGCTGAGTGACACATTGTGTTTGTGTGTTTGTGTCCTGTTTTGACGCAGGCACCTGCTGGAAAATGACCCTGCAACAAATAACTCCAGTCAACTGTGCAAGCCTCCTGCAGCCTGGCTGCTCTCTGCTACAGCTGGATGGGGAAGTTCTCCTGTTCGGCCAGAAAGGCTGGCCAAAGCGATCATGTCCAACAGGAGTATTTGGGGTTCGCTTTAAACGGGGTGAGATGAAGCTGAGGGCCATCTCCTTCTCCAGTGATTCCTGCTACCTTCCTCCATTACGCTGTCCTGCTGTTTGTCGCCTCGACCCCTATGACAGACTTCCAGAGAGTTATCTCATCCACGGCGGCCGTAACCCAAATAATGAGATCTCGTCCAGCTTGTACCTGCTGACCATGGATAGTCGGGGGTGCAATCGTAAACTGACGCTGTGCTGCAAAGAGAAAGAACTGGTGGGGGAAGTGCCAGGAGCCCGATACGGCCACACGATGAGCATGGTTCAAAGCCGTGGGAAGACGGCTTGTGTGTTATTTGGGGGTAGATCCTACAGGCCTGCAGGAGAGCGGACCACAGAGAGCTGGAACAGCGTTGTCGACTGTCCACCTCAGGTATTTCTGTTTGACCTGGAGTTTGGCTGCTCTTCTGCTCACACTTTACCTGAGCTCTGTGATGGACAGTCCTTCCATGTGGCCCTTGCTAGAGAAAACTGTGTGTACTTCATTGGAGGTCACTCGCTCACCTCTGACTCCCGACCCCCTCGGCTCTTTTGCCTGCACGTCGAGCTTCTGCAGGGCAGCCCCGTGCTCTCCTGTGAGGCCCTGGACACCGGCATATCCATCTCAAGTGCCATAATCTCCCGTACAGGTCCCACTCACAGATACATTATCTTAGGTGGATATCAGTCCGACTCCCAGAAGAGGATGGAGTGCAACACTGTGATTCTGGACGAGAAAGGGATCCACTTTGAGACTTTAGAACCACCTAAGTGGAGCCAAGATATCACCCATAGTCGCACTTGGTTTGGGGGGAATGCTGGGGAAGGAAACATCCTGCTCGCTGTTCCTACTGAGGGAAGGCCATCCCAACCAGATGTGCATTACTTCTATCTGGTGAACTTCCAGTCAGAGGCAGAAGGAAAAGAGGAAGAAGGAACCCTGGGCTGCAGCCAGGAGTCGACAGATTATGACGACTCTACACCTCTTGAGGACTCAGAGGAGCTCTACTTTGGTCGTGATCCACATGAGCTGGAGGACAGCAGTGACAGAGAGGGGGATACTTACAACGAAGAGGATGAGGAGGATGAATCGCAGACAGGCTACTGGATCAAATGTTGCCTGAGCTGTCAGGTGGACCCCAACACATGGGAGCCATTCTACTCGACTGAGCTCCACCGGCCAGCCATGATCTTCTGCTCCAGAGGGGAGGGGGGGCACTGGGTCCATGCCCAGTGCATGGAGCTGTCTGAGACCCTGTTGCTCAGACTCTCTCAGGGCAGTAAAAAGTACTTCTGCCTGGACCACGGAGGCCTGCCCTACCAGGAGATGACCCCACCTCGACCTGTCATTCCCCTTAAACGCACCCCCATGAAAGTTAAAGACAGGAGAAGGCCTCCAACGATCAAGATGTCCCCTGCCAAAAAAACCTTTTTCAGAAGACTTTTTGACTGACGCGATTCTCAATGCATGTAGATACTCACTGTTAAGAATGCAATGTATATTTAGGAGTTTTCTTCTTTATATTAAGTGAATGGAAAACATCTAATCATCAATATCAAAACATTATGTGATCTGCATGTGAAAATATGTGAAGACATCAACAATAAAATAATTATATTATTATGCATAATATCATTGGAATTTTATATTGTTTGCAAAGAAAATTTCATACATTAGCAGGTCTGACTACAACACTTGTGGTGTGTATTTTTATCAGTTGAGTAACAATTCATTGTGATTTTGTACTGCATGAAGGACCAGAGGTTTTACTTCTTACAATTTTTAATTGCAATGTTTTCTTTTAACAATCCCTTCTACAATTAAATTGACGATTAATGAATAGAAAATGTACTGAATGAAATCTGTGATGACAATAAACAATAACCAGACTCAAATTCTGTGTCTCCAAACCAGTTTTTTTCTAATGAGTTTTCACAAAAGAGCATTTTTATGGGTAGTTATATTGTATTCAAGCAAAGACCACAGTGAAAATAAATTAAGGTTTCCTTATTTGGCTTCCAGGGCCAAATGTATCGAAATTGTTTTTACAATTAAATCATTTATAATTGATGAACAATACCCAATACATAAATCTGTAGGCAGTTCCACATGTAATGAAAAAAATAATAATTGAAATGCAAACTGAAATTTAAAATTCATGTTTTATAAGAGCTTTCACAACCTTTATATGTGATAGGTTTACTGGCCCAAGTGTTTTTAGATTGTTTTCACTTGCTGTATAACAGTTCATTGTTATTTTGAATTCCAGGACCGCAGTGAACATAAGCAGTCAGCAGTGCAAGAACAAATGTACTTGAATTATGTACTACTAATGCAAAAACACAAAATCAATTATAATTTTTTAAATAAAAACAAACCAGAAGATGTGAGATTCTGTCTTTATTTATTCTTTTGTGGAAACAAATTCCAAAAAAAAAAAAAGAAACCTCCCTCTTCCACAAAGGCGATTCATTGAAAGGATGGTAAATGGCCTGGTTCAGTGAAAATACAGCAGAAAAGTGTAAATATTATATAGCATTTAAAGACAAACAATATGTGAAAAGGTAGTGCAGCTTCAGTGTAATACTGCACCAGTATGCAAATAAATCACCACAGAGAATCTTCCTCTGCAGCCCCAGTAAACAGTTTACCTGAGATTTAGTGTAGTATGGATAAACAAAATGAGGAAGTACATGGTAAAAAGTGAACAAGCGGAATTTAGTGAATCATCCATCATCCATTACTTTGGAAATGCAATTCATTACAGCAAAAAACAAATATGAGACAAGTTGCAATATAATGCACTCAAAACATGATGTTATTGTACAAGTGTGACAACTATCAAATGAAATGTGAATATTTCATAGCTGTCACATGGTTAAACCTATGACAGTAAAAAAAAAAATCAAACATTCAATCAAATAAGAAAACAAAATTGCCTGTCACAATTCAAAATGGTGAGGGCAGAAAAAGACAATATAATCAATCAAACAAATAAAGTTGGTCTCTCTCGCTCCAGCTCCATCCCTCTCCTCTGTCAACCGTGGCGATGAAGAAATATCAGCAGAGAAGAAGAGCCAGGTTATATACAGAACTTAAGAAAAATCCCTGCCTGCCAGAGAGTCCGTGGGGTATTAGGCTCCGTAATGGACCATACTGTATTTTTATGATATCAACAAAAAGTCAGTATATGCTTTATTTTATGTGAAGAATTCGAATAAGTATCATCTATCCTGCACTGTGCAAAAACTTAAAGAGATAAAAATTGGTTCAAAGTGACCTGGCATCTATTCTGCCCCTCAGGGATCCCATGATAAAGCACTAAAGTAATCTTTTTCAGAGGGCACTCATGAAACAAAGAACATTTGGGTCTCTGTGATTGTATTTTGCTCCAGCTCAAATGATATATTAATACAGTGGCCACAAATGTGGTCTTTTTAACACAATTTCCCTCCATGACTTACAGTGCTTTCATCTGTTTCCATAAATATCCTCACTATATAAATTCATAAATGTGTCATATCCTTGCTATACAATAAACTGCACCATATTTCACAGACGGTGAAGATAAAGGAAAGAAGTGTTCCACTCGGAGCAAGTAAAAAGAAACCTGTGTGTTGTTCCCATATTCCTCTGCTGCCCCATCTTTGCTAACAAAGCAAGGCAAGGCAAATTTAAATGTATAAAACCTCTCAAAAACAAGGCAGTTCAAATGCAAGCAAACATTCAGTGGTGTGAGGATAACATCAGTTTCCCTAAAGTTCTGTAAACTGTTCAACTCAAGTGAAAAAAATTGGTTATTTAATGAAATGGTCTTTTGTAAAAATCGAACAGTAAATGATGTTTTGTTTAAATTTGCAAAGATACTTAAATCACAAGAAAACATGAAAAATCTCAGAAACTCTTTCAGCCTCCAGCTCAAAGTATTAGAATACTGGCTCCATTCCCCAGTTTATTCTAAATCTTAATCGACGGATATTGAAAGTAAATTCAGAATTTATAAAGAAGTCCATATTATTGATAGAGTCCGTTAACAGATTATACAACTATCACAAAACCAATCAAACATTAGTACTTAAGGTACTTAAGGTGAGATCCACATTAAAAGAAAAATCAAAAATCGTTAATTTCCAGAGACATATCCTCCTCATCCTGCATCTCTACTGGGTCAATGGTAGCTTGCAGGGCTTTGGCTGAGTCCTTGTGAGCCTCCATGAACTTCTGCAAGTACTTGGACGTGTAGAGCCAGTGATGTTTCAACACATCCTCGAGTTCAAAGGCCTTTGACTGGCGTGCGTTCATCTTCCGGAAACGCCTGAACAGTTTGTTCGCCGACTCGTTCCCCTCACTCGCCCAGGCTCCTATGGATCCATCTCTCTCAATGATTTCAGGCACATGGGCCAGGGTCTTGTGTAGGTAATTGGTTATCTTTCCATTGTACCTGTATTTGAAGGTTGAGGAGAGGAGGTCGGCGAAGCGCTGGGAGTTAAAGCTGTAGCGGCACAGCTGGTCAGGGCATTCCTTGGCTGGACAGGTGGCGCGCCACACAGGCCTCATCTGGAGATAGAGCCTCATAAGCTCCCTCAGGGCCTCCCTCCTCTCCTCTGAGGGCACCAGTTCACAAACCACCTCTGCAGCCTCCATGGTCATTAACCTGCGGGCGTAGTTCCCATTCATCCTCATTACCGGTTTAAGCTTCATCTTCTTCCTCAGCTGTTTATCTAGGGCTGCCCTCCAGCTGCGCCGTTCCTCTCGGCTGGGGTTGGCCTTCTGATACACCTCCCCGATCTCGTCCTGGAAGATTTTGTAGAACTCAGTGGCATTGCCAATGTCACAGTGTAGTGCATCTAGCATGGGATGGGTCTCCATGAAGGGCTTGGCAGAGACGCCTTTGACTCTGTCTCGCAGCTCATCTACAGACTCAGAGAAGGGGTTGGTTCTCCATATTTCATAACGTTCTAGGTTCTCTTCATGACAGCGGGTGATGGAGTGTAGCACCATGTTTTGAGAGGCTTCTGCCCGACTGGCATCACACAGAGTGCAGACATATGTGGACCCTGAGGACTCCAGGCCTTCCATCTCTCGCACCATCTTCTCATCATATCCAGTGCCTCTGAAGTGGAAGCGGAAGGAGCGGGCCAGGCCGCCAATGGATAGGATGAGCCTGCTCTCTTTCATTGCGTCACGCTCTGCAACTATAGGCCCCAGGACAGCTGTGAGCGTCTCGTGGTCTGACTCATCCACAAACATCAGGCAAAGGGGCTTACAGGAGAGCTCTGAGTTTGGCTTTGGCTCAGTGAAGATTGTAACCTTCTCCTCCTTATCATCTGCCACGACAGAGATAGACATCACAGTGAAAGAGAAACGCACAGCCTTCTCAGGAACAGCTGGTCCTCCACCGTGCTTCTCGCTGACATCGCCCATGCCATCACAACATTCCTTGATCATGACACTAAAGCCTGAGGTGCAAGTGCTGTCTTCCATCCCATTCTCTCGCAGCCCCTCCACGATGTCCTCCTCCAGATCCTTTAATGCTGACACCAGTGCCACATCATAGCGAAACCGCCGACTTATGGTGTCAGCTGGGGAGTCATCCACTGAGGAAGCCCACCCAGAGAGCCCATTAATGATGCCAACATTGCAAGATGTAGACACATTCTTGAGAGCTGGCTGCCATTCAAACTGGTGAAAGCCAGGGAGAAGCTCCTTCTCAGCAGCTCGGAGGGTGTGCAGGGGCTGAAAGATCTGGCGGCCACTGGTGGCCTTGACAGTCCGGTACATCTTGTGATACTGGCTGCAGCTCAGGAAAGTGTTCACGCGAATGGCCAAGCACACTGCAGGATGCAAACCAAAGCCTCTGCCTGCAGAGAGAATGAAAGGAGAGAAAGTTTCAGAGAGAGACAGAAAGAGGCAAAATAAAAACGGAAATATAAATGGAAAGTGAGAGGAAAGCACTGAGACATGAGGAGAATTATTTAACATCAAACTGTCAAAGCCCATTTCTGCTGCGTTGAAAGGAACTGCAGTATCTAACATTTCCTCATTTGATATCCCACATTTGGAGTCATTTATGCCATGAGACGGAGAGAATCTGGAATTTAACAACCAAATGTGAATGTATCATTGTCAAAAGCCCACAAGCCCATGATTACAAAATCCAATATTTCCTAATTTCCAAATGTTATAAGGGGACAGAGGGTTGAATCAGTGAAGCTGGCAAAAGTGATGTATTGGCTGCAGATGAAAACAGACACCAGCTGGCTTCTATTCCCCAGAGAGGAGGATGGTGCTGTCTGTGTAATTTGCAGATACAAGAGCTGCTGATGTTGTTTTGATTCTAACAGCCCCTTCACAAGAGTTGTTATTGTGCATTAAAGGGAGTGTGAGAATGAGAGACTGACAGACAGGCAGACAGAGAGTGAGAGTGGGAGAGAGTCAGGGAGGAGCTGGGCGTGTGACAGCAGTGGTTCAACAGACAAGAGATGGACAATAATGAAATGCTTTTCAATCAAAATCATGGAAAACTTTCTTCTCTCTTTTCAATAGTGAACTTTTCATCTCATTGTTATTTATGTGATGACTGTATTCCCCAGAGGTAGGTGGAAATATTAATGAGCAAGCACTATCATGACTTTCATTTCTTGTGTAACCTCTTTCTTGGCTCTGGAGGGTTATGTTGATTGAATAAAGAAGGCTTACAATAGCCTCTTACCTTGCATCAAGGCCTCGAGCTCATCCGCCTGCCGGTGCTCGTTCCCAGATCTTAGGGCAAGCAGGAACAGTGTCAGACACACAGACTTCAGGTCGCCACCTTCCTCTTTGTCTGCAAACACCTTCACCTGGTTCTTCAGATCCCTCAGCCGATGCTTCTGAGCACGACGTGTGAGCGACAGCAAGTGCTGACGGGGTCTTCCCCCTTTATTGGCCAGGAGGTAGTTATCAAGTTCTGATCGCTGCTTGTCTGCATCCTGGTCATTCAGCTCATGGTCCAGACAGTGGGCTTTAAAAGAGTCTAGCCTCACCTGCTCACCACAGCCACCTCTGGGGCAAAGCAGAGGCAGAGAATGCAGAGCTGATAAAAAGACTTTGGCAGGTGGGGTGAGATCATCAGGCGTACAGGGCAAGTTGCAGGCTGGGCAGTGAGGTCCAAGAACGTGGTTGAATTTTATAATACAGCTGCGGCAGAAGAGGTGTCCACAGGGGGACTGAACTGGATCAAACAGGAGGTGGTCACACACCAAGCAAGTGAAAGAAAGGACAAAGTCCACAGGGAGTTTCTCAGAGATCAGCTTAGTACTCAGGTGGTCTTTCTGGCAGTGTGTGATGTTCTTCACCCATTTCTCTCTCTGGATGCTGGGTTTCCTCCAGCCCCTTAGCACTGGACCATGATGACGGTCTCCGAATGGTCTCAGAACTCTCCTCTCTCCAATGGCAATGCTATCTGCGTGCTCCCGCCTGGTCTTTTTTGCCAGGCTCTGGGCTCTGGGAATGGTTTTCCTCCTCTTCCTCCCAGTCCGCTGGAATGAACATTTCTTGGGGGAGCAAAGGTGGCAGAGGGAAGAGTGAGGTTTCCACTCGGGGACTCTTATTCTGGAGAAACTGCAGACTCCCCCTCCTCGTATGGCAGCCATCCAGCAGCGATGGCAGAAGGAAAGAGGGTGGACAGATTCTGTGTCCTCTGTCACGTCCACTTTGAAGACTTTGAGGATGACCTCTGGCCAGTTGGTAAACTTGCAGCCCATTTTACGCAGGACACCTTTACTGGCCTCATCCAGATCATCATGAACTTCATGCACTGGTCCCTTGATTTTCCTCAGGGCCATTCCACAGAGACGGCAGAGACACCTTGAAAGGGGAAAATCAATGTTGTCAAAGTCTTAGAAAGAAACGTGTATGATATATTATAGATAATATAGTATAGTTACGTCTGATCACCTGAGGTGGTTCATGTGGGTGTCCATTTCCTCTAGCTTCTTATCTACCCTCCGGCCCGGGCCCTCCACATTCTCCTTGCTTTTTCCCCCAAGGCATAATTTCATAACACTCCCTGGACCCACACCATTATCTAACTCTATTTTTGGAGCTGCAGGAGGTGAGATCCCTAACAAGACTCCTTTTTCATGCTGTGTCTCGCTGGGCAGAGGGGCCTTCTCCATGGACCTCACCCTAAACAGTTTAAACTTCCACTGAGAGTACTTAGAGTGGGGATGGTGGAGCTCAGCCGGCATGGAGGATCTGGGGCCATCTGTCTCCAGGCTCTCCTCCGCCATGATGCGACTTAGATCTTAGAACCTGGAGAGGAGAGGAGAGCTTAGTTTGATGCATTGCATATGTACGAAAATAATTTAAGCTGTCCATGAGAGGACCATAAATGGATAAAGAGAAAAGATTTGAAGATTTAGATCCTTAGATATCCCCCAGTGCCTTCTCAGCGTTGAGCCCATGACACAATCTAACAGCTTTACTTGATTCCTGTTGAATTTATACACCAAGTCTCCTGAAATCCCACTGAACAGAGAGTAGTGAGCCCTGACCTAGAGTGCTGTATTATACTATAAGTGGCATTTAGATCTTGTGTAAAATGCATGAGACAAGCATTGGGGAATCGATACAGCACCAAAATCTTCATTTCTCTCATCTCCAATCCCATCGCTTAGGGAGCCATTGTGACTTTTTTTTCCTTTGACACAGTGAGTTTGCTAAATGGGCAACCTTATCCGTGCAAGGTTGTCAATCATTTATATTAGTCATTTTCTTGGCTGGAGAGAGAATTGGAGCCCCCGGGAGCCTATGACTGGCATTTTAAATGCTGAGGAAAAATCTGAGACACTGGAAACCTATTTCATAATACATAGATATTGACCAAACAGGAGGGAAAACAAAACAAGAAGTCATCATATTGAATAAAGATCATAAAGAATTGTTCCAAACACAACATTGTTCAGTTTAGAAGTCGTATTTCAACAGTCAAGTGCCCCTATGGTACAGCACAGGTAGGATCAATGATACTGCTGCACTGACAGACCTTATTTCATCTCCTCCCATACTATCTGGGTTCCATTACCAGTTCAGACAATAAAGCAGTCAAACAGTCTTAGAAACTATTACATCCATAGTTGAGTCTTACCATTGCACACCTGTAGTACACACACTGTAGCATCCTCCATCTATCCATCTTTCAGTGTTCTCGCTACGTTTTCTCCCTTGGAGGCTTGAATCTGGCAGTATCCTTCATTTCTTTGCTCTCTGTGTACTTCACATGCTGAACTCTCTTTTGAGACAAACAGCTGAGCCTGTGTGCATGTGTGTCAGCTGGGCTCTTACCTTGTTTTTCTGTCTCAGCTGGCATCAGCTCCCCTGGGGGGGGTCCTCTCTGCATGGGAGCACAAGGGAAGCCCTGGATCCAGGCCCTACACACTACACAGGCCGTATATGTTTGTCACAATATGAGGCATCTGTTACGAGGGTCTGTGGCTCCATACAATGGAATTGCTCCTGCCTGTCTCCTTGTGTCTTGTATTTATACCCTTCCTTTGATGGGATCCCAACAGTCAATTCCTGCCACCTGATACAGGCAGCTGATTTGAAAAAAAAACAAGGTCAACCCCAAAGCACAGTTGCAAACATGTGCATGTACAGAATCCAACAGCATGCCCCAAACAAACAACTTTCTACCAGACCACAGTGATCCCCAGCTGGAAACACTTCTGTGTCACCTTTATCTCCCCTTTCTCATAGTCATCTGCAGGTTCACCTCATCCAGGTGGCCTCACTCTGACAGAAACAGAGGTACTGTTGAAGTTATGGAAAGGCTACTAGTGCAGAGCTCACACAGAGCACAAAATAAATACACTGTCTTGTCCCACAGGCAAAGACAAAACACACACACACACACAAAAACATGGATGAATACAGGAGCTGATAGACAAGATAATAGTTTAGTCCATTAGCAACTTGTTTTGTTTATTTGTTTGTGTATGAGTGACTGTCAGAAGTGTTGAGTGCTCTCTAAGGAGGCCATATCTTAAGGGCACTGTTAAGCTATTATGTATTCACAAGTATATTAGAGTCAGTTTTCTTTACTTCACAATAGTGTGATCTGTAAAAACACAAGGTGACGTAATGGTAAGGTCTTAAACAGACATGGTGTGATGGTGTCTGTCTGTGTGAGAAAGACATAAGGTAACTGAAGAATGATTTTTAAAGGGTGGGAATGAATGAAGAAAAATAGAAAGTAATAGTAATTGTAGTAATGATAACTGTTATTGTCATCATTACCACTCTGTTTACTGTCTTATTGAGAGTTTTGCTGCTGCCACTTCACATCGTCTTTCAGTGTATGTGACTGATGCACCAGCAGCTCAGGTGCGGAACGCTGTGAATCCAAATGACGGAGACAGCGACACGAGTGAGTTATATCAGGGTGAATACAAATCAGCAGTGTGTGTTAGCTGGTGGAGTGTGAGTGCTCATCTAGCAATTACTGTTTTGATAAGTGAGTTTTCAAAGCAACATGAGGTAGCCTACAATAGCGCAAACTGGACATACAGCCACTACCTGAATTGTTGATGCATGGGCCAAACAAACCAGAAAATATATGCTGAATGTGTTTTTTTTTTTTTTTATTCCTAGTTGTACACCCCTGTGGGTTTTTTTTTATCTGCAGATCTCGTCAGCACCAAAGCAGCACATTTCATTCATTTCTCCCAACGCTGTCTCTCCGTCACCATTCAGAATGAGTTTTAATTAGACAGCATCATCTGATATAATGTCTCAGTAGGTATGGGGAGTATTTGCCCAAGATCGTTCTTGTTTGTAATTATCCAGGGGATTAATCTGGTGTATTCGCCACAGGAGCCTGTTGCTGTTGCGCTGGAATTGCCAGCCAAGTCATTACATACACAGTCAGTGGGCACCAAACAACAGTTGGGTCTCTCCCACTCTTGTCAGCTTAACAGGGGAGCAGGATGAATACTGGCAAGCTCTGCAGCTTATATTTGGAGCATATGGTCAAGAGTGACCTTATACAGTATTATTCATTTTTGTTTCATTTTTGTGACAAGTGTTCTTACTCACAAGAAATGCTGAAGAGCAAATACACAGAACAGTTACAGCAAAAAAAAAAAATGCTGCTTTCTAGCTATTCAAATCCATCAGACACAGCTGGGAGATTTGAAGTACACAATGCTTGATACATTACATATCCAAGAACAAGCAAATGATGGATTGTAGCAAGGTGTTCCAAGCCTATTTATAGTTGATATTTAGATTTATGACACCCAGGTAGCCACATGTTTCCAAGGTAAACGGCACACCTAGCTCTGTGGCAGGGACGGAGCTGCAGATGTCTGCCTGACAAACAAGCACTGACCCCCTGAGACCCTCATCTCTCTGCGCCTTCTAATTGACTTGTTATTGATCAACTCAAAGACAGTGTGATTTATGGGGAAGAGGTCTCGTGGAGACAGCCACCTGGCACGGAGAGGAGTGTTATGAATGTGAGGAGCAGACCCTGAGGGACTAGAGGCTGCAGTTTAGGAGGACATACAGGAGTTTGCAATGCACCACCAAACTGACAACTTGCACAAGGTGGGGGTGTTTTTTTCGAATATGATGAATCCAAACAGCAGCAGTGAGCAATGTGTGTGTGTGTGTGTGTGAGAGAGAGAGAGAGAGAGACAGAGAGCATGACTGGGAATATGGCAGGGGCAGAAAATGTGTTTGGGGAGGGGGAAGGGGGAGTGAAAAGTTGGATGGGAGTCAAGTCAAGTCTGTATGTTTCTATGTGTAGGTGACACATAGAAACAAGACCAAATAAATAAGAAGTAGTCTCACTAATCCATCCTCAAGAAAGTTGAGAATCGTTTCACTTTTGGGGCTGTGTGTGTAGAACAAAGACAGACAGAGAAAGGGAACAAGAGGGAAGATGTAAGAGGTGAAAGACAGAGAAGGGGGTTGGAGTAGTGATCTTGTGTAAAGGAGTTGCACAGGATAACAGGCTTAGCTTAGAGTGGAGAACACAAAAGGGCTTAAGGCTGATTGCAGGCTGTGACAAGGAAAGGGGGGAAGAGATCAAGCCTTCCAGGCAGAACTATGTAAGCTAAAGGTCCAAAAAAAAAGACCCGCTGACGGCTCAAGTCACACAGCAGCTTAAGGAAAAGTGTCAATAGCAGAAATGGACAATGAATGAGTTCTACGTCAGCGTCGGTATCTTCCTCACGGAGAATAAAATGTCAGCGTCGTCCACATTTGAATAGACCGACCAAAATAATGATATTTCTAAATGTCATGAAGAATGTAGGTATCTTTGTGATTGTATTCAGGTTAAAGAGGGCAGTTCGCTCTCATATTTCCTCTGAGTGTTACGGAATATATTGAGCATTTGATATACAAATTTTAATTGCGTTTTCATAGCACGTTCAGCGACTTCTACAGCCTCGCCCAGCCAGTTCTCAATAAGTCGCCACCCACTGTCCACCTCTTCCATCCCTCATCCGGAGACATGATTTGGTAGATCAATACTTAAAGAGGTAGACTTCAATGCAGAGCTATTCATCAATGATCCCTGCCACAGCAAACGCCTTACCCCACCACTCAAATCCCCCCTCATTCATCTCCTTCCTATCTCTCCCTCTCAAAGTCTTGTTTCCGTCGTCTCGCCCTTCTCCTCTCACCCTCACCTCAGGTTTTGTTAATAATCAATTATGTGATTATTCCAATGAGGTCATTAATTACTGCCTCTCCCTCCATCTGTACCACTGGTTTGCATTCTTATAATCACACAGTGACAGCCAGGGGACAGCTGAGTTGAGTGACGCTCGTGACCCTGTATGACTTGGCTGCATTTGTTGTCGGCTGATGGAGCTTTAACAGAGAGCAGAGACACACCACAACAACATCACGGCTTCCACAAATAACATCCCCCACAAGCTGCTGACAGCCTGACACCACAATATCTTCCATGTCCAGCTATCCAAATATTCATTTTATTGGATAGTATAGTCTTGGGACCGCATTAATTCGTTCCAAGTCTTGCATTATAACTTTCCCTGAGGCGCTGCAGAGTTATTTTGGTTTTGGACAGGTTCCATTCATCTCTTCTGTTCTGGTGAGTTAGACAATATGCAGAACAACTTAAGCTACAGCGACTGGGAGTGTTCATTTTAAGATCATTTTTCAGAAAAAAAACAAATCCTATTACCATAGCAAGATGGGCCACATGGAGGTCAATAAAATGCAGAGATTGCAGGGTGAATACACTGCGAGAGTGTGCTGGAGTGTACAGTATAGCCCTCTAAAAAGTGAGACCTGCATCTGAGCAGACAATCCAGATGGATGTTGATCCACTTGCAGTAAACCAAATGAAATTAAACCCTAAGCCGGATCTAGGAGCACTAGAGTAGAGTGGGGAATCAAGACCAGTGTCTTTAATCAAAATAACAATGCTCTTTAATTCTGTGTTAATTAAATGTAGATTTCCCTGATTGAGGAGCAGTCCCCTTGATGCCAGGGGACCTCCAGTCACGTAAACATACACTCACTGGATTTGTCTTGTGTTTAACCATGTATTAGTCCTCTTTTCTCAAACTGTCTGGTGCTGGTTTACACAGAAGGTCTGTCAGCTGAAGGAAAGTAGCTTGCAAACAGCTCCTCATGATTTCAAACGTTCAGCATCCTTGAAGGGAGGATTTCTTGGCAAATTGTTAAACACCTTAATAAGTGGGTTACATCCATACAGTTCTCAGATGAAATGAAAGCAATAGTGAATTCTCAGCACTACATTTCAGACTATTTGTCTCTTGAGTGGTCATTCTCCTTCTTACCCTTCCTCTCTCCCTTCCTCAGCCCCCCTCCATCAATGTAATGAGCAAATCATGGCCACTAGGGAGAGATGTAGAGAGAAAAATTGGTCCCATTACGTGTCAATGAGTGTGAAAAGAGCAGCGCTGCTGTCTGTCAACTCCAACCCCCCCAACTATCCCTGGTTTTAACTTCCCACCAACACAAAGAGCTCTTTTCCCACATGTAGATCAGCTTATTATTTCCCTGTCTTTTAACTAAAAAGTCCATTATAGGAAATGCCAGGACAGCTGTGCCCTTTTCTTCACTAGCACTGCCAGAGCTCAGACAAGAGAACAATGGACACAGTAACACGCGTTGATTCAGGGCTGATTTAGAGTGACTGGTCTTAAACCTGACTTACAGAGTACAGTAATTATAGGAGGTGAAGGGAGGAGCTGTGAAAGATGCTGAGGATGGGGGGGGGGCCTGGTGAGGGAAGTTGTTGTCATTTGGCAGCCAGTCCAGTTGGAGAGAGAAATGACTACTGTAGCCAGAGCCTGGGTGGCGGAGCGTTTATCAACCAGTCATCGCAATGATTCACACGATCCAGCGGGGAGCCATTATTTTACCACCCTGGTCTCTCACGGCAACCTGCTGGTGCTGAGGACGATGATAGCTGTGGCCTTTATGAACACAGGAAAAGACATATACTGTAAATGTTTGAGGATAATAGTTTGTACCGTCTCTTTTCACCGCATGTCCCTGAGTCTAACTCAGGGACATGCGGCTTTTGTTCACTGCTGCAGAATACAGAGATGCCTCAGGAAGGAACTGACAAACATGCGGTCCCTGTAGTTGGAAGAGAAAGTAACTAGCACTGAATACATAAAGATCACACATGAATACACTATCCACCTGCTCGGCGAGTGCTTTGGGACACGGTAGCTCCAGCGGTATTGATACAGTTTTGCATTGGCTTGCCTGACTATACAAGCAAGTATAACAGTCTCTGCATGAGCAAATAAATTCCTAACCAAACAGGGAATAAGGGAAAGAGGCAAGGGCGGTCTGCAATGGCCTTCTCACAATAATGGTGATAAAAATGCTATTGTTCCATTCATACTCACCTCACTCTTCCTTTACCAACTTTCCCTTTTGGCTCCCATGGGAGACAAATCATTCTAATATATGTACACAGGTTTTCATGCCTTCCCTTTTTGTGAAAGACCTGCAGGAGAGACACGGAGACACAGACAGGGAGAAGGAGAGACATGAGGACTGTTTATTCAGTCAGATGGTCTAACGTGTGTGGAATAGATTTGAGCTGAAGAGAAAGCCGTCTACACAATGGCAGCTGGTGTCGGTGGGTGAATGAATGATACTGTGCCTGAAATCACTCCCTTCTTCATTCATTCACTCTTTCCTCCAAAGCCTCCATACTTTATGGTGAACAGTAAATTAATATTTTGGACACTGATGTATTATCATCATCACTGACAGGTGTAGTGTTGCATAGTGGCAGTGACGCATCTATTAAGGCGAAATATTATATTATGTATAGGCTCATTTAGCAATAAGACTAAGAGTCTACATTTCAGCTCTGTGAGGTTGGGCACAGCAGTGCTTTGAGTTAAATGTTAACATCAGCATGCTAACATGTTCACAGCGACAACGCCAACATGCTGATGTTTGGCGGGTATAATTTTTTACCAAATTCGCCATCTTAATTTAGCATGCTAAGATGCTAATGCTTGCTAAATAGCACAAATACTATATCTAAGGCTGATAGAATTAATTAATTTGATCATGAACAGGTCATGACAAATTTAAATGACTAAATTTGTTTGATTCTATCGACCATGAATGTCTGCACAAAATAACATGACAATCCATCTAATTATGTTTTCCTCTGAACCAAAGTGGTGGACCGACCGAATGAGTGACAGACTGAAGTTTCCTTCCTAAGAGCAATGTGTTTGCGTGGCTAAAAGTAATGTGCATGTTATGACAATAACATGCACAACACTGGGAGCTCTTAGTGCAAATATTTTGCACTAAGAATAAAAAAAAAAAAAACACTAAAGCCCATCTTGCAATGGGATCACACCAGCCAAATCAGTGTTGTAAGGTGCAAGTTGGCAGGAAGCACAAGAAGTGTCAGTATTGACATATGTTTTGATGTTTTGATGAAATATTTCCTGGTTTGACCAAAGGAATGTACAACATTAAACATGGTCAGATGTGAATGTAGCATGTTTCATGCTGTCCTACTGCAGCAGGAGCAACCGCAGAGGCAGTTTTCACGACTTTTCACTCACTACTTTCAATACTTGAATGACTGAACCTGGGATACAGTGATCTGCATCTTAAAACGAATGTGGGCCAGGGGCATAAAAGTAGGGAGCCAATCGCCCCTTCCCTAATTCCCTACTTACAGGGCCCTTGCTAGTACCTCACCCATCTTTGAACTCGGCCTTCATTTTGATCTCGACTACACACCTGTCAATTTTTGTGACTGTATCTTGCACGGTTGTGATGCTATCTCAGTCACAAAATCTGTCCACAGACAGACAGACACATTAACACCTGCCAAAGTACTCAAAACCACCTCTTTGTTAGTTCCTACTGCAGTAGATGCCTCTAGGACTACGTGTTGCCACGATGACACACACCAGCCACAAACTGCCCACCCTGGTAATAAATGTACCGCACTAGGTGGTATAGAAGGAGTGATTCTGGACACAGCCTGAGTGAGTGAGTGAGTGAGTGAGTGAGTGAGTGAGTGAGTGAGTGAGTGAGTGAGTGAGTGAGTGAGTGAGTG
>JBBMJY010000021.1:10497215-10523721 GCA_037833715.1 Toxotes lorentzi
TGAGTGAGTGAGTGAGTGAGTGAGTGAGTGAGTGAGTGAGTGAGTGAGTGAGTGAGTGAGTGAGTGAGTGAGTGGCTATTTGTCTACTCATTTTCACAGATCTCCTCATTGCTTTTTAGATTATTCTCCCATGCAGAATTCTTCTCCCAGGATGGCTGCAACCATGTCTTCATGTCTGCCTTTTATACCCTTTTTTTTCCCCTTCAGCCTCCTCTCGCTTGACTTCCTCGTGGCATTCACTGTCATTGTGAAAAGGTGTGTGTGACTCCACTAGTAGAGCAGAACCCATTATCATAAATAGGCCAATAAGTAACTTCGCACAACGTGTCTCCAAAGCAAGCACACTCTATATGCAAAGCAGAGGCACACTGTTAAAGAAACTGGCGCCAAGTGATTATATTTGTAATTTAATTTCCTTGGTCACACAGAGATAAGAGAAGGCTGCGGCTACAGTTGGCCAGGGATGAATGGGGGTGACGAGAATGGGACTACAGCTTCATTGTCTGGACTGAGATGTCCGAGACGACACCACTTATGGAAAAAAAAAAAAGGTTACCGGCGGACAGGGCAGACAGAGAGTACACACACTGGGATTCACAAGTTTAAACTTGAAGACATAGAAACAATGTTATGTACTAAAGACAGCAGAGAGAGTTCTGTTATGCAAAAACACCTGCACTCTCAAATCCAGTGGATGAATGCAAGTGCAGGATAATCAAGAAAACTCTTTTTTTTCCCTGATGCAAGCAATGTCTCTCTCCTTTCTGTCTGTCTCCTTCACAACTCAGTTCTGCTGAACAAATGTAATGTGCAGGGTGGGATGGGTGGGATGTCAGTCACAAAGAGCAATGGCTCATTGCAGATTCTACAGGCAAGATGAACTGGGTCACTGCGAGAAAAAACGACTGAAGGACACAAGGTGTACTCTCCCTATATCCTCATGCACCCTCTTTCTTTCTCCCTCCCTCGGTCTGCTTTTTCTGGGATTGTGGGACTGCAGACATCAAATTTCCTGACTTTTCCATTTTCTAAGAGTGTCCACTTATACTGATGACAATGCAGCGGAGGGCACAGTGCTACAGTGGTCAAACTCTGAGTTTGACAACATCAGAACGTTTGGGACTACGGAGAGTCGGTGGTAAGGGATGGAGAGGAAGAGTAAGGTACAAAGTTCATCAAAATCTGATACCACACATGGCTGTACAGAACCCAGGGCCAGTGTAAAACTATTCTGTGACATCTCAAATCCTTTCTCCTGGCTTTGTTCTCTTCTCCTCTCATCTTTATATCTGTTTCTTCCCTGCTGTCTTGTCTTTCTACGTATTTCCTCAGTGTCTTCACTTTGAACCCAGCAGCATTAACCTGTCAGGAAAGTTACAAATGTTCTGAGTGAATTCTGTAAACCTCAGAGAAAATAAAACTGCAAAAAGCATGGAGCTCTTGCTTTTTTTATAATTCATCACGCTCCCAGATTGAGCCAAATAAAACTTGACTTATTAAGTAGTCCAGCACATTCTGGCTCAAAACCTGAAATGTGCTTGTCAATATCTATCACACCTTGTCAACCTCTCAAATAAAGGTCAAACGCACACAAACATATGCTCATACATGTACAGATTTTTTTTTTCTTTTTGTGATTTTAATTCTCAAATGCAAGCAGCGTCTCACCCACCATATCGCCAGATTTCATTGCAAGAGGCAAAGGCAATGCAATAGATGTTCCACCAGCACCACCAAAAGGTAAAGGAGAAAATAACAATTTTTTTCTCTTCCTTCTGTCCCTTTCCTCCCCTCCTAAATACAAACTTACAGCTCTGAAAATCAGATTAAGGATGCTTCGCCTTGGCAGGCGGCAAATTTATTTATTTATCTCCACGAACACAACCGCAGACACACAGGAGCGCGGAGAAATGCAGATTTACACTTTATACTGGTGGATGGCATGGCGGCGGTGCAGCATAATTAGTAGGACATGGCTGTATAATTGGTCTCTAATTGATATGAAGAGCTGTGGTTTAGACCAGGTTGTGTTCTACACATGCTGCAGGCCCGGGGGCAGAAAATGCCGGCAGCCTGTTCAATCTTGGTTCCATCTTCTGATTGACGTCTCTGTAGAAAATGCCCTTCAACAATCAGCCCCCACAATCTCTCTGTGTCTATGTGGCCACCTGTCTCTGTGTAGCATCTTCCACCATTCATCTGTCAGTTCTCCCTTTGTGTCTAAACATCTCACTATCTCTTTCTTTCTATCTCCACACTGATGTGGGCTGCCTTTCACTGAAGGCATTCTCAACCTTTGGTCTGTTTCTCTCAGGAAGGTGAAAGAGCAGCGTTTGTGGTGTTGGAAGTTGAAAAGTAGAGGGTTTATGTTTATGAGACACAGGCAGCCATAAAAGAATGGGTGCTTTCAAGGGTCCAGACAGAACATACTGGGGGAAATAAAAAATCAACTTTAGATGAAAAGGAAATCAATTTTAAAGGTCCTTTTAATGCAAAAGAAAGTGGGTTACCTGCTCGCTTTATTTAGCAAATGAGTTTTGAAGAGGTTTCTTTTAAAAATGAAAAGTGAACTAAAATAACACTGAGAGGCACAGCTGGACTCAAGAGGTCAACACACAGAAAATGGATTCTGAAGTTTGCATGGGGATGCTCTTCAGAACAACTCTGTTCATGGATCGCGTGCTGATGCAAGACGACCTTCAAGGACATTCTCCTCATTTACACAGCAATTAAGCACTACCCTGTTGGTAAATTGAAAAAGAGACAAAAATCCTCTGTGGATTTAATAACAAACTCATTACCAGGGCCCAACAGGGCGGAACTGCCTTTTAATTAGAGCAACACCTGATTAACGCCCAATTAACAGAGCCAGAGCCACTTAATTCTCCCCTACTTTGGCAGGTCGAGAACATAAACATAAGCAGTCTGTGTGTGAGAGAAAAGTAAATAACGTCTTTGGAGGCAGTCTGTTGTGTGGTGGTCCAAATACTCCGCAGAGCTGGAAACTGTACGCTGGAAACGGAGGAGGTAAGTGTTTCAAAAAGAAGACAGATGTGGGACTGGCTGGCAAAAACTCTTGCTTCACTACACATGGAACACCTGGTGGGCTGATGCAGGACAACTGGCCAAGCAGTGAATCATTATGTCCGGCCTTGAAATACCCACTCTTATTCTTCCCATTCTCAGACGATACCCTTTTGCCTTTAAGATGGACACAGTGTCAAGGATGTAAACTTTTAAAACTTTTATTTAGCTTTGGAAGGGTATTTAGAGTCTGGACAGCACAGGATCAGCACAGACAGACAACGCTTTGTTGAACATTTTAGTAATCATTTGACAGCTTCTTTTTTTTTTACATAAAAATGAAGTATCATTTACAAAGGTTATGACCATATATATTTGTGCTATTGTTTTCCACTATCAGCAGCTAATCAGACAAAGGTACAAGTTAAAAAACCTGAATCTGATCCTGGCTCACAAGCAAACATAGACAAATTTTGATCTAGATAAAATCTTTACAAACACAGCTCCTACTCATCCTACTCATCACCTTGTTAGAGAACAGTTCTCATCTTATATTTGGTGCCTAGTTTCCCAGCTAGTGTTGTCGGTCCTTAGTGTATTTTTATTTTATTTCAATCCATACTGAAAACAAACTGGATTATCACCACAGTCTACCCTGCTTTCGGTATTCAGAGACTCTTAATTCCTCTAGCCAACACTTAATTCCGAGAACAGTCAGTTCAGTTTGGTTGTAGAGCTATTTAAAGCAGCAAGGACTCGCTGCTTTCTCACAGAGTCTGTGTGCGTTAATGTGTAACTCACACATTTAAAATCATTTTATCTATCAAGTCCTCATGTCTGCACTCCTTTCAAGGCGATGACATGTACCTCTTTGGAGCCAGGTTGCTTTTGCTGTTACCAGGGTGATACCCATCACTGAAAGTGCGCTTAGCGGCCTTAAGCTGAGAGGAAATCCTCCACGACTCCGCAGCCTTCTCTAAGTCTGGTAGGATGTCTGGCACAACAGCTTGTTCAGCGATAAAGACTATCATCTCCACAACCAGCAGCAGGACCCAACCTAAAGCCCCAAACCAGTAGGAAGAGCCGAGGCTGGAGAAGTCTTGACCGATTTCTTCCTGATGCTGATATGTGAAGAAAGACCAGCTGAGGAGGAAGAAGAAACCTGACAGAAGAGGAAAAACGAGTCAAATCAAGTATCATTCCAGGGTAAAAAAAAAAAAAAGAAAAGTCATTAAGGTCAATTATTACATGCCTGGAGCTTTAGAAAAGAGTTTATATGATAATGAACTGCAATTCCGAAGAAAGTAAAAAGTCTCGTTAAAAACTGCTGCCTTGCAGGGTATGTAAATGAGTAGTACATAAAAGAATTTCTGTAGTTGTGGGTCTGACATGAACTACACAAACCAAAAGGCTATTTGGAGGTTAATTGGAAATGGGGCTATTTTTACTATTTTGCTTGGAATGTATGTATTATTTAAAAACTCACAAAACAACAACAGTCTAATTATTAATAAAGTTAAAACTCAAAAACATGCTCAGGGGAGACAAATGTTTCACATATTCTGTGCAGTGCAGTTCTGTTACCTGTAGAGGTCATGGTGAGTAGCAGCAGGGTAGTGGGGTAGAGCGCCTGTCCTGCCATGAGGAGAGAGCGAGTGTTGGAGTAGGAGCGCACTGTCTGAGATGTCCAGCAGAGGGCAAACACCAGACACAGAGCAACAGTGCTCACAGCCATTAGGAAGGAAAGAACCCCAAATACCCTCTCTGCTTCGATAGCTGGAAGACACCAAACAACAGCCACGCACATAAACATTAGGTAAAATTGACCATTACTCATTGTACACTACCGTAGCTGCATTAAGGGCCCGCTTTAAGTGGTCAGCATGATGAAGTGAAACGTGTTGAAGTGATGACACACTCCTGTGGGTTCCCCCACACAACATGTGCCTGCCTACAACTGAAAGCAGAAGAGTAAAATTGAAAGTTCATGTACTTTTTTAGTATTTATACTAAAAGCTAGTCTCACATTACATTTGCATTTTTTTTTAAATGACACAGAATTAAACAAACAAGGGGAACTCATTTCTTTTTGACAATAACCAGCTGTTGGTTTGAAATAGCCTGTTGCTAATAGCAACCTAAAATGGCACAAGTACATAGCAGTCTGACATATTTGCACCCACAATTTTATCGCTTGTCTGCGACCAAGCACGTATTGATGATCACAGCTGTTTGGTGGTTGTTAATCTAGTTTTTCCGTGTTTACTGCTAACCATGCTGGTCATTATGCTAGATGTCTGAGGCTCAAAAGAAAAACCTACAACTAGACAGCTAACAGTCGAATGAATTACCTCTGGCCATCCTGTACTGTGTTTTCCTCTTTCTGCTTTCACTTCTGTGGACTTTGTGTGTTTGTTTAATAGATTAAGCATTGTGTTGTACTTCTTACGAGGACTTAATGCTGTTCTTTCACTGCTAATACTGTTTTTTTCTCCTGGCATGAAGGACAGCTAAGCTATTTTAGCTTAGTCTATATTATGATTCCAGTTTAGTTACATGTTACTGTACCAGTTAAATTTTCAATACCTGGTTTAACTCTTGATTTTTTCCGTATTTTTAATTTTTACTAACTTATGATCACTGTCATTGGATTGGTTGTCAAATATTGCTTTCAGAGTTTGATAATAGCTCCAAATAAAGTGGATTTTAAGCGGATTAGCTCACTGTGCCTCTACACACAGTGAAGACACAGGGCTTAAGACAAGTGCGTTTGCATAATAAAAATATCAGTGGAATAAAACAAACTGACAGGGGACCTAATTTCTGAAGGTTAACAATGCCAAGAGACTAGATTTAGTTAGTTGACAAAGACCAGGTTTCAGCTGATTTCAGCACATTTGCCTGCAGCCAAGTGGGAGACCTTTAGCAGGTACAAAGAATGCACTTCACTGGTACAGGAGCAGGCACAAACTCGTTCACTACTGCTGAGAATCTCTGCTGCAACCCAGTGTTTTATTAAGCGCTCTTCCCCTAGAGATTCAGCTGTGAAAAATAAGTGCCCCATGGCTGATCTCTAACAGAACCAGTGCCTCATTTAACTGCACAACAGAAAGACATATTTCACTATATATGATGCTCTTTTGAGCACATTTTATTCAACACGTCATTAGTAAGTCAAACCTAACTCAGAGTGATAGCTTTAGACAGACTTTGATTTGGCTAACTGCAGAAAAATGTTGAAGACATGAATGCGGCTTGTCGCTCACCATTGAAGACAGCACGGTGTTTACGATTTGTCTCGTCACTTTTAGTGTTATTCCACTCTGCCCACAGTCCCTTCTCCTTCAGCCAGTACGGAGTCCAGACCGCGTAGCACACACACAGGCAGCCTGCCAACCCCACACAGGACTGAGCAAACCTGAAGCGACTGATGGAGTCCCCTAATTCCAGAAACTTCATGTTTCTACACCACTGAGAGAAAGGCTGGAAAAACAGAGGAGACAGGGAAATAGATGAGTAATTGGAGTGGATTGAAGTTGAGTAACAGCAGGCAAATCTTACTCAAAACTAACCTCGTTATTTTGTTCATATACAGTTCATCAGCTGCAATAATGTAGAATTATAACAGTACAGTACAGACTTACCTTTGTTGTCGATGATGGAAAAATCTGTCAGGAACAAAGCTGTGAAGTTGCGAAGTCTCAGTATAAATAGAAGTTTAGAGTGCAGGTGCTGCTGTTTACTACTGTACAAACACTACTATACAACTCTGACACATTATTACTTGTGCTGCTCATGACCACAAGCCCTCACTCGCAGATCAGACCCACCCGTGTTACTCCGCCTCTGCTGCAATGGAAACTCCCCCAGCCGGCACTTACATTTTCCCCTAAATTCTCCACTGTGACCAAACCAAACTGTACAGAAAGTGAAAGCATTAAGAAAAAAAAACAGCCATTGTGTATTTCAGGAAGCAGAAGTTTGTGTGGCTGCCATTAAAGAATAAGGAATAAAGAATAACGGAAGGAAGGAAGTTAAAAAGTTATAAAATCCCTTAATACTTGAGAGATACTCTCAAAAGCAATGAATTGCTGAGACATTTGTCTTTGTCAAATGTAGAAACTGTGGGGGGGGTGTCAGTAGGTCATTATGCATGACTAAACATTTAAGGAAATCCCACTCTTGGTTTTTCACAGTGGGGTACAATGTGTTGTGTCTGATGGCATTTTCAACCTCAGATATCTCTCCCCTTCGTCATAAATAACACCCCCTTCGCTTTCCTTTGTGGCAACGGAATGGCGCCCACAGATCAGCCAAAGGCAAGTTTTAAAAAAATGTCACACTGAAATGCCTTTAGAGCGTGTTTTGTAGAATATAAGATATTAGATATCTTCAAATAAAAACATATAATCGTAATATTTCTCACCTGCTGGTTCAGATGTGCTTAAAATGAAAGATGATGGTCAAATGAAGACATAATAATTCATTCCTTTACTCACCCATCATTAACTTTACACAAAAGTACAATACATTCTGATAAAATAAAGTGCGTATGATCAAAATAATATAAATTTACAATTCATATTAAGAGACTTGAAATGCTTAAGAATCAAATGTGACTGCTTTTGGTGAATTTACATTTGGCATTCACTTACAATTTGAGTAAATAACCATAAATCTTTTGACTCTGGATTAAAAAAAAACAAAAAACAAAAAAAAAGGAAAACCGTCTCCCTTAGCAGCATAAAAATAAGGCCTCAAGATAGAAAAGTACTCTTTCCTGCTCTTCCATCCTGACCTTGCTGGCATTGCTTTTCTTCTTCTGTCCTATTTAGCCGTCTTGCAGCTAATGTTCCTTCTTCACTCCTCAAAAACGGGCATCAGATTTGACCTTGTGTCAGGTGTTTGTGTTGAGCTTTTCACCATAAACCCAGGGAGCAAGAAGGATTCTTAAGTACTGCCTTTCAAAATTTGGCAGCTACATTCGTGTCTGTTTATCCTAAGCTTACTTTCTGGCTCTTTGCAGCAGGGCCTTGAATACATCAAGAATCTCTGGGTCCTCTCCGGCAGACAGCTCTGGAGTGTTCTTCTCCAGCCAATCAGAGGAGCGGATTTGATGCCTGAGAGTACCAATCAGAGAGTCTAGACTCTCTGCGGGCTTCGATGCTTGGCAGTCCAGCAACACAAACTCTTCAGTGGGTAACGAGCCTGTGTCAGGAACAGGGCTGGCCTTCTCTGTCAGCTGGTCTGATGACTTGCTCTGGGGTGATGATGTTGAATTAACAGTCGCGGCATTGTATGAATCTGCACTGTCCTCTTTCACTGACTTTTTGCTCTCCTCACTGGCCTCTTTGATGGACTGTGAATCAGGGCTGGCGCTTTTTTCTTCAATTTCCTTTAAAGCCTCCCCGATTCGCTTCAGGCCTGAAATAACACAGAAAATTACCAGAACAAGTCGGTGACTACCATCCAATCAATACCTAGTTTGAGACACAAAGCAGGAGATAAGCTGGAATAACACAAACCATTGACTGAGTAAATGAAATAACAGATATGATCTAATCAATGTCTAATTTAAGTCTGAAAATGTGAATTTAAAAAGTGTTTAAGCTACTCAGAGTAGCTGAACGGTTGAGTGGGCATGAAAAGTTCAAAACATTAAGGGAACGGTGTGCAAACTGTATACACTAGAAACTGACCAAGCTGAAGGTGGTGCTGTTGGTCGGCGAAGACAATGCGGAACCATCCGGGCGTGGAGCAGGAGAAAGCCTGACCACAACTCAGCACCACCTTGTGTCTGAGGAAGGTCCTCCACAGAGACAACTCTTCCTCAAACGACGACTCTCTGAGGTACTACCGAAATAGAGAGACAGAAGTGACACATTAAGCCTGCGGGAATGCACACACAATGTTTTCAAGAAATTACCATGTGGATCATTACATCAAAGAGAAGTAAATGACTGTTGGATGAATGTTATCTGCATTTCAGTGGGCTGTGCACAAGTCAGAGCTGAAGTGACAGCCCCAACATCTTGATCTAACTTTGCTGTTGTCACCTTCCTGAGGTCAGCCCAGACATACAGTGCAGCAGGCCTGTCCAGGTAGGGGATGTCCAGGCTCCGCAGCTCTCCTGTCAGGTAGCAGTGAGCCGCTTTCAGCCTGCCTCTGTTCTCAGGCAGAAATTCCTCACTGATCCAATCTACAACATGAAAATATGAAGTGACAATAGGTGTGTGTAAATTAAATGTCACAAGTCTTTGTGCGGCGTGATGTGCAGCAGAGCCCCATGCTGCGCTCCTGTCATATCAGATGGAGCCAAAAAAGGGGGGTGATATCTCTCAGAAGCAGGGAAAGTGCGAGGAAGCACAAAAGCTTGCATCCGAAATAATTTGAATTTATGATTTTAAACGTTAAACTTGAACTTGAACGCAAACTGCATGCTAGGGCAGCTGATTGTATTAGTATGAATTTGTACTTACCAAAAGGGGGCTGAAGTGACAGTTATTTTTCCAGTTGTGTTTCTGGTAAACCTGACGTGATTACTACAGCGTGTTTGCAAACATACATGTGAAGCTTGGCTCCATACCTCTGTCCTGAAGCAGTTGTGCTATCTGGTGCTGCGTGGTTCCAGAGATACCGTGGAATGAGCCCAGCTGAGCCAAAGCCTCCACAAGGTCTCTATTCTCAGTATACAGAGTGCCCATTCTGACTCCTGCCATTGCAAAATCCTAGAAGGGCCAAGAAGACGTAATTGAGAAAGAGCTGTGAAAGCAAACACCCACTGAAGAAAAGCAGAGATTTCACTTTACTGTCAGTGGGGATATAAAAAGTCTCACACTCTCACAGCACAGTATGTACCTTGCTCATCCCCCACATTACATGCGTCCTCTGTGGGTCGGGCAAACTGAAATAAGGGGACATTATTAGCAGTTAAGAGGCTGTCTTCAGACGCAGTTGGATGATTAAGGGTCTGACTAAGTAATCATGCAGAGGTTAGGTTCACACAGTACCCATCTACACTGAGGACACTGTGAAAGGTGACAGATTCATCAAAGACCGTCAGCATGTACACTTCATCGACGATGGCGTGGAGCTCGTTTCTGAAACAGGAAAAGGTGAAGAGAAAGATGAAAAAAATACATACAGTGCTGTATTAGTAAGCCTTGGTTTCATATTGTTAATGATTGTTTACAACAAAAGAAATCCAACATAAGTGCAAAATAGATCCTTTGACATCCTGCGTCAGCGTAAAAGCACTGTGGTTTATGTTTACAACAGCTCAGTGTCTGCGAGGGTCTCAGCAAGGAATTACTCCATTTAAAAAACAACAGATGAGCCAGGAAACTCCTTGGTACATGGTTGCACTTAACAATATGCTGATGGTTAAGAGAGGTGATAAAAATCCATCGAGAGTGCATGATATTCCACACACGGGACAGAGCTCTCAGCCGTAAAAGTGCATTTATAGGAGCCAGGGGACTACAGACCGGAGGGATTACAGTGTTAGTCCACAGCGTGAGATAGCAGTAGGGCAAACATACCTTTTGGCAAACTCCAAAAAGGCAATCATCTCCTTCGGGGTGTAGATCTCAGCCAGAGGATTGTGGGGGTTCATCAGTATAACAGCTCGGATCATTAAGCCCTACAAGACACAGCGTTTCTCTGAGTAAGTATAAAACTATACACTATCACAGTCTTCATCATAGTCTTTAAAGATAGAGCTGCAAAACAAATCTCTGAGGAGAAAAATAGGAGCATCCAATTTTTATTTATTTATTTATTTAAACTCTCTGCCCGAGCATTTTCAAGTGGTTTGGTTTGGCTTTCTTTAAATGGCCATTGAGGGCTTAAGAAAACATGCATTCATAATTTACCTCTTGTATTGCCCTTTTCAGACCTTCTTCTAGTTTCCCTACAGTGAGGTGGAAGGGTCGACTGTCTTTGCCATCAACCTACAAATGAAAAGTAACAAGAAGAAAAGGAACGTTTATCATCAGCTTGCAATAAACTCTACTGTGTGAGGTAACATGACTCATTTAAAGCTGAACGCAAAGTCCACTAAATATGCATACAATCAGTAAGGAACATACACACTGAACAAACATTTCAAACACGTAATTACTGCTGGTAAATCAGGTTCTGTTTTCCTACCTCACAGTCCAGAGGAACATGGAAGAGTTTAACATCACTATACAAGTGCAGATCCTCAGTGATAACGCCGTAGAAAGGAGTAGGAATGAGAATGGCATCTACGACATGAAAAAACACAATGACCACGTGAACACAAACACATTTTATGTCTTTACAAATTATAAATCGCTTACACTGTGACTGATGTGTGAGTCTTTGTACGTAAACATGTACACACATACCACGTACGTTCAACTGATGTATACAGGACCGGTCCTTAACGAGCCACATAAGCTACTATTTAGGTCATTGTCATTGTTAATGTCGACGCAAATTCACCAATTAGTACAAATTGGTACTCTAATTTTGCCAGGCGTATTAAAATACCTGGATGGCTTAGCATCGTTATGGCCCAAGTTGGTAGAAAATAAATGAGCATCAGCTGCTTTTCAGACTTCTATTAAGGCTGTTATTAAACAAAACAAATATAATGTATATACTAAAATTAGGCCTTTGTTTGTGGTGCAGTGGCACTAAATAATAAGCAATTCATGTAGCTGCTGAAATAATTTTGAAGAAGTGGTTTGTTTAAATAATTATGCTACAACTTCCCCATTCTCTATTATACACTACATATTGATCATTGTTAATCCAAAAAAGGTAATAAACAGAAGAAACTTGGCCAGATGTCCTATCACGAATGTACACACATTTATACTCATGCAAAATAGATAAGGGTGTATTGTATGTGGATGCCGATGCATTTGTGTACTTACCTTTAGGGTCACAAATTACTGCAGCAATACACGAGAAGAGGGAACCACAGCCATTCATCACCACAACCTGAAGAAACACAAAAGACCTAATTACGCCGCAGAAGGAGGCCTGATAAATATGCTACAAATTCATACGTCCACCAAAGCAGCCATTCATTACATTTGCAAATTAAGTTGGTCACCCTTAAAATGCTATGTTAGTTCAACTGTGGCGTTTGGCATCTTTATAATCATCAGTTAAGTTAATCGAATAAATTAACTGAATCCACTGCCATCGTTTTTTAGAATGAATGGCCATAATCCAGAATGTCCTCTGTAGCAGAAATATAAAACATGAAAAAAAGAAAAAAAACTTATTTGTCAGTTAATTACATAATTTGCTGAACATCTGTACTAATCATGGGAAGGGGACTTTTTTTTACACACATCTCAGAAATCCAAAATGACTAATTACAGAAGCACAAAAAAACTTTATATTTGTCTGTGGTGGAAATTGTATTTAAATAGTTTCCTTAAAAGTAGCAACAGTACAATTTAACATTTTTACTAGAAGCAAAGTCCTTGCAGTTTTACTTGTGTAAAGCAAATAATTATTGTAAGTAAGTATCATGTAATTTTGAGTCAGAAATGAAGTTGTCCTGGAGAATAGTTCCTTTCAGGCTTTTATAAGATTAATGCATTAATAATATGCAGAACTGTGATGCAGAAGAGTTCAAACTCTTAGGGATCCATTATATTTTCAACCTTTTGTACGGTATGTGCAAAATCTCAATATGCAAAGTCCCTAATATTTACAATCAAAACACATAATATACATAATAATATATACAGTGGGGTCCAAAAGTCTGTATATATTGGACAAAGCACAATACTCCCCACTGACTGTAGAGAAAGAGTAGATATTGTCAACTTACAAAATGTAAATACTATTGTGAAAGAATCTCAGAACTGTACATAATGTATGAGTAACATTATACCTCTGCTATTTATATGCTTTCCACAAACCCTTTTAGGTGTTTATATATTTAAAACTTTAGCAGTTGTATGACACATGCTGTTCACATTACTTATGTTACATGCCAGCACTAAAAGCAATAATCTTCACTCACATTGTCGGCTTTGAGTGGGCTTGGAGAACAGCAGCAGTGAGTCAGGAACTTTGCAACCGCCTCTCTCAGGCTGAAAGAGAGGAGGATGGAAAGGTTTTCGTTTTTACCTTGAACGGTTTTCACTATGAGCCACATCACAAATGTGCTTCCCACAGAAATATAGATCCACTTTCATCCCTTACAATGTGTGTCCCCTCCAGTCTGAATACTGCAACAAGGACGGGTCAATATGGAGCATGTCAGGCTTGGTCAGCTATAGAAGAAACATACATGAAATTCATTTGTGAGTGTGGGAGAAGAGAAGACAAACACCCATTACACTCTACAGCACTGCATCGTTACAGGAATCTCACCATACTCCTTATCTCACCCGTTTGTGAAGAAGATCATAGCATAGTTTGTTCTCACTGGTTCCCATGTTGATTATACCCTGGAAGTGAGAAGAAGATCTTGTAAATCACTGCTGCGGTGTCATTTGTGACAAATCAGAGCTATTTAACAGCTGTAAGGGGTGTTATCTACATGGCATAGCCTTACATCAGGGTTGTCTGTGTCATGGTGTTTGTCCATCCTATATTGGGCAAAGCCTTCCTGGAGAATGCCTTGATGCTGTCGGATGCTGTTACCGCGATTAGACAGGTACACGCTGCGCCCGGGAGTTTCTGCACATCTCAGCGTCTGCAAAACATTCTGAGACACTTTACAGGCTTTGACAGATGTGGGCGGTATTGGTGATGTTGTTGTCTCCTGTGTGGAAACAGCCTGTGCCGTGGGAACTTCTGAAGGCGGCTGAGATAAAGATGAGGAGACAGAGGGGGCAGCTGTGGTCATCAGTGAAGCTGGCAGATGAGCTTGGGGTGAGACAGGGGGGTCGGTGGGCGTCGTCGAAGTGTTCGGAGCATTCTGTCTGACAGCAACCAGCGCCCCGGTGAGCATGCTGAACAGGCGGAGCTCGTGCTGGCGCTCCTGTTCCGCCCTCCTCTCCTCCCGCTGTTCCCTGCGCTCCTCTGCCTGCAACTCTCTCTCCAGACGCGCCTCCTCCAGGCAGAGGAGGCGCTCCTCTGCTGACTGCTGCCAGTTCAGGAAGCTGGACAGGGCTTTATCCAGGCTCTCCTGACCACCACATCTAGCGCCTCCTTGCCTCCATGATGTTTTCCCACCCCGGCGACGCTTCCTCTGTCTCACAGAAGTTTGAGGATGAGAACCCTCCTTATTGGGTTGCTCAGATGTGTCCAGTTGCACAGGATCACCAACAGCCTGGGTGGTAGCTGTGGCAGAGGCGGCACTGTTCAGGTCACTGAAACCTGGGGATATGGAAAACAGAAATAGCCTTTCATCTACTTATCACTTTCTAATCGTATGTTTATCATTGTAATAGTGACAACCTGTATTTGGACTGACAACCTGAAGGTGAGATTCTTGCATTTGCTGAGCTCTCTCCTCGACCCAGTGTGTCCTCTGGCCCCAGCAGAGATTGCCCGTCAGTTTCCTGGTCATCTCCAGACCCATAGTACATCTCGGGGGGAGCAACACCTGAGTTTAACATGCTCTCCTCAACATCTTCACATTTTATATCCAGTGGATCTCCCGTTTTTGGAGGTTGGCCAAACAAAAACCCACCTGTGGAAGCAGGACCAAAACAGCCAGCTGGAACTCCCTGCAGATATGCATCGGGTCCACCGCTCGGGCTCTGAAATACCTGTTGAGCTATGACAGCTCCCCCCAAGGAGGAGTAGGTAATGGCCGGTCGGTTCGCCAGCACTCTGTCCATCACATCATAAAACTTCCAAGACCTCATTTTGTGGTTGTCCTTGATGCGCCGGTACTCCAGCTTCATTTTCTTGATCTTTTCCCTGCACTGGTCACCTGTGCGATAAATACCCTTTTCACGCAAGATGTGGGCTATGCGGTCAAACACACGCTGGTTGCGCAGTGAGCTCTCCAGTTCAATCTGGACCGACTCGTCGGACCACAGCTGGAGCAGCTCCACTATCTCCGGGTCGGTCCAGTTGCTACCCCGCTCATGCCTCCTGCCGCGGAAGTCCATCGTCTAAGTTACAGGAGATATTCTGCAACACAGGAACGGGGGATAACATGAGAAATGAGCAGCCTGCCTCCGTCACCCCAACTTCAGGGACACAAAGAAACACTGGGGCTTTAAATGTATTCTTCGTGTCCATAGTTCATGACAAAAGGAAATATTTATGCACGTTATTTTACCCTTTCGTCTTCTCTCGCCGTAAACCAAAAGTGCAGCTCTTCGGAAACAGATTGTCGTGGAACTGTCACTCACATGTAACGTCCACGTAAGTCGACTCATGTCACGGCTGGTTAACCCGGTTTGGAGTGGTTTGGAATGGCAAAGCGTTGTCCAGCCTGTGCTAAAATATATAAGTCACTCTTAACAGCAAATTTGTCATAACTTGGCGAAATGGGGAAAAGACGCGTACAAAGATATCTACATCCGGGTTGATGGCACATGCGTGCTGTCCTTATTCCGGGATAACTTTGGTCCGTGTTAACGGGGGAGCTGCTGAAAGCGGGCTGGATTTCTCTTATACCAGGCTGTAAACGGGGTAGACACAACCATGCGAGTCAGACTGGGAGCTTTGTGTTATGGCCCCCTCTACCGTACGGTGTGCTGCTTCGTCCAAGTGTAACTTTCAGGGATGTCCAGAAGATGGCGGTCACACACAGCTGTACCAACGGGTACAAATCAGTAATCTGTGAAACAAGGATGTGTGTTTTGCATACAGGCGTGGCCCGGAATTCCTTTGTAACGGTAAAATAACCGTGACCGCAGCTGATAAGAACACAAACAACCACATTTCCACAAAATTAATCATTTAATGAGAAAAAATAAATAAATTGTAAAATGTTTTTATACCACTAGTAAAGTACTGATTGTGGTTTATTCATTAAAGATGATCACCTCGTATTAATATGCACGATTTTCTGTTACACATGATGAATTTATAATTTTATATTGTTCCACAAATTAATTTCTTTCACCTTCTAAAGAATGCGAAATATTTTTATAGAAGCAAATAAACATGACCTTAGGTGAGTTCTTAATTGCTTCGTGCCTGCTTAAAAATGGCGACCCGCCCCACCGGACCACTACGATGACTACGGTGATACAAATCAAGCACACGCAACAGTCCAGTCTGCTCCGAACGTGACGTATTTCCTGGAGAAAAGGGTTTGTGGCAGTTTGTTGTCATCTCTATCCAGTAGTGAACTGTAATATTGTGTTGGCACGTTTTCCCCTCATTCCCTCCCTTCTCTTTCCGTGTACTTTGTGCGTTTGAATTAATGCCAGCACACTCTAGGCTGCATGTGAAATAGCCGAAACATTCAGAAGAAACCGTTAAAGAAAGAACTGGGTGCGACGGTTGAAGTTAACTGGCAGAAATATTACCATGGTGGTGGTGGCCGCGGCAAGTTGGTGGCGAATGACAAGCAAGACGGGATAGTTGAATTCAGCACTTTTGGAGGAGGATGGGTGTGCGCGGAGAGCGTCGTTATCATTATAATTCTTCCTCCTATTCACCGTCAGGTTAGATGTAAAGTTGACAGTCGAGCCGCAGGAGAAAGGGGAGTCTCCGTCCGGAGGGGAGAAGAGGAGGATGAGGAGGCACCGCGTCTCGGTCCTTGTCGGCGTCTGATAAAGCGAAGGTACGGCTGACAAATGCTAGATTCTTTTAGTTGTTGTAAAAGCCACGAGTTAGACGTGTTCAAAAGCAGGGAGGGGAGCGGAGTGGCAGAGTGGGTGGGAACAATGGGAGTATTTGCGGAAAGCATGAAAGCTCTTTTAGCATAAAGTCTCTGCCAGCGCTGCCGGCTGCTCTCACCAGTCTTCTACACTTTGGTGAATCCTTCCCCAGTCTGGATGACAGGCTTTCTTATTCCAGCACCGGTGGACCTTTTTATTTTTATTTATGTATTTATGTGTTTGAGGAGGCATGACTTAGCTCCGGTAATTGACCAGCTTTGATCCGCAGCGCTTCCTCCCTGAAGTTTATTGTTGGTAAGATAACGGCATGTTTGCTGTTGTATTGTGTCAGTGTTGTTTTCTGCAGCGTGTCTCATTTGACTCTGTTAATTCAGATTAATGTCTTGCTTTCCCTCCTCCCCTTTGTCTCTTTCTCTCTATCTCTCTCTCTCTCTGCGCACATACTCTTTAACATCTTCTGTTTCTCTTATTTATTCACCCTGAAGCCTTAATAGTCTAAACCCCTCATCTGATCAAGTACTTTTGTCTGTGTAAGGTGGGAATTGCTGTAATATATTTCAGTTAATTCTGCCTCTCAGACAGGGTAGAAATTGTTTAGACCAAGCTGCACGCTATTCCTCTTTTCACTGGCGTCAGATATATGTGCCTATTTTAAGAAAAGCAGTGAGTGCATGTTTGAACCACCAAGCTGGAAAAACTCAACTTTAAGTGATTGAACTTATCCTGTCTTGACCTCTGGATGCTGTTATTTTATACCTCTAGTGTAACTCCCACTGGGATCTCAACAAGAGATGAAGTCAAGGTCATCAGCAATTTGGGCACACAGCATGGCTCCAAGCTTCCTGCACAATCGGATTACACTACCTCACCACATCAAAGATTACCCTATAAAACTAATCTTTTGCTGCCTCTCTTTGTTTGGCCCAAATCTTGCCCAGGCCAGTTAGGAGATGAGCGATATTAAAAGGGTTGGTTCTGTGCTGTGTTTGTGCAGCCAGAGGAAGTTGGACTGAGTGCTTCACATACACTCTTTGCCCTAGACAAACACCTTTCCAGCTCTGCTGATTCGTCACCAGCGCTGGACTTAACAGTGCTGGTAATTCTTCAGCTGTGGCCTCTTAAGAGCACACATTTTATATGAAGCATAAAACAGGAATGCAGTGGAGGAGAAAGAAGCAGGAAGACAAACTTGTCAACAGTATAACTCATCATAAACTAGGGCAGAGAGATGAGGGGAAGTTTGGCAGAGGGAGCAATGCCAAGATTCAGATGGCTGTTAAAAATTGGGTTGGATCTCTCCGTGGGACACTACTTACAGAATTGATTCTTTCTCCTGGTCACATTGCTGCTGCCCTTGACAACATTTTATCAGGGTTTTCCATCTCTGTAGCTCGTAGACAGTGCGAGAAGATGGATCATGCTTTAGTGGTACTCAGTCATGGCGTTCTCGCTCACTTCGCCGAGTGCCTCAGACGATGGCCATACAGCTCACTTCCAGCTGTGCACCGCTGTCCTGACTGAACACAACATGCCTGTGCAATGCCTCTGGTTTTCCAATCACACTCTAACTTGGAGCAATTTTCCCTCTCAGGAGAGGATGCTTGGCTGTCAGCGGTACTTCACAAATGCTGCAGCTCTCTCCTGTGCCTTGGTTTTCTGTGAGAGGGCAGCCCGGAGCACATGGTGGGTGTTGATTTGGCTGGTGGGCAGCCTGAAATAGAGCTGGAGTGCTGCATATGGTCTGTCACAGCTTCGTGTGCTTGTCATTACCGATGGAAATCGCCTTTTCATCCCCATCAAGATTAGGATTTGTTTTTCTGTAAAATTACATTCTTTACATCTTTCCTCACTGATATTCATGTATAGGAAGTTAACTAAATGCACATGCTGTTTGTCAGATACATTACATTTTCACTGTTGTGTTTCGTGTTCATGTAACGGAAGACTGCTGCTGCTGCATTTGCTCTGGAGCCGCTGGGGGTCAAGTGTTTTCCAAATCATACACATTATCCAGATGGGTAGGAAAATCAAATTGGCAATGTTATGGTCTCAATCCCAGTTCTGTAATTCCAAGTTATCTCTAATATTACTGCACTTTACAAGAGATAGATCTAGGCCTGGGCTAAATCAGATATCAGAAAGTATTTGATTCCTTGCCTTGATATTGATAATGTGGTTACACAATGTGGTTACACTATCAGTTTCAGTAGTGGAAATGTGGGCCAAGCAGATAGAGGTATTCATTAATTATTTCACTCAGCTACATCCGACTGATACTGGATTTTTGAAGCCAATACCGATATGGATATTTGAGACTGGTAAAAGAAATAATGAAATCCTGGCTTGGTTTAGTTTTTTTTTGTTTGTTTGTTTTATATGTGAACTCTTGGGCAGGGATCCCTCACATCTGCTTGTTTAAAGAGACAAAGATGTTAACTGAGGCCAGATGTTTTACAGTTGAACCTGAGCTTAATTTTCAGAGACGGCAATACCCAGTAATAAAAGCCATGAAGGTTACGAACAGTAATTTTTCCTCTGAAATTACATTATAAAATTATTATAAATAACCATAAATGAATACACGAATGCAGCCTACATGAAATGAATGCTAATTAAGAAAAATAACGCTCACAAATTCTTGCAATCAGAGGAATGTACTGTGTTGTACTGCAGTTTTCTTTTGATCACTTAGCAACATATACTAGAACTGCCACTGACATTAATCTGTCGGTGATAAGCCAGTGTTGGCCAGTAATATACCTCCCACTGCTGTGTCTGTGGGGCTGTAGCTGTAGCTTTCAGATCTGCTTTTACCATTGTAACGTATGACTGTAATACACCCAGTGAAATGAGCAAAAGACAACATACTGGTGCAGTCTTAATATCACTATATTGATATCAGTGTGTCAGAATTCCCCCCAGATCCTGCTGGGCCTTCCTTGCATAATAATCATTTTGCAGCTCATAATAGATCTTAAAAGCTAGTGTTCCTCAAAGTTGCACGCCTTTAGAACAGCGTAGAGGCTGTTGCCCAAGGGCTTAATGATGATATCAGAACAGTAATGAATGCACAGTGTTGATGCATAGCTTATTAATCTCCCCCTCTCTTCACTGTAGTTAAGTAGCAAGGGGGCGTCAAAGGACAGAAATCACTCTGTGGTTAGTTTGTACAGCTCAGTCTTCTTGTGTTGGCCACTGAGCAGCTCCGCTGGAGCGGTGGAGGCTGAAGTGCGTTCCTTAAGGGTGCCTCAGCCGTCATTGCTGAGGGAGAGGAGAGGATTGCTCATTATGCATTTTCTATACAGAACAACTTCTAAGCTAAGTGTTTTAATAGGTGCAACCTGTTGTTGCTGCTGCTGCTGTTGTTCTGTTCCATGGGTGAGAAAGGGTTAATTTCTTGCCATCCTTATCGCCGTGAGTTGCTGAACTACACTTGGAGCTCTGTCAATGGCTTGAAACAGACAGTGCTGAATTAATAAATTCTAAGCTGCTGTTATTTCATCGTACCACAGGCCACTCATCCACCCCTGCATTTCCACTGGTTGTCTCACACAAATGTGCTACTAATCTCAAAAGAGGTTGTGCAACTGATTTTCTATTTTCATTGTAGTTTAGTTCCCAAAGTTCTCCTGAGGTTTGAAGGTTGAAGTTTCATCTCGGTTTTAGGCCTTTGATGTATAATGTAAGAGTAAGCAGCCTCTTGTTAACTCCTCTCGCGGCTGTGTTTTGCGAGAAGGTGTTTTGGGCGTTGTGTTATTATGTGCTTGTTATTTTTCCGCAATGCTGTCTGGGCGGACGGATATCCCCACCTCTTCTTCCATCTATTCCTCCCTCTGCCAGTGACAGCAGACCCCCTGCTCCTGTTTTTGCAACTCCAGCATAGCATCTAATGAGCTCAGAAGAATTGCTCCATGGGAAGAGTGACAGCCCCTGGTCATGTTTCCACCACCTCTCCTGCTGTGCTCAAATCACACCCACTCCTAAATGTATCTGTGAAAGCACAGATGTATTCAGTGAGCTTCTCCTCTTTGAATAGTTTGGATACGCCATACTCCACAGAAGCAGGGGACAGTTGTTTGGGTGAATGAAAGGCGAGGGCATCCTCCTTGTTGGTTAAAAAGTTCTGAAATGTATCTCTGTTTTGGAAGAATGGATTTTAGGGAGAGCCAAACAAACAACCTTACCTGCAAATCAATTGCCTTGTTACTCTGCCCACCGCCAGCAGGTATTCCTTCCATTAGAGTTAGTACGTTTTTTCCCCAAGTCCTCAAAAAAAGGCCAGTTATTTGACAGGACCCATATTCACTGTGGAAAATCAATATTGATGCTCTCACTAAAATTGGAACCTCTTAAAAGGATTTTTTTTTTTCCTGAGATGTTTAATCTGGTCCAAGCTTAAGCAGTTGTGACAAACCTCAGCAGTATTTTATTACCAAAAGTATATAAAGGCTAAGATGTTTTTAGTCCTCTTGTAAGTCTATAGGCTAAGATTAACTTTAGATATACTGTGCTTGGACAGTAACATGTCATCATATCCCCAAACTGTTCACAAGTGTGACTGGATTGTCTATGCTATTGTGTGCCTTTTTTTTCCCACTGTTTTAAATTGTCACTTGGTGCCATCTATGTTACCAGACTGCTTCTAGACACTTCCTCCTACTGCCAAAATAATCACCACTTAATTGGAATGCATTGTGAAAGTACATTCTTTTTTTCTTTCTCCTTTAATGCCTGTGAAGAGCCTAAGCACACTCAGCCACAGTCAGTGGAACAGTTTGCTCTACTGCAGGTTTTTCCTTAGCTTGCAGAAGTCCCATTGTTTTTCAGAAATCCGTTAACAAGACTGAAAGTCTAAAGCCCCATAGCAGCCCCCTTAAGCCTGAAATCTTCATTACACTCCACAATTTGAAACTGTTTGACAGACTGAACATCACACTGATGATTTTGCTATCCCCAGAGCCTTAAGGGAATGCGGATAAATGTTCATTTATCTCGAGGAAAGAACCACAAGGGTTTATCTCCTTTGGAGCCTAACTCTGCTGAGCAAAGATCACGACAGTCTGCTTACTAGATCATGAGATGTGAGCACAGTTGACAGTATGATGTGAGATCGGAGGAAGGGAAAATATCACAGAGTGCTCAAAATAAAGGGGATCGTCCTTTAGGAAACATGAATGTGCTCAGTAATTTTCACTGCCGTCGGTCTATTGGGACGGATATATCCACGCCAGACTTGGTGGTGGTGGTGGCGGCAGTGGAAAGGGCAGATGGTAGGGCCGTTAATATCATTCTTAATTCTGAAGTTTACAATTTGACCTTAGAGGAAAGCTCATCTTGAGCTGGCAACTAGATTTTGATATTTCATATACACAGGGTACAGATTTTGGCCTGACAGTTGTAGTAGATAAAATATGCTGGAGGTTCACCAAATCCCTATTGAATTGAGCAACTATGGGAGGGTTTGGATGTGTTGGACCATCCATCAGAGTTAGAGTCTTTGCCAAGGCACATTGATTGTAGGAGCTCTTGATGGCCCGGCACCTTATTGAGGCACTTTTTTCCCCCTTTGTCACCATCTGTGCATAGTAGTTGTCAAGATATCTGCTCTGGACTCAAGTGTTGGACAGACAGATGGGCTGACTGACTGAGATGAAAAAAAAGACTAACTAGAACATCCTGCTATGGCAATGAGATTAACAACCAGTCCATGTGCTCAGCTGTTCAACCCCCACCAACCCACCCCACTGCCCCTTCTGTACCTGCTAAGAGGGTTTATATTGGACATTAAATTTCTTTGAATTTATAAACCTCCTAGAAAAACCAGCAAAATGTCATAAGTGAGAACCACAGACATAAATTTGTTCAGTTCACAACGGCTTAGAGTAAGTACCTGCAGGAGCTCCTATCACCTCCCTCCCTCATCATCTTTCTTAGGATGAACTGATATACTTAGCAGATTCCCACACCTTATCGTCGTTCTTCCCACTCAGAGTCAGTTAACTTACCACAAAGCTTTTCTTTTTCTGTGTGACTTACAGGCTCCTTTCCTACGACTCAAAGAGCTCCAAATCAAAGGCCCGCAGAATGTGCCGGTCTGAAAATCTCTTTCATTTGAAAATCTGCTCAAATAATGGTTCTTTTTATCACGCTTATTATTTTACTTAAAGTATGTTCAGTAGTACTTTTTCATACCTAATAAGTAGCTGGTTGAATTTTAAAATGGGGAACATGCTAAAATTAAAAGCAGCGTCTGAGGGAGAGTGTAAAGTGCCCTCTCTCTCATCCCTCAGACGTCTTGCCTTTCTAGTTGCCACAACTAGCTGTGTACTGGTTTTCTTGGAGCTCATCCTGTATTGCAGCAACGTGTCTAGCGTATATCATTATCATACATTACCATTTCAGGTCTGCAAAAGATGAGGGAGGATTGAAAAATAATTTTGTTTTTTGGCAGAGACCTTGTCTGTTTTGACCTAATATTTATGCTTTGCACATTTATCAAGATGTGTGTTTTTTTTTCCCTCTGAGTTTGACGGTGGACAGTGAGCTAAGTATGGTGCATGATAAGGTCTGTGGGTGTGTTGTTTATTTTTGCTGTAATTTTGGTTTTGTTTTCTGAATGGTATCAGCAGTAGGTAATTCCAGCCCAAGAGTGACCCAGTTAAGAAGGCCATGTTTGTGTTTATAGCTGGCTCTGTCCTCTCATCTCCAGGCCACTGTTCTACTTTGCTGCTGTAAGGTAGAGCAGCCCCGCTCTGCCTGGGAAGCAGCGATAGACGAACGGATAGACTGCCCTGTGAAGTGTTCTCCTTTTAATGGATGCCAGGGTGGCCCTGCTGCACTTATGGACAGCCCTTGTCCTCCTGACAGCTGAACTGAAGTGGATGGATGCTGCAGAGGTCTACACCAACGCCTGGGCTGTCCAGATCAATGGAGGGCCAGAGGAGGCTGACCGCATCGCCAGGGAACACGGTTTCATCAACCTCGGCAATGTAAGTTCTCCCTACGGTCGATTGTGAATTTTGGTGTTTGCATGCGCATCTCTAATGTTTAATAACCACCTATATCACTTTATGAGACACTGTACCTATATACAGCTCTGGCTTGTAGGTGATCATCAGTGTTACAAAGTTGTTGTACATCAAAGGCGAGCATCAGAGAGCCTGACATGGCACCCCCAGGCCATCCTGTTTCAGCGACGGATTTCGAAAGTATGGCCTCCCCCATTTCTTAAAGCTTAAGTGGGGCATGCATGAGTTCCTAACACACTGGCAGACAGTTGTGTTTACAGAGTAGTGTTAGAAATAGGCAGGAATAATAAGGCTGTTATTTTAGGGTCTAAAGAAAGGTTGTTATATTTAATTATGATGTAGGTAGTTAAATTTTATTGCTGGCACTTCAGCTTCTGTTTTTGCGATTGCCAAGTCATTTTAATTAATTGATGTTGTGTCGCACAGTTTGCAGATAGGGCAAAGAAAAACAATTGTCAGAGGACTTGGAAGAACGGAGGTGGGGGTTGGTGGGGGAGTAGTACTGACTTATTGTTCTTTCAGTGGTGTGTTAGGTCCCTTGAATATCAAAACGCTTCCAAGACTAAGCTTTTCCATATTTGTGCTCAGCAGTTGACAGTGAGTAGCTATTTGGTCCCCTCTTCCCCTGTTGCTCCACTAGAGACTTAACTTCATTTGCATGTGTCTTTGTGGAGCTGCCTGAGTGCTACACACGCCAGTGAACAGCCTTCTGGATTACTTCTTAGGAATGTGCATAGGAAGTTCTGCATATTCCCATACCACTTCTCCCCACCTCAAATAAAGAGGATTTTCCGAAGGAGAGGTTTGCAAAATTAATTCGGGCTTATCTTTGCTTTCTTTATTTTGTCAAAGATAGAGTTTTGTCTGAAGTGCGTAGCCAGATGTTTTTTTGTCTCCCTGTTATCATGCTGCCTCATGGGCTTAAGACACAAGATTGGATGTGTGTCATTATTAAATGCTCTTTATCGTCCACCCCGTTATATTAAATTGTATCCATGTGACTTAACATTGGGCTCATCTAAGGAGCTTACATTGTGTTTGAATCTGGAGTTCATTTAGTATTGATCTGGATAGCTGCAGTTGTTCCAGTAGTCTAAAACCATTGTACTGCGGACTGAAAGAAAGCTTACATTAGGTATAATGGCCTCTTAACAGAATTATACTCTTAATTGCTTCTGTGAATTCTGGATAGAGAATCAATCTTTAGACTTAGTGAATTGCTTAAAATGAAATGTTCAATATTCTGCTCACAAAACACACATACATATTCTAGACAATCACTCGGGGACGCAGTGCTATGGAGCACAAAAAGTATCTCTTCCTCCAAACGAGGCAATTCTTTTTTCTCTCTTAGTCCCCCTTATGTGATCACTTTTATTGCTTTCTTTCTTCTGTTTATCTCTCCTTCCCTCATTTCACCCAACCACAAAGACATCTCCAGCCTGTACTCTGTACTCTTAAACCACTAGATTAACAAGGAGATGTATAGCTTTATTTTTCCCTTCTGTTAGTGATTGCGTCAGAGCAACAGGCACAGGAAAGAGTCCTCTTAAGACGGCTGTCTGTTACTGAATCTCTGTTGCCATATGGCAGCTTGTCATTTTAGTGCATGTGACATTAAGCTGCTCAGGTCCCAGAGTGTGAAAGAACTGTGTGGCCCCGTTTGACAAAGTGGGCCCTTAAAACAATCCCCTCACCTAACTCCAGTCAAACAACAGTTTCTTTCTGTGGTTCTGGGTTGCATGACACCATAGCTCACAAGATGTCTGTCTCCTTTACAATTTTCTTTTTTTTTCTTTTTTTAGCCAAAGAAATACTATAGCGGAGCGTGTTTTTGTAGTTTTGATGTGAGAGGCAGATATTCCAACAGTGGATATAGATGGCTGTGAGTTTAGAGAGGGTGAAGATGGATATTAAAAGGAGAGTGGGAAAGAGAGTGGAAAGAATTGAGATAATTGACACTTTCCCATTGGAAAAATAAGAAAAGAGAAGAGAGACATATTAATAGCAGGATGTCTGTGAAGATGTGTGGAAGACGCTAGAGAGAAAAAAAGAAAAAAGAAAAAGCAAGTTAGCTAATGGAGTGGATGGTATTAAGGACCGAAAAGCATGAATGTCGGATGACTGGAAGGGTGAAATTTTGTATTATCCACTGTGTGAAATCAGATTTTATAGGAGTACATCTTCAGTCATTGTTTGACGGAGGCACCCAAATAAGTTTTTATTTTAGTCTGTAGTCCCTGAGTGGGTGCTATGAGAATGGGATGAGCTACAGGCTATGTGCAGTGTCTGTGCTCTGACAGTACAATGGTGGGTTATGTGAAGATTTGGGTTAGGCAAGGCTTTGTAGGGCTGGGGGCTTAGATGGGAAACAGCTCAGTCATTTTTCCATCATCCTTAGTGGTTGTTCTACAGGGCACTTGAAGAGAACAAGGAGGCTGATGTATAATCAGGAGGTAATGGGATTTTTATCACTAATGTGATTATAGGATCATCACATAACTGATTATTTGTTCACTGCAGTGCTCAGAGATGCCTTATTGGTCTTGGTGCATCTTTATGCATTTGCAGATTCACTCATTATGTTTCAGCTTAATTTTCCTTGTGTGCGTGAGAAGTGAAGTAAGCATGCTGTGTGTGTGTGTGTGTGTGTGTGTGTGTGTGTGTGTGTGTGTGTGTGTGTGTGTGTGTGTGTGTGTGTGT
>JBBMJY010000021.1:10523821-10535599 GCA_037833715.1 Toxotes lorentzi
GTGTGTGTGTGTGTGTGTGTGTGTGTGTGTGTGTGTGTGTGTGTGTGTGTGTGTGTGTGTGTGTGTGCGCGCATGTGCATGTGTACAGAGCTGGGGTTTTAAGTGTAAATGTCATCAAGACTTCCTAGTGTGTGTCGGCATTTTACAAGCTGACACTGAGCTTTGTATCTGTTTCTCTGTAGTGTGTTTAATAGCATTTTGTGTCTGTGTGGGAGTTCCAGACCAGGGTTTAGAGCTAAATGTCATGTTGTGTTCTTGGTGAGCCGAGTCAGAATCATTGTTTTTATGGGGATGGGCAGGCTCGGTGGGCGTTGACAGACTGAATCGCCCTGCTCTCTGGAGTAGACGTCTAATGCCAGAGCCTCTTTCTTTGTGTGTCTCTTTGTCTTTCTATCTTTTTCTCTCTGCATCTCTCCAGCTGGATCTCTTGGTGTCTTTCTATTTATAGGTAATTTACTCAAAACATGTGACTAGAGTGTAAGCTGAAGTAAACAACTTGCAGGTTTTGTTATCCATTGTTATTGTTATTCCCCACTGCCAGTCATGGCCCCTCTTCAGAAACGACAGGAAAACACATAACTGTGTCTCGTGTTTCAGAGGTAGCAGGTCATTTCAAGGCAGTGACAAAAGGTTTGATTGCAGTCCCCTGGTGTCAGCGGATTGTATTATAATATTCCTTCAAAATCCAATATTCCTGCTTCAATTTCCTTTTTTTTTTTTCTTTTACAGACCACTGTTTTCCAATTTCATCCCACCATAGCCCCAAATACATACAAACACATACCTGCTTTTTTTCTAGGTGGAATGCAATGTGCTCCGAGGCCTTTGTCCATTACTCTGCACGATACCCTGCCAACTGTGTGATGCACCAGCCCACTGGCCAGTTCTCTCTTGCTTGCTTTCTGTCTTTCTCCATTCAATTCGAGTCAAATGAGCTGGATTGGCATGACATGCAACAAAGTAAATACATGAAATACATCTCACTCACTCTTTCTCTCCCTCTGCTCCACTGCTCTGGTGGCTGTGTGAGATGGCCACAACACACCAGGACTGAGCCCCTGTTTTACTGGTTAAGAAATGATAGTGATGATTTTAAGAATGTACAGGGGCAGTTTGCTCTGTGGGTGAGCGGAGTTTTATTATTTTATATTCGAATGTGATTTGTACAGCGAGCTCTGTCAGATAGGCTGATTATATCAGACAGTGTCAATGCTTTTATCTTGCTTTCATTTGCCTTGAGTGCAACTGGGAGGCTTGCGTATGTGTGTGTGTGTTCATTTGTTTGGCTAGCTGATGTTTTTGTCCTCATTTTAAGGTAATAGTTTATTAAAAGGAACATCAAACGTTTATCTCTCTCTCTCTTTGATTCCCTGTCTCAGTCTCTCTGTTGTTTTCTCTCCAGTGCATACCTGTTCTGAGATGTTCATATCCCCACGACACTCTACTTTCACTCATAAACCCACACTACACTGTTCTGCAGCATACAGTCAGGCAGTGCCTGTACCTGCAGTATTTACTGTCTTCTATTTCCCTCAGGAGTTTGAAGGGAAAATAAGGAGTGCCTCTTTGAATAGTGAAGTTTTGCCGCTGGCACTAAGGAACCTCAGTAGAACACATCTACGTAGGTGCTAATATATTACAATGGTACCAAGAGATTATCATGAGAAAGAGTATGATTCTTTTTTTCCTTTTTTTTTTTTAAGCTCTATCACATCTGTCATTTTCAAAATAATTTGTCTTTTTTCCTCTTATTTAATAGGCAAATATGTGGTCACTGCAACAGTTTGGATGAAAGACTTTTTTTTTTTTTAAAGATCATGCAGAGCTGACAAGTCTCACATTGTCTGATCCTCACTGTAAACAAGTATTCATATTCAAATTTAAATTGCTGTCACCAAAATGGAAATGATAATGACAATACTGGCAAAATCAAGAACATTGTATAAAAAAAAAAATGTTAAGGAGGTCTTGGTCAAGGTAGAAGAAGATTAGTGGTCATTCATGTAATAAGAGCTTGGTTTGATGTCATCTCCAATAATACACTCATATATAGTGTAAAACAAATGTTTTAGAGTGGCTTAATAGCAACCTAGCCTTACAGCGCTTACACAGGACATATACCTATACAGTGTAACACTTCACTTTATGTATTCATAAATGTTGTATTACTGTATTGTGGAGGTGTCTCTCTGTTTAAGTGGAGCTAAAAGTGCATTCAGTATCACACTCAGCGTTTTTGCACTTTCAGCTTGTTGGGTTATACTATTAGTCTGTTCATCATTATTAATTCAAAATATTAATATTCATACGGATTGATTGACAAACATTGCCCTAATTTATTTCTGCTCTCGCTGCACCATTTCCACCCCAACATCATTAAGCTGCATGAAATGAGTTTCCAAAACCCCACAAATTTCAGAGTGCCTCAGATCCCCCATTTCATTCATAAAAGTCACCTCTTTTTCTTTCTTATCTCCTTTTTTTTCTCTTTCCCAAGTCCCTCAATGCTTTTCCCAGTCCAACCGACTGAGATCTTTCTCCTGAGCGAAAGGTAGCACAAGGCTTCGACTATACATAATATGCACACAGCAGCATCCATAACACTTGGACTAATTGCTGTAGAAAGTTCATAAGATTGTTTTGTCAAAAAAAAGCAGTGACTTAGAGACACAATATTTAATGTGGATCAGTCCTTTCTTACCAGTCTACTCAATAGATAACCAATCAGTAGAATAACATCACTAGCATAATTTGTGCTACCCCACAAGTGAATGTGAAGCACGTACTACTTGAAATGTTTTTGATCTTCAATGGTCAATTTAGTCAGAACCTGTATTTTGTAATTTCGGTTAGAGTGTTAAGAAAATTGCTTGACTGCGGAGCCCTTGATAAATCAGTGGTTGAAAAATGCATAAATGTAGATATCTGAATAGTTCTCTTCACTGTATTAGCTTAATTACTTTTCCATCCAGATGCTGGTTTCTCATTCTGAAATCTTTTCAAGGACTTAAAAGTAGTAGATTTGAAAGACTGATCAGAGGTTATATATCTGTACACAGAGCAAATAGGGTCATATATAAAAAATGTATATGTGGCAAGTTTCTTTTATGGCACAAAAATGTGTTGTATGTTGCTCAAATTCAATCCTTGTGACGAAGAAATGTAAATATAGAATTGTTTATTAAAATAAAATGCATTTATCACCCCCCCCCTAAAAAAACAGATCATTCATTACGCATATACTGTATTATCTTACTAATTTCCCATGTCAGTAGATTTACCAGTGTTTTTGAAACTCATGAAATACTCCAATAAAATACATGGTAATGGTAAACTAACCAACATAAAGTAGTCCTTGTGGCTTTGTACCAACCTTTATATGACTTTGTATTAAGAGATATAATGTTTTATAATCCACTTTAACATGGAAATTGGTTGGTTCCAAATTTATTGACATTATTCATCTTTTACATTTTGTTTAGTAAATGTTACCATGCCTGCTGACATCACAAGTCTTGTTTCTGTACGTCGTAGTTGCATGCTCTTTTCTCATTGTGTGTGTCTACATGTGTACGTATACGCGTGTGTGTTTGTTTTTGTGACGGTTAGCTGTCTTAGGGTTTGGTGCAACCTTCTGCTCCTGATCACTGCCTCACAGCCATTCTCTAAAGCCCTTGTGACTGTCTGCCCACTGGCACACCAATCTACAGCCTGTTCTGGCATTAGGTTGCCATGGAGAAAATTGCCATCATATTATTTCCAGCAGATTGACTCCAGTGTTGGGGGCGAGGGGGGGGTCATGTTTTTTCTTGGCACCACAGTACTATGCGTCATTCTACATCTTAGGGCTACTTGGCATTTAAAAAAGTAGTCCACTTGCTTCTGCTGTTTGTGCTTAATTTTGAAATTTAAATGAGACTCTTAACAAAGTGAATTCGTTTTTGTATGCTTGTCTTCCTGTGTTTACTTATACCTTTCTCTCTTGAATATGTAGCCATCAGTAAAAGCTTCTATTATATAAAATCTGCTAACAATGTGGACATAGCTTTAGCCCTATTGTTACAGTTATTTGATTTATCTAATACTTGCATTATCCTCTTGCTACCACATTATTCTATCAAACCCACTGGGATTCTTTGCTTTGCAAGCTTCTCTTTTCCCTTTGTGGATCTTTGCCATTTTTACCTCTTATCCTCTTTAATCTCTCCCCGTCCAATATTTGCAGTTTGTTTGCAGGTCTGGTCTCCAGTCAGTCTCTCTTCTTCTTCTTCTTCTTCTCCTCCCTCTTCTTTCCTTTGTGCTTTCTCTTCCCCTCTTACAATTGTCCTCTTCCCCCTTTCTTCATCCTCCAGCTTCCACTTTATTTCAGTGTTTACTGATCTGAGGGAAGTGCACCTCCTTGTCCCAGAGCTGTCTCTCATTTAAATGCACCACTTCATTACATGGAGCCTGCAGCCACAGACCTTTTAGCTGTTTCCAAAAATGTCTCCTAGAAATAGGTTGGTGCTGTGCCAGAGATCTGCAGAAATCAGTACTCAAAAGGTACTCAAAACTATGTTTTATAACTAAAGAACCTTTGACCTATAAAACTCTGACTCTAGTTATACCTGGTAACAAGTTTGTAGCCAGGTTTGGAACTGGAAGAGAGGGAAGGTTAGAAAGAGCATTGTTGGTTTAGTGGAAATGGTGGCTGGGTGACTCTGGAGACCAGACAGTACAGATCAAGTGTGTGGAAAAGGCTATCAGACTCCTCTCTGTACCTTTGAGATATGGAACCAGCCATGCATGTGCATTGTCGACCTTCATTCAAGTCTCTTTTCGTCAGGGAGGCCTTTTTAAAAAAAAAAAAAAAAAAAAACTCACATTCATGATCTGCTCATTATTGATTTAGGAGGCTTTGGAGTAAATTGAACTTTCTTTTTCAAAGCATTGAATTTTATTCACAAAGAAAAATGTTGCAACAATATAATTCAGCCTCAGCTTCAGGCACAATACTCACCACCTTTTTTTTGTTCGTGTTCTTCTTCGGTTGTAATAACTCACTCCTACATCTGACCAAGTTAGAGATGTTTGTGTGATTGCCGTTTGCATGCAGTTCTGTGAAAACAATTGTAAAAACAACTGCACATAAACAACTGATCCGCTCTCTCTGGTATCATACTGTGCTGTGAGTTCTTTCATTACCAGGAGACAGGTTTGAGGCTACAGCAGTACAGCTCCAGCAGTTCCAGGAACCTCGTTTTTTTTTGGCATCTCTTTGAGCATTAAACATTATGTGATCAAACCAGACTGGTACATTTAATTATATTCTGTCAATGCGATGATGTGATAATACCCATTCGGTATTATTTTTCACATTGCAATTGATCAGTATTTCTTTTGTGAATAACAGGATATTTTTTCATGGTCTTGTGAGTCATGCATAAGGATCCTGCATGTCAAGCTGCTGAAGAGCTCTTTCTGTTTCTCATTTTACATCGAAGAATATCTCGTCCTGTCTGTGATGTCGTCACTGCATTTCTATTATTCACCTCCGTGAAAGTAATGCTAATGTGATGCAATTCAACAAAGAGACCTCCATAACAAGTAGCAATTTATAATGCTTATAATCCTGGCGTTATGTTGAGACTGTTTCAGAGTGATGTTGACCTTTATGGTAATTCCAGTGGTTTTAGTTTGTGTTGATGGTTTGAACAGGTACGGTTAGACAGGATTAGCTTTACAGATTTTCTCCTCAAAACTCATTACATTGTTGAATCAACTTAAAATTACCATTTTTAGATTCGAAAAAGGTAGCACTTGTTGAGGGGCTGTTTAATTTCATTAGATAGAATAGGTTAATTGGATATTATTTCTGGCACTTGTTTGTTTCTCTTTACTGAATGTTCGAATGAATGTTCCTGAAGGGTTCTTTGTGGTGTAGAAGAGCTGTACAATATCCAACATATGTGTGCGCAGGTCTTGTGTATGGTATGATTCATGCAAATCCTTGGCTGTTAGACATTTGTACTCAGAGCAAATAGAACTGTGAGGATGGTAGCCTGAATGTGCAGCTCTCAGGTGCAAACAAAGACAAAACAGACCAGTTTAAAAGTAGGCTGCATGACATGCAGTCAGATATGTTTTGCTGCAGTGGTTCAGACTTGTGAAGCCGTCACGTCAGACTGTCTGCAGACATTTGCAATATCACTGTGAGAGGCTTTAGAGAAGCACTACCTCTGAAATGGTCTGTAGGTGTGTAATGATTCATTCATTGCACCAGTGCATCAATTTTAAATGATTCCAATTCAATGCATTGATCTGCTAAAAGAAATAATCAAATTACTCTGGCTTCAACAACAATCAATATGAAACATTCTGAAGAGCAATAATCAAATTGAAATGAAACTGCTTGCTCCTTTGCCAGATTGAAAAGCGACAACTGGCACGATCACCGCTGTTACCATTACTGCTGACACTATTTCTGCCACTGTCCGAGATATAAATGTTAAGACTACTAGTGCTAATGTCACTACTTCTACAGCTACTGCTGCCACTGTCACAACTACAAGTAATATTACCGCTCAGAGTGAAATGTCAGCTTCACATTGTGTAGGCAATCCTAAGTAAAACATGTCTGTAATGTGCGAAACTGTTAAATGCTTATTTTTTCAGAATCAGAATCAGAGTCAGAAACACTTTATTGCCAGGTAGAATTTGACGTGGTGTTGTTGGTGCAAACAGAAGAATTGGACTGACAAGTCCCATAACACACTCAGTGAAACAAAATTTTTTTAATACTAAAGAGCTACCAAGAGGAAGAAACAGTCAAATAATGATATAATATATCATTGTATATGTATTATACATATACATATATATATATATATGTATATATATGTGTATATATATATATATATATATATATATATATATATATGTATATATGTATATATACAAATATATGTGCAGCACTGTCCACAGAAGCGTTAATATAACGCATACAGAGCTGAATTACATTAATGTAACATAGTCTGTTGTGGGGAAATGAGGGTGCGTGCTGTTAAAAAAGAAACTTTTTGGTTCATTGTTTACTGAATCAACTGGAACACATCAAGAAAGAAAAATAATGATAATCCCTCTTTAGGTGAAATGCCAAGTTGATTAATTAAATGACAATTTCTGTCAAGCCAGTGACTGACACACCTATTGTACTAAGCATTTTTTAACATGTTTAGAAAAAGCTTCTCTTTCATTGCAGCTCTACTGTAGAGCTTGGGAGCTCATCCCTTATCCTGCCCACAGGTAAGGGAAAAAAAAAAAAAAAAGCTCTGCACAGACCTTGAGTCAGTCTTGGGCTCTCTCCACATGGGGAGTAACCTCCAAGCATTCTGCATACCAACAGCGGGACTGTTCAAGCAATGCAGGCAAAGAGGAGCTATCACATCCACTGCACCACACTCACTTGCTATGACGTTCTTCCAGTTTAACTTGTGCCTACGCTGCGGTTGAGTCACCGCTGAGCCATGTTTTTTTTCCCCCCACTGTTAACATGGTACAATCAGATAACATTTTCCCCTCCTTTTCTTGTGTGATCATTCCAATCCCAGCTTTGAGAAAATATTATTAGAAATGCAATATGTGTGGGTATCAAGGAGGTTATAAATGAAAATAAGAATTAGACATAAAACAATACAGTTATAGGTGAAGGGGGAAATTGTTACCCAGGGGTACGAGTCAAAGATCAGATTAGTGCTCAGTCAGTATTACATTCTGCTTGCAGAACCCTGCAACACCTCCTTGTATCTCAGCTCCACTAAAACTTATAACAGCAAAGAGCGCTCAGTGTGAGTCCTACAAGTGTACAAACGGTAAGTAATTTGACTGTGACTGAGGACACGAGACAAGTTATTAAGAAGTTATTCGTTTTTTTCTGCTGTGTGCCCAGATTCTGTCGTCTACCATGAAATGTCTCATATCTCTGGATAACTCACAATGGGTATCTTTTATTTGATATTTTAGAATTTGATTTTGCATTTTTCAAATTTCATATCCTGTTTGGATGCCGCCATAATGCCTTGGATTTCTCTCATCATGCAACCAGTCATTTTAGCATGAATATTTTAAGACCCCATGAAATGTAAATGAGAGCTCAGTACACAAAGTTAATTTTCATAGAGGGGAGTTATGGGCAGACGTTCGGCTGAATGTCTGCCCTGCATTTATAATGAACAGAATTTTCTTTTAATTTCAGGAGATATCGATTAAAACCCCACCGGCAGTGATCAAAGTTTGTAGTTAAATAAATATTTATTCTGCCTATGATTTTAGGAACTTAGTGGGAGCCCTGACTGTGGATTGCAGCTAGTGAGCTAATACTATATACTGATAAAGAATTTGTGCACGTAACGCTTTGGAAACCCTTTCATGGTACATGCACATGAAGCGCACTACATGACACAAGCTGTCAGATCAACTGCGATGCATCAAAGTGCCAAATGAGTCATGAAACTTTACAATTAATGAAGAAGAAAGTAGGTTAACATGTCACAGACCGTATACATTATGTGCTATATGTGTTATTTCTGATCTTTGACACAAGCAATGTTCCACAAGAGACTGGTGCATCAATTAAGGACTGGCATGCCATCTTTTTTGATCTTACTTCAGGGGGTCTTTAATGTTAGAGAAGCAAAAAAAAAAAGTCATTGAGAGTCACTGAACATTACTTTTCTCCGGGAGCATACAAATGACCTCCCTCCTGTGTTGTGCTGTGTTTCAGGGATTGAGTGGGAAGGAGAAATAATGTATTCATTTTTCATTAACAAGTAAAAGACAAACCAAGTGAAAATTTTCAAGCAGCACCAAAAGCATCCACAAGGATTTATTGTCATAAACAGCCAGCCCCCAGACTGTGGTTCACAAGCTCTTATTTTTTTTTCTCTTTTTTTCCCTTTATCCTAAAGAAAAGTGAGATGAGCTGATATGATGCCAAAAAAAAAATGTGTGCAGCAATATGTGCTTTGTGCTTCTGTAAAAGTAAAAAAAAAAAAAAAAAAAATGACCTTTTGAGGAAAGCAGAATGGAGAAGTAAAAGGTCTGCAAGGCTGGAGATATCAGGCTCCTCCCTGAAGCGTGACACTTAGCCAATTGCAAACTGATGCGATTTAGCGTGAGACAAGACGGAGAGTGATAGTGAAATAACAAAGCAGCTGGGCCTCCCTGACTCAGGCACTGCTGGTGATCCGGTAGTTTCTTCCTACAGCTTACCAGAGTCTGCGGTTTAGTTGGTGGATCAATAACTGTTTCCAGTGGACAGCGGCTGCTCTGCCACATCATATATTATTTATGTACAAGTTAAAAGCATTAATTATCATTCCTGGCTAGAACAGACAATGGGTAGTCCAACAGAGAGAGACCTTTATATTTTATTTATATATACTTACACAAGTGACATACAGATTAAAGTTACTTTATAAAAAGTATGGATTTTAAATCGGTAAATGAACAGTTTTATAATTAGTGGCTAATGATCCATGTAGATCCATTAGAGAATTCTTATGTATGGGTGGTTGGGTTGCGTGGGTGCTATCATGCAGTTCCTCACCCAGAGATAGGAAGGAGTTGTGTTTAGTACTTACAATACTGCCAGATTATTCTCAGCCTGAATAATGCAGAAAGAGCGTCTGCCATGTGGAAAGAATACTGTTCACAGCCCAGGATGAATGCAGAATACTTTTCACAGCATTCGCTCCATTCTCGTTCTCGCTTTTGTATCCTTTGTGGACAAAGATGGAGAGCGGTGCCGCATGAGCAGTTCTCTCTTAACATTTAAACGATGCAGGGGTTCTTCAGATTGTATTTGCTAAAATAAAAGTGACATGAAAGAATGGAGCAGTTGACCCAGAACATACCAGGGGGCTTTTCGTTCAAATGGTCCTTACAACCTTCTAGCTCTTAGCTCTTGATAAAGAGTTTGCCTCAGATATACAGTAATTTAAGCAGGGACTGTGGAGAAAAAAATGATCCTCCGTTGGGCTAGTTTATCAAATGCAGAACCTTCTGTCGGCATTCACGTGAAAACCCTTAGCCCATTATGGTCATCCCTTATGACTCAAACCTATTTTCTCCTCTGCACATGAAGCCAAGTAAAACATACCTTTATTTTAGGCTGCTTTCTTAACTCTCATATAAAATAGACAGTTTCCTCACATTTGCAATTATGCTTTTATCCCACAGACTGGACAAGCAAGTTTATTAAGATATAGTATCGGATCATGCTGAGGAGTAATGCACCCACTGTTTAAATGCCTCCTCATTAAGAAGTAGGATTTAATAATGAGCACGATAAATTTCTAGTCTACATCATACTGTAATGGGAAAGATGAGTGCATAATTTATGTCTACTTTTTGTGTACGCTTGTAGCTATTGTAAAGCCCCCCCCCCCCCCATCATGCACCCGTCCTCTGTCTGTGCTGCATTAGTACTACAATGTCTCAGATGTTGTATATGCATGTTGAATGTCTGAAACCATATTTCAGCTTTGGTGGTGCAGAAAAACAGTTTTGGTTTATTTATTTGGCAAACAATAGCTATCATCATAGTAGGCATGACATGATAGGGCCACCCCTCTGAAGCAAAGTAGCAAGTGAATTTTGTTGAGAGATGATCATATGCAGCTGAAAAGATTCCTTTCAAGCTCATAGAGGCTGTCAAGAGTGACTGAGACTCTCCTCTTCAGGTTTTCATCAGAAACCTACTGGCATGCTGCTACCAGCTCCATTGTTGTTGTTTGGGGTTGTAGGAGGATTGTGGAAAAAAAAAAAGCAAACAGTGCAGCACACCAGGGTGTCTAGATCCAGCCTTCAGAAAATGTCTGTGTCTCTGTTATGGATGTATGAGAGGAAATTGGAAAAACGAAATGAGGTTAAGAAAATGTTATGGTTCCCAGGATGTTAATCTCCTGTTCTGTTTTGCAGAAAGCCTTCCCAGTGTGCTCCCGTCCTAAACGCACTAGAAAAAAAAAATCCTAGTAGGTTCTAGTCATATGATGTAGCTTAGCAGAATGCTTCAGCCATTTATCATTGTTATGAAGGCTATCATGGGACCTTGCACAAGAGTCCTTTATAATAAGTGCTCTGTTCTCTCATATTTTCAATGCTGCCACACAGATGCATACACCCCACACAGCAAATATGAGTGGTTGTTTAGTCCTTGTGCTTCTGCTGCATTCGATTTATACGCCCTGCTGTAATATGATATCTTTAAACTCCTTAAATCATAAAAAAACACAAATGGCTGAGCTCTGTTTCCCCTTCTCACAAACAGTTATTTTCTAAATCATATCCCAATTGTTTCACTTCCCTCTCTTCCTTTAAACCGTGTTTGTGTTTCTTTATAAAATGACCATAGACATTTATGCTGTAAATCTTTGCTTCTACTGCTCACACTGTTTTGTGTTGAGATGTAATGCCAGTAAATGCAGAGCCCTTTGCAGCGCGCTGATATGTTTTGCCTTGAACAGCACCATAACAAAGCATACCTGGCTTGGCTGATTGCCATGTGAGAATGCCCTCTTTAATAGCTTAATTTAAACTTGGCCACGTACTATGTCTGCCGTTGTCTGAAAAATATTGTCACGCTCCAATTTTATACCTTGCCGACAGTAAGTGGAAACACAACAAACTGACATTAAGCATTAAATTAAATGGACATTAAATGGAGTGATCAAACAAGTAAGATTTTCCACCCTGGCAGTTCTCGTGTGGGTGGAATATATATATATATATATATATCTT